>VWPW01014673.1:0-239120 GCA_013389825.1 Crypturellus undulatus
CTGTACTCACTCCATGTGCCCTCCCCGGCACCCAGGCAGCAGCTGGGGGCTCGTGGGAGGCGGCTGAGCAAAGGGGAGGGAGGCTGGAGAGGGAGCCCTGGAGGGGCCCTTACCCCACGGCCTTGACCGCAGGGTCAGGTCTTTGCCCGCTCGCTCACACAGGTGCTCGCTAACGGGCAAAGTGACCGGGGCCGCCCCGGCACCGCCTTTATAGCGGGCCTGGCATTGTGATGCGACAGAGGTGTCGCGGCAACGGCGCCGGGACACCCAACGGCTGCGGTTCCGATGCGATGCCGATGCCGTGGCAACGTCCCCAGCCCTGGTGACCCCCGCGGGCTTGGAATGTTTTGGGATGCAGACGCCCGGNACGGCAACACTCCTGGTGACCCCCGCAGGCTTGGAATGTTTTGGGATGCAGACGCCCGACAACACCCCTGGTGACCCCCGCGGGCTTGGAATGTTTTGGGATGCAGATGCTCCTGGGGCTGGGGACACCCCTGGGCTGTGCTGACACTGTCACCACCCAAACACCAACACTGCCCTGCGCAGCAAGGAGAAGCNGGGCTTGGAATATGTTGGGATGCAGATGCTCCTGGAGCTGGGGACACCCCTGGGCTGCGCTGACACTGTCACCACCCAAACACCAACACTGCCCTGCGCGGCAAGGAGAAGCCCAAGGTGGCTCTGGCAGCAGATCCCCAGCGGCACCTGAGACCCATCATGGCCAAGGCCATGTGCAGGCTGTGGCCTTTGCCTGGCAGTGATGGACTCTGGTGTCCTGGTCTTGTAGGGAAGGGCAGCAAATTATTTGCTTCCCCAAAGGCCCTGAGCGCATCAGCAGTGACTCTTCCTGGAGACTCCATCTAAGGAATGGCTTTCGGGCAGGAAAGTGATGCGCTCAATATCCACCTCCCAACCCTCTCTTGGTTCAGTAGTTCCTGGGAGTGTGCATAATCACAGAATCACTGAATTACTGAGTGGTTGAGATTGGAAGGGATCTTTGGAGATGAATGAGACTGAGTTGGGTTGGAACAATCATAGAATCATTATGGTTGAAAAAGTCCTTTGAGATCATCAAGCCCTTCGAGTAATCCCTTCAACATCATGTCTGTTAAACTGTGTCCCTAAGCATCTCCTCTGTATGTTTCCTGAACACTGCCACTCCCTTGGGCAGCCTGTTCCAGTGCTTCACCACTCTTTCCATGTAGAATTATTTTCCTAAGATAAGATAAGACCTGAACTTCCCCTGGCACAACTTGAGGCCATTTCCTCTTGTTCTGTCGGTAGTTGTTTTGGAGAAAAGATTGATCCCCACCTCATTACCACCTCCTTTCAAGTAGTTGTGGAGAGCAATAAGGTCTCCCCTGAGTCTCTTCTCCCATCTAAATTACCCAGTTCCCTCAGCTGCTCTTCATAATGTCTGTGCTCCAGCCCCTTCCCCAGCTTCGTTGCCCTTCTTTGGATACGCTCCAGAGCCTCAATGTCCTTGTAGTGAGGGACTCAAGACTGAACACAGTATTCAAGGTGCGACCTCACCAGCGCCAAGTACAGGGGAACCATCACTTCCCTGGTCCTGCTGGCTACATTGCTCCTGATACAAGCCAGGATGCTGTTGGTCTTCTGATTTGGGCTCACCTCTGCCATTTCACCAGCAAAGCCTTGGCTGGCAGTCATTACTAGGCTGGTGGGAGGCTTTTCCTCTTCTTTCTCCTCCTCCTCTTCTTTGATGGTTTCTGTGTAGACTTGTTGATTCATCCCTGTCTTCACCTTCTTTCTCCCATGCAATCAAGACAAAACAAATAAAAATAGCAGACCTTTAACACATATAGCTAATAATTTTGTAGTTTTTCTGTACTTTTAACCTCTTCACTCTTCCTTTGTTTTTATTTGGTAAATCCTTCACAGCAGGAGCAGGCTCTTTAAGTTTGTACAACACGAAGCTCTGGAGGGTGCCATAGGGAATGATTGCCATCAATCAATCCTAAGATAATGTCTGCTGTGTTTGATCCAGTATGGTGTGTTTGCAGAGCACGTGCACTGTATGTTCTAAGTTTGCAAGCGTATTTCAGTTAACTGAGAGGAAGGCAATTTTTTCCGGTCATCTCCTTTTAAGACTAAACAAACCTTTCTAAATGGGTTTCACTAGGATAGCTGGGCAAACAGATCACTGTGATTTTGCCAGCTGGCAAGATATGATGTAATCAAACAAAACTATGTTTCAAATACAAAACTTCAGATGCACTAATATATGGAACTGATATACCTACTAATTGCTTAATATTCTGAACTGGTTTCCAAAATCTGTTTTATTCTTAAGGATTTAAGTAGGGAAAATTAGTGGAAACATGACTAATGGTGGAAAAAGTTAACAACAAAACTGCTGAAGTGCCAAAACTCTGCCCAGCTATGCCAGATGGATGGCAGAAAAGCCTATCAGAAAAGCAATGGTGAGACTGGCTGGTGCTTTCCCCAACAACAAAAGGAGGGGGAAGTCTTGTGGAGGCAGGATGGTGCCACTTCTCTAACTTTTACAAAGAAATACCCAACTCAGTAAAGAATTGATACGCTTGCAAAGCAGCTGATAAAGGGCCAAACTCACCTGAAGATACTGAAAGGACCACCTTGGGAGGATGACCATAGTACACTCATGTAGTCCTTCAAAAAGGGTATAAAGGGGAGTCTAGCCGTGATGAATTGGGCAGGGATTGGGAACACCTGACCAACTCCTCCAGCTGGACCATGAGCAGCCCTCCTCTTCCCTTAACCTGGGACGCTGGGATAAGGTCCCACTGTAAGAGTGCATAGTTGCACCTCCTTATGAGGTTGAGAGTCCCCTGAACATTCAGGATGTGGTATTGCTAGCATTTGCATCTGCTTGCAAGGTTGAGAGGCTCTTGTACACACAGGGTGAAGTAACGAGCTATAGCATTTTACTTTTATTTTACTTTGTCTTTTTTTTTTTTCTCGCTAATTGCCAGTTATTAATTACAAATTGGTAAGCCCATCCCTATAACAATCGCACCAGTTAATGGTGGATGCTGTTATAACAAAGGTCTTGCACTTCTGAATAAAAAATCAACTAACTAAAACCCCTCTGGATTATTTAACTGTCTTCTTTAATGTGGAGCTAGCATGAGAGTAAAATTTAGGATTGCAGGATAGCATGATGATGACTTAACACATTTTATGTTTTAAATATATTTGTATATTTTTCTGCAACTTTTCTGTAACTTGCATTTCTTTGGTTAACTTTTCAGTTTTAAGCCTTCTGATTTTTTCACCATTTTCATTAATTTTTACAGTTCTCTAGATAAAAAAAAAAAAAGCTTTATCTTGGAGACTAGCAATGCATGTTTTTACTGGGATGTTTAACCCTGGTCCTGGGTGTCGAAGGTGAATTTTCACACTCTGCTGCCTGCCTTGGCTGATTTTCACACGTGTGTTTCTGCGTCTTCATATACTCTTTTCAGCTGCCAGTCTGTTGAATTGGCCACAGGGTTTATGATTGTCTTATACGAACCATAAGAGGCCTTGCTGGTGTGAATAATTCACTAAATCTCTTAACTGCTGCTGATCTTTGTTTTGGTTTCTTAACAGCTTCACATCGGATTTCCCACCAGCAGATTAGCAGTAAGGCTGCATTTCCTGCAGAGCCGATGCGTGCACTATGCTGCTGTGTGCATTTTTTGGCTCGTTCTTGGTAAACAGATCTTGTCTGGGACAAATGTGACCCAAAAGACAACATGTACAGCACTGATCTTCCTCTGTGTTTGAGGCAGCAGTCGTCAGATCCTCCTTACATGCTGTCTCCTGTGTGTAAGTAGCCAAAGCCAAGCTGCTTCAAGGCACAGGCTAGATTATGACAATGCTGTTTAATTTCCTGTCCAGCATTAACTCCCCATCCACATTTTCCTCGTGGGTTGCTCCATCTTGCCAGTCTGGCCACGTGATCCTGGTGTGCAGCCAGCTGGCTGGAGTACACTCAGAGCATGGTCCTGGTGTTTATGGGAGTAGCTGATGACCTTTCTCTTTAAAATAGCCTTGTGTATAATGGAAGACAGCTATCCTTGTAGTTGCAGCGTACTGTGTAGTTTGATAAACCACTTTGTAGTGACCTGTATGTTTGGTGCTGACATACTGCCTGTGCTATTCACCTGTTTAGGAACTGATAGAACTGGAAAGAAAAAAGAGGCAGGGGGAATAGGAGGACGGAGGGAGACAGAATGAAACACAAAATGAATGTGGGAGAGGAAACAAAGCATAGGAACTGAGCAAGCTAACACTTCTTCCAAGAACAGGCATGTAGAAAAGGCATACATATTCTCTTTTCTAGACTAAAATTGTACTTTTTCAGCCTTTCTTCTTTCTTCCCTCTATTATTATATTATATTATTATCTATTTTATCTCTGTTTTTCTATAGGTTTCAAACTGTGGGATGCCCCCAAAATGATATAATTCTCTAGAAATGGCTCCACAGATGATACGCAGAGCAGTTTAACTCCTGTTTCTAAAGTATCATATGGCAGTCAGTACATCCAAGAATAACTCCTTAATTATTGCAAAAACACCAGCTGTGCTAAGTTTGTAACATGCAGATTCTTGTCCACAGTCTCTTGCCTACTTTGACATCTTGCACTTACTCTTTGAGCATGTCTCTTTCCTCAGATAACATTTTGCACTTCTCTTCATTTAATTTTGTTCTATGCTTTTCAAACATTTCTCATTCCACCAAGAGGTAATTATAACCCATAGCATTCACAAACCTTCCAAGCCTGTGTCATGTGCAACCTAGTATTGCATCTGGCTGAGAAATTTGGTATTTTCCCCTAGTTTTCGTCAGAAGTGAAACTCTGTCAGAGCCGATTTGTCTCTGCAGAATGATTCAGTTCTGACAGGGAACTGACAGCTCCACTGGAACTTCTTCGGCTGGCTGCTCCTGAGTGAGTCACACACCTCGAACTGCAGTGATGCCCCAAATCATAACGCTGCTCCTTTCCTGCTCCCTCAGCTTGGCAGGGTGAGCTTGTCGCTGCTGCTCTGTGAGCTTAATGGCTAACTTTTAAAGACTGTAATTATCTCCACTAAGAGTAGTATTAACTTTAAAAAGCCTCTTCCAGCCAATCCTTTATTTTTTGCCAGCTGCCATAGATCTGTCTGTCCCTCTTATTTAAATTAGCACATACAAAAGCAGCATTTCAGAAGGGATTGGCACAAGTTCTGTCACTGCTTAGGAGGGAAATAGAAGCAGGGAAAGGGCTAGCAGCAGCCTCCAGTGACTGCGCTTGTTAGAGACAGAGATGGTACTAGCTCCTCAGCTGTTATAAACTGTTATAACTCACTGAATATAAATATAATTGAACTACTGTTAAACCAGTTGAGAGCCCGTCCTGAAACACAGTTAAATATATCAAGGCTAAAGTAATTGGTCCACTACAAAGTTTTAGTATAGGCGGTTTACTTTTACAGCTTAGCTGTTCAAAGAGGCTAAACAAGTATAATTGGTCTCTTATTTAACCCTCATATCTCTACATAATTCTTCTGTCAGACCCTGTTAGGCAATAAAGGCAACTGCAAGGGTCACTTGCAAAAAGTCCTACAGGAAAACAGCCACTGTAAAATCTTAGTTGGCACCAACTTTAGCATCTACCTCCAGTCTTGGCAAACTACTATACCACCTGAATGGCTGTGTATTACCAGTACATTTGCAATTGCAAGCAAGGTTTTAAACAGATATTTTTTTAAAAGGCTAATTTTCTTTGAGGGAAAAAAAAAAGGAAGACATAGTGAAATGTTAGCTCTAGAAACTTGAAATTAGGAGGAATGTTTGCTTAGGATACATCGTTCATAGTGTTGGATCATCTGTGGAGGTAGCTAGCTTCTTCCTCTGATTATGGTAGTCAATTATCCTCACTGTGAGAACAGTGTGGGTGGAATATAAGACGCTCTTATCCATAAGGAAGGTAGAGCTTGTGAAGGCTTTTTTGCCTACCACGGCATTCCTTCAATGTTAACATAGTTTTGACTCCAGGTTGCTGATTTCAACAGCTGTGATCCATTTTAGGGTTACTGAAATGATAGACTGGAATGATAGACTCCCATCTGAAGCCCCAAACATCAGAACATTTTGAGTGCCCTTCACTGTGGCATCACAGCTGTGGTGTTTCAGGTGCTCCTCAGGAGTAGGCTGCAGTAAATACACATGGCTCTCAGAAAAGCACCAAATAAACTTTCAGTTGAAAAGTACCAGCCCAAATGGGTACTACTGACCATCCCTCAGGTTTTGCGATTCCACCTGGTGTAGTGTTTCCAATCCTCTGGAGAGAATGAGGCACAGAGGGCCCTCTCAGTCTGTATTCACCACCTCAGACTGCCTCAATCTCCTTCACCAGAAACACTGAGTCCAGACATTTTGGACATATTTCTCTTGCCTACATGTGCAGACAAAAAATGCTGTTTTCATTAAGCTTCAGAAAAGAATCAAAGGTTTCTTGTTTTAATAAGTCGACTTGTATTGATTCACAACGGATAGGTAAATAAGTCTCAGCCTGCCATAAAACTCTCTTGATCACCAAATATGCTCCACTCAGAGCACCCCTATCTAGAGTTTCCAGAATCTCTGAGAAGCAAAATGTGTCAAAGTAAAAGCACTTTCCTTTTCTTATGCTGTTAGCTTTGTAAAACAACCTGCTGCTTGGCATTCAAGGGTTGACTCAAGTAGGTCTAACCAGGGATTACCAGCTGTATGGGAAATGTGCAGAGGCAGGGAAATTAGATGCAAACTGTTTTGGAAATATCGTCAAAAATGGGAGAAGCAGGGGTTTCTTTGGACCCAGAGCATGCTTCAGGAGTTTTTTAGATATATGTGTGTATATTTAAATACACATATAGGGATTTCTGAGCAGGGAAACTGCCTCCTGTTGTTTACTTTTATTTTATTTAAGAGAAACAGGACTGTGTGAATAGTCTTTTCACTGAGCAAGTGAAAAGATTTATACAGAGAATATTTTTTTCTCTGCTCACCAACCTTTCCAAGTGAGGTTTGGCTGAAAGGTACCACATTATGAATTACATTTCTTCAAAAGTTATTAGATCATGCAAATATATCAACAGTTGTTTCTTGAAGATGGAGATATTCTGAAAGAGAATGTATTTAACATTGCATGAGTAAATTGCTGTTCATTTCAGATGCATTGCTTTTGTTAGATTGTGTGAAAATGAAAGAAAACATTGAATATCCATGTGACAAGACAGTTTAAGTTACAGAAAACAGGTGCATTCATTCCAAGCAGATGAAATAATATCTTCAGTTGCAGATAAGCAAGATTTAGAAAATAATGACTTACTATATTACATCCAGCTTTCCATTTTCTTTCTCATGTTCTTCAAGAAAACATTACAGAAATTAAAAGGACAGCAGGAGGAGTAGTTTTGTAGAGAAGTGCAAACCTATTTAGATCCTACTTGGATAATTCTTTATCTTTTTCCTCTTGCCTCTATATCTATACCTGTGATGTAATGCCATTTCTCCTGCTCTAAACAGGTTGTAATCACTGTCAAAAGAACTGGTGAGAGCATTTTTGACAGGATGATCATTTAATGTTTTGACCATCTATCCTTAACAGAATTCCTGACTCCAAAAAAGTTGCTCAATTTAACAAGAATACAAAACTATTATAACTTTGTTTTTTAAAAAGCCATGTGTTTAGTCAAAAATGCAAATTTTAAATATCTTAAATACCAAAAGTTTAAAACAACTTAAAACAACTTTCTCTTTTTTTTTTTTTTGTAACTTTTTCACTACCAATGCATTGTTCTTCCTTGTTACTTCCTGCTTTTTATGACCAGTAATGGAAAACACTAGTGCAGTCTTCTGCATCAGGAGAGCAAGCAGGTGTCGTTGCCTCTTATTTTTGGGAAAATCTGTCGCACTGAAGATCAGTTTACTGGCATGCAGTACACAACTCTGTTGTTAGAAAAATTGCTATTGTTTTATAAAATTGCTATTTGTTTTATATGGAAAGCTGGAGGAAGCATTCTGTTAATAAGATCCTTTCTAAATATAGTTAAGGACAGAGTGGCATTTTTACTGATTCCTTTTAATATTGTATAAAATATTCTACAAGGAAAATTTTGGCTTTCATAAACTAAAATTCTTCAAGTTTGAGTTGTCTTTGTACCTTGCTTAGTATTCAAGAGATTCAGCACCCCTGCCTGTGTGAACAGAGACTCTTACCAGAATAATGGTAACACTTCTTTCTCCTGCCTTTATCACAGAATCACAGAACGGTTAAGGACGGAAGGGACCTCTAGAGATCATCTTGTCCAACCACCCACTCCAGCAGGGACACCCAGAGCACGGGGCACAGGGTGGCATCCAGGCGGGTTTGGAAGATCTCCAGAAAAGGAGACTCCACAGCCTCTCTGGGCAGCCTGTGCCAGGGCTCTGTCACCCTCACAGGAAAGTTCTTCCTCATATGGAGGTGGAAGTTCCTGTGGTTCAACTTACATCTGTTACCCCCTGTCCTGTCACTGGCCACCACGGAGAAGAGCCTGGCCCCATCCTCCCTACAATCACCCCTCAGGTACTTGAACATGTTGATCAAATCTCCTCTCAGCCTTCTTTTCTCCAGACTAAACAGGTCCATCTCATTTAGTCCCTCCTCGTCAGATAGATGCTGCAGTCCCTATGGCTCTATGCTGCACCCCCTCTCAATGTCCTTGTCCTGGGGAGCCCAGAACTGCACCCAATACTCCAGGTGCAGCCTCACCAGAGCTGAGCAGAGGGGCAGGATCCCCTCCCTCGACCTGCTGGCAACGCTCCTCCTCATGCAGGCCAGGATCCCATTGGCCTTCTTGGCCACAAGGGCACACTGCTGCCTCATGGTTAACTTGTTGTCAATCAGAACTCCCAAATCGCTCTCTGGGGAGCTGCTTTTGAGCAGGTCAATCCCTAATCTGTACTGGTGCCTGGGGTTATTCCTCCCCAGGTGCAGGACCCTGCACTTGGCCTTGTCGAACCTCATGAGGTTCCTCTCTGTCCCACTCTCCATCCTGTCTAGGTCTCTCTGAATGGCAGGACAGCTCTCGGGAGTGCCACTCCTCCCAGTTTCGTATCATCTGCAAATCTGCTGAGGGTGCAATCCTCAAGTTGAAGTACCGACCCTTGTGGACACCACTGGCCACAGGCAAAGTTATCACAGTTTGAAAAGCTCGGTTGTAGGAAGCTTTATTTGTGAGTTATGGAATTACCTATAAGACATCAAAGCAGACCCATTAATCATAGGGCATTTTTTTAACATGATAAGGGAACTGAGTTAAGAAATTTAGGGCTTCATTTCTGGGCAGGGGTTTTGTTTCTAGTGCTGTGTAGCACTGAAAGCCATTCAGAAAGCACCAAGTCTGATATTTACAGAAAGCAGAGCAAAGCGCGTGGTGGGAATGTGAACACACAGCTCCAACCAGACACTTGGGAGCTGCTGGAGAAGGAGGAGGCTATCTGCCCTCTATGAAATGGAGACAGAGGTGTTTCTACAACTTTTTCCATTTTGTAAAGGAAAGAGCCAGATATGCCTCCAGCAACATGAAGTAATCTTAACTAATGAACTAGAAGTGTGTGGACATGTTTTGCCCCTTTCAGAACAAACATTGACCATTTCTGAACAAAATTGAATCCCATGAGATGCTTACCACTCTGGGTTCATATCTCACTTCAACACAGTAATGGAAAGAGAACATGAAAGAAGTTAACAAAAAATGAAGTAGAAGAAAATACCTGGAGCAAAGAGAAAGTCTAATGACAAAGAAAAAAAAAAAGAAAAAGAAAACGATAAACTGGTATGTTATGTACAAGCCACCCCTTTGTGCCAGCCCATTTTTTAATGGACAACACATGCTTCCCTTTAGCAAGTAGGAAAACATGTCCTTATTTTTAATTCAATTATACTCAGAGGATGTCAGAAAAAAAAGGAGCGAGGTGGAGGAGGAACATGGCATTAGGTTACAGGGTAAATAGGTTCAGAAACAGAGCTTTATTTGCCCTCCCACCCACCTCTCTCCATTTCCTCCTCCCTCATCCACCTCCCCCTCAGCTGAAACAATCTGAGACATTTGGAAAACCTCAAACACTATTATGTTCTCATGTCTATATCATAAACAGTTACTAAACACCTTATTGTCCTTAATATTACATTGTCATAGGCAACTACTTTTTTCTCTTTATATGAAAGCATCACCTCTACACATGCAGTTGTTACTCTGGATAGGATCTGGGTGAATGTGGCAATAACACACATCTCTAGCTTAAACCCATTACGGCTTTCTCTGTGCTCTCTGGTATGGGCAAACATACTTGGAAATTAAGGGTAGAATGACTGAAAATTAGAACTATTTATTTATATATATATAACATATTTAATTTAGACTATTTCTGCCACTATATTTATTTAAGGATACATTCCAAAGACAAGTTTTATTTTCAATATTTTGATTTGATGTAAAGTGACATTTTACATCTCACCCTCATTAGAACTAATTTATTCATGTCTTATTTCATGTGTCTTTTTGTCACTTGACAACATTCTTGCTCTTGATGGTGAAAATTGTTTGAAAGGTATATATAATTCCCAATTTCAAAATAATTCAAAAGTAAAACCTGAAAAAATTTGTTTCAAAATTTCATGAGGAAAATCAGTTTTTTCCTTTTATGAAATTGTGACACTTACATTTCATCATGTTTGAAGAGACTTTTTTCAATCAATATTATTTAAATTAATGAATCTGTAGAGGGCATCATTAATAATGAAGAACATCACAAGGGAGAATAAAAAGACAGCTGACCTGGAAAGAAAACACATTATCCTTCTATTTAACTCAATCAGTAGCCACGTATAGGAAGTAAACTTAGGGATATGCTGAAATATATAGAATAATGTAAAGGGTTTTTTTTTTAGTATTTCAGAAGTGACATGAAATTTCTTTTTGTGTGAGGAATATCACACTTGTGGTACAAATGGAGAAAGGAAATTAGCTGAATAGGAATAGATAAATAAATATGAAGACTCAGTGAATGAAAGGCAGCAGAGCCAACAAAAAGGGATCAGAGTAAGTGGTCTGGATGTGACTGTGACTAAATTTTGAGAGAAGAAGAAACAAGTAGCCAGCTGGCACGGAGAAAAAAACATCCAACAGGAACTATATACCATATTTAAATCTTTACCTTCAAAATTTCTATCTATCATCTCTCCTGTTGTACCATCATTTATGTCAAACACTTCATCATGATCCATGCATTAACAGCAAATGTAACTTTTCCATGTTTGTCCATTTTTGCTAGGTTAGAAGAGAGACTTTGTATCATTCACCACATTTATTTATGAGGTGTTAGCTTTCTTAATGGACAGTGGGAGATGGGGAACTATTCCAGCACTCAGCCAATGCAGAATATCCCACCTTATAGTAATAATAAATATTACTAAGAAAAAAGCAAACTCAGAGGGTAGTTTTTAGTTGTATTGTGATGTTACAGCTATAAAAAACATGGAGAAACTGAGTGGCAAAACTATCTCCTTGATAGTAAACTACTTGCATTTTTTTTTTGTGTGGGGGGGGGAGAAGGGGGAACGGTTTCAAGATATATATTGTTTAGAATCAGAAACTTAGTCATTTTTGTAAGTTTCAGAAACCCGTGATAGGTACACTTACATTAATTTTCACAAGTGCAGCAGATAAGCAGATATATATTTATGTCACAAAAAGTGTCTAAATGTGTTATTTTTTTTCATCTAGAGAGGATCTATAATAGATTTTTAATTTGAACTATAGAGAAACCCAAAGACTCTTGTGGGGATAAGAGTACAACTCACTGTTTGGTGACTGATTTCATTTACATCGACGATAATCAAATTTCAAGTCCTGCTTTTTTTTTTTTTTTTCCCCTATTAATAACATTGGTATTTGGTTCAGTTTTCTTGCAGCTGGAAACTTTCATTTTGGCAGACCAATAGTAGTCATATGAAAGTTCAAATGTTACAGTCATGTTAAGGCTTCACTTTAAGTAGTATCACAGAGCTGAATGGTACAAAAGAATCTCAGAAGAATAGACCATCCCTGCTCTTAACACCTTAGTGAAAACTGCTGTGTAGCTAGTGTAAACTGAAGCATCAACAGCAGCTGCCGGTAAAAGCCTTCTCTGCCTTTGCATTCTCTTTGTTCTTTGAGTGGTGCTTGAATTTCCTGCATTTTACAAAGTTAAAAGTCCAGATTTCTATATCCTGCTACTCTAACACAAGTTAGTATCAGAAGTCCTATTGATTTCAATGGCTCAAAAATTTCTGAAAGCTTTATTGTGCAGCTGTCTATCTGATTTGAGCTTGCAGGGATTCATTTTAACAGGCTTGAGTGGCTACACCACTTACTTACCCATCATTTGAATTTCAATAAACCTCAAGGCCTAATGGGAATTTCATCTCAGATTTTAAGAACTGGATAGAAAAGTTTCTTAATCCACTGTAAACTATACATCAACTTATTTTCCCTGAAAACTTCTCCTAGTATTGTGAGAGGATTTGGAGAGCTCAGTAAACCTTGAGAAGAATCCAGCTCCTTGGCTTGTAACCAAACCTCAAACCTGAGAAATTGATTTTATTTTCATTGCAAAGGTTTTGCAGAGTTGTCATCATCCCACAGTTGTTCTCAAGGCGTTTCTTTCTTTGGTTTTCTATGCCTGTCTTCAACACTGCTTCTGAAGTGAGAAACACCCTTTCTGCGCTCTGTAGAAGGCTACTAACTCCTCCATCCTCAGATGTTTTCTCTAGACTAGTCTCCATAAAAGAGGACAATTTAAAAAATATCTCATGTATATAAACCTATGAAATTGTTTTAATTTTTATTTCTTACCTTTATTTCTTCATGTGTTTTTTTTCTGAAGACTATAAGTACATTCAAGGTAGAGCATATCTTTGTGATCATATAGTTAGCTGGACCAAGATTCCCTGGGGGGCTTCTGGGCACCAATGTGGTATAAATAAATGGCAATAACAAAAATAGCCTCTCATTCAATTTATGGGAGCCGTGGTTATGCACTAGAGCTTTCTTAAATAATGTTTCTTGGTGCCAGACAAGATTTTGTTGGTCAGGAGTCCCATTCTAACTGCTTACAGTTGTACTAGCAATTCCTCATGCCAGCTAGCTCCCACTGGGGTTGTAAATTCACCTCCTTGAACCTTATAAATCCATTGACCTCTATAACTTGGCACTTTGCTTCAGAATGAGCAACCCACCTGCTAATGAATTTATCGAAACAAAGCATACATTTTGCTGACATGACCTCACATTTTTCCAAATGCTGTCTTTTAGAAATCTTTAAGGAAAATCAGCTGCTTAAAAAAAAAAGAAAAGTTTCTAAACTAATTCCTTGGCTTTATTTAAACATTTAAAATATATGTTGAAATGCTGTATGAAATAATGCCAAAAGAGTGAATAATACTGGATGTTATTTTTAAATGTTCCTCTGTAACTACATCTCTCTAAATTTTAAATTTATGTTTCATTATTTTTTTTTTCAGGGAGGAATGCATTACATTTTAAAAAGAAATTAATGACCTTCAGTAAATGCAGAGAAAGCTGGCAAAACTGTTCTGCGTATTGTAATAAAAATGTTTTATTTGAGTAGCATGGTTAAATGGAGGAGCCAAATTATACTCAGGCTCAACTTCATCTCATGTGACTCTGGGGGCATCATTTGCTGACCTGGATTCCTCCCTTTCTCCAATCTCACTTCTGTTTCTGCCTGAAAGCAAAATTTAGGGGAACTAAAATAAATATCTCTTCTTTCATTTAGGTATATTTATTTTTCAGTGCCTCCCTTAATGCAGCACTGCTAATGTCCCCTGAGCTCCAAAACCCATTCGTTCATTTTCTGTCTCCTACCTGCTGACCTGAAGCAGAAGCTAATTCACCTCAGAAGATTTAACTCTTGTCAACTATATTGTATGTTGTATCATCAGGGCTATATCAGGGTCACTGTATACAGATGAATATCAATAGACACATGATGCATAGGAAGGACATAACCTGAGGAAAGCGGGCTTTGGAGACCAATGCAGATCAAAAAGGACTTGGTATCTTGGTTTAGTGGGGAAACTTTATTTGGAATAAAATGGGATGTTCCACAAGCAAAGAAGACTCAAGTCTATTGTAAAGAACAAGTTGTGTAAAATAAGTTTTCTATTTTGACTTGCACTGCAGTTAAGATGTGAGTTGCAAAGTTAAGTTAGAGAGCATCTTATTCAAGTTATCCAGCTATTATAACCATACTGAGGTCAATTCAAAATTCCATGTTCTGTTCAATTAGCTAAGTACACTAGGTCCCATCCAGCCTCACATCTGGCTTTCCAGTGAACATATTTGTAATGTATGGATACCGATGTGAATTTATTCCACCAAACTTGAGATCTGTAAGAGGGGCATCCATACTAAGAAAATAAATACCTCAGATGTCCCAGAGTCAAAAGAGGAGTATACTTCATTTGCACGTGTCCATCTTTACGCTTACACACTTCACACACAGTTGAAATAGCCAAAATTGTGCCTCTGAACAAGGCCTCTGAACAATTAGAAGAGATGAATCCAGATACAGAATTGGTCAATGTGGTTGAGATCTCTGTTTATGCTACAGTGTAATCTCCCTCCCATCTACATGATATTCCACTTTTTAAATGATTTCCTGTGTGATCACACACACAACTTAACTTGTCTGTTCTTCCTCTTCTCCAGTATCACAATGACTTTTGAATCTCATTCAGTTTCTCTACAAACGGTTGAGATTTTAAATTTTTTTCAGTCCTTACAAGTAATTAATTTTATGAAATCAAGTGGGCTAACAAAGGAAGAGATACAGTAACTTTTTCGTATGAGGGATAGGTTACAACATGAATTTACTACTTTTCTGATACTGCAGAAGCCTTCGCAAAAGTAATAAACAAACAAATAAATAAAACTTTATAAACAATCGCCTTGGCAAACCTTCAGATAGACCATGAACATTCATAGATTTGAAAGCTGAGCAGTCACCTGTCAACTGTCTGACTCCTTATCCTTATCTGGCTGATGTACTACATAGGAAGTTATTAGTGTATGTCTAAAATCCAAAGGATGAGTATTCAATGGTATTTTCCTAAATACTGATAAAATTATCATAAATAAAAGAATTCCTCTGAGAATGGGAATTGTCTGTGCTACTGAAAAGAGGAGTACCTAAACTGAATATAGGAAATGTTTTTATGCTGTATTGTTTACCAGCCATAATGGTTTTGGCAATCATTATTTTTTTCAAGGAATGTTTAAATAACCTCCCCCTAACTCCCTAATATTTGGAATACCCTTAGTCAAAAAGTGAAAATGTTCTCATCAAATTTCTGTTGATTCTTAATTCCTGACAATTAAGAAACCATTTATTTAGTATAAAAGTTGTCTTAATGAAAACATTTTGAGCAGTCAAAATGTTATCCAAATCAACTCAATATTTAGTAAGTAATGAAAAAGAAACAAATATATTTGATGTCAAATTCATATTCCAAATACAGAGGATTAGAAATATGATTTCTGCTGTTGCTACTGTCTCCTGCTTCAACTTGGAATGCATTCAAAATTATGACTGTGAGTAAGAATTTGAGAATGATGAGCACAGAAAACTGCAACCTGTAAAAACAGGTTATGTTTGTGGTTCTCTTATAACCCTGCATAGAGGAGATAGTGAAGGATTTGCATCCTTTTAAGAAGTGCTTACAAGCTACTTTAAAAATAAAAGCTGTTTTGAATCCTTAAAGTAATTTGAACTAGTGTTTTTAAATGACATACAAATTTAAACTGATTTAAGAATTTAACAAATAATCAGGAGAAAAGTCATGTATTTGGAGAGGAGGTAGATGTACAGTGCAAAGGTGTCTCTGTGTCAGTGTTGTGGAATGAACTTTCAAACTAGTGTCAGGGGGTGGAGGGACCATTTCAGTTTGGATTCATGACATTTGGATTCATGTCATCTGATCTTTTATGAGGGGCTCTTCACAAAGTCCATGTATTTTCATTTCTATTGTTGGACTTGTGCACAGCACTTGATGTAAATGAATTCAAAATTTGCTCTGTATTCTGGAGGAAGTACCTGATTTTTGCTTCAGTTAATTCTCTGAAATTGTACAACACTGTGGTACAGCACGGTGGGTACTTCTGCCTCCCTCAAGAGAAAGTATCCCTCCAAGAACTCAGTACTCGAGAGATTGAGGGAGCTGGGCCTGTTCAGTCTGGAGAAGAGGAGGCTGAGAGGGGACCTGATCAGTGTCTGTAAGTACCTCAAGGGAGGCAGTGAGGAGGATGGGGCCGGGCTCTTTTCAGTAGTGGCCACTGATAGAACGAGAGGAAATGGCCACAAACTTAAGCACCAGAAGTTCCACAGGAACTTAAGGAAAATTTTTTTGACAGTGAGGGTGACAGAGCACTGGAACAGGCTGCCCAGAGAGGCTGTGGAGTCTCCTTCTCCGGAGATCTTCAAGACCCGCTTGGATGCAGCCCTGTGCCACGTGCTCTAGGTGACCCTGCGTGTGCAGGGGGGTTGGACTAGATGACCTCTAGAGGTCCCTTCCAACCTTAGGCATTCTGTGATTCTATGATTCTATGATTCTACTCTCATTTGCTGCAAAAGATTCAGTAACTGGCTGAAAATCAGGTGATTCAGTTTGAATCTGGTAAGGATGGAGAGTGTATAGATTGGAGGAAGGAATTGCTTCACTGAACTCAGCTGAGATAGATTGAGAATCAACCCCAAAAAGCTTTTTGATGGAAAATGGAAAATAAATAAGGTGACATCAAAATAGTTTGTAGAAACAATAATTCATCAAGAATTCAGATTCAATGCTTTTCCTCCTTCCAGCTGACTGTGCAGATCTAACTTCTACTAGGTATTCCTGCTGACCCATATTTGCAGCATGAATAACACTGACCTCTTTCTCCGCTTGAACTCCATTGGCTGAAGGCTACTTCTAGGGTAACTCCCATACAAGCCTTTGCAAACTGTGGTTTTACACATATGGATACATTTTACTTGGAGGCAAATGAAGCAATTCATATACTTTATAAAGTGCAATAGTTTTCTCTCCCAGGTAACAGGACACAAAGAACAAAATGTCAGATGTAGACGTCCAGCTGAACACAAGTTAACAAGATATTGAAGAATTTTCTTCAGGGAAGTGTGATGGAATGATATGGGCCCTCTGGGGTCTCTCAGCATTTCAACTGTATAGGTATTTGTCATATTTACAGTATATGACAAATGAGCTGGGGGGGGGAAAACCTGGACTGGAAAGAGAATAGATCATCTGTGATGAAAATCTGGCCTTACATAAAGCATATGTAAGCTCTGCAGCTACCTTGAAAAAATACCACCCTTCAGGACATTTCTGACCCTTTCTTCTACATACAGTTTTCCCATCTCACCCATCTTCTTTGATGCAAAAATGCTTTTCACTTCTTTTGTCCTTCCCCACAAGAAGACATCACATATTGAAACATAAGCAAACTGTGGTTTGTTTCCCTTCCACTCTTTCAGAAATTAATAAGCATGCAACCTACAAAATGCCGCGTTTCTAATCACTTTTATGTTCCATTGGCCAAGCAAGCTCTCTTCCCAGTATCCTCTTTCATTTAACACTGAATATTAATGAAGACTGACTTTATTAGAAGTGTTCCTCCTTCATCTTGCTTTGTCCCTGTGAAGTGCATTTGTATACTATATTTGTAATCAGTGTAAGCAATCTCAAACCAGCACCGCATATGTTTTAGAAAATCTTGTCCTACCTGGCTCTACTTAGGTTTACAGAAGCAGTTTTGCAGATGATCTGAACAGATAGAGAAGACATCTGGCACTTTAAAATCTGACCTGGACAAAATACAATTATGAGAGCTCTCGTGGCATGGCATGTAATGCATTATATATGTACAAGTATTTCAAAGTGTATGCCACACAATGAGACTTTTGCTAGCTGGAATCACATCATTTAACTTGTGGCAATGGCCTCTTGCTGTGTAACATAATGTGTGTGTGTGTGTAGAAATTATATGGAAGGAAAAAACATACTACTGGAAGCTCTTACAAGACCCAGGTACTCAATGAAATTCAATTCCCATTTTCTGTAGTACTGCTTTACCACTGAATAGCTTTTTTTAGCTTTTTATTTTTTTTTCTCTCTCTCTCTCCAAGCTCCCTTTCTTACAGCGTTCAGGCTATAATTCCCATTCGTTTCCTGAGACATCCACCCTACACTGATCGTAAAGAGACAGATAATGTCAAACAGCTTTCCATAGAAGCTGGATTATGCAAGTACAGTTTGATCTTTGCAATGGTGCAGAACCACTCAGATGCACATCGTGCACTGTTGCCAAAAATTTGTCTCTAGGCTACTAGGAGAGATATTTAAGGCACTATGGTGTTTAAACAGAAAAAAAAATGTGTCTTTTATTAATCATATTTGCAGAACTGATCAGGAAAATTCATTTCATATGTTTTCAGAATTAATTTTGTGGAGCAAAGTCAAGTCAGATTAACCTATAGACCCAAGCAAGACTATGGCTTCTTTGTTTCAGGCTGGAGAAAGGCCAAATCACATTATAATACAGTTTACTAGAAAGATTATATCTTAAAAGAGCCCCAACAGGCTTTGAGAAGAAACCAGTATCTAATAGAGTTATGTAGGTATACAGATCTATCTTATACTAATTCCAGATTCTTACATTATAAACAACATGGCTAACAGTTTTACTGTCAGTAGGATTCTAGATAGATACATATATCATATAGATGCTGTGGTACTGCTTTTGATGAATGAATGGGTCAAGTTTTGCACAGATAGCAGGTGGAGAGAATACTTTCTAGATAAGGCTTTTGGGACACTTCAGCTCTTCAGCTTCTGCTTTTCCACTGTGCATCACTTGCTTCTTGCTTTTTTTTTTTTTTTTGCATTCCCTAGGAATCTCTTTTGCTATATCCCACCATGTTTCCATGAGATTATTGTGAATTTATTGCATACAAAGTTTATCCAAACATATGGTTTCTAGCTAACAGTCCACTGCCTACTATATATAAAGCAATTGGGGTAAATTTTGCAAATATGCTGACCTATTTAGTTACCTAAAAAGGTTTTTGTAAATTTTCAGAGGTTTTCAAAAACAGCAGTTCCTGCTGAAGTTAGTAAGAACTTTGCCTGCTCAGCATCTTTAAAAGATTTTAATTAACATTTTATTGATTTTTTTATCTACATGCTCAGAAAGTAGCATAAAACTAATGACTTCAGTTTTCTGACCATTTCCAATTGCCCTAGAAAAATAATGGTGAGCAGATGGTGTGATAAGGAAGTTGTTGCTTTTAATGCAAATATATATTCTACATCTCTTTAAACCCTAATTATGTTTCACTGATTAAAATTTATTTTTTTATTACAGGGCATACAAACAAGATAACATGTAAGAGCTTAGGATATTTTTTCTAGCTACACCTTCCAGTCAGAATGGCTAACTACGCCACGTCTTCATGTTTTCCAAACAAAATGATTAGCCAAACCTGTATCTTCACTAAGTACCAAATCTCTTCCTTCTAACTATCTGTGAAAATGTTGCAGTTTGAAACTCGTAGTGGTGGCAGCGAATCGAGTTCCCAAATAGTATGATCAACTATAAGCTCGACTGGCAATTTCAGATTCACGAACAGTCTGAGGACCGTAGGTCCGATTGCCTTCCTAGAAGCGAATCGAGTTCCCAAATAGTGTGATCAACTATAAGCTTGACTCTGGCAGTATCGGATTCACGAACAGTCTGTCAACTGTAGGTCCGAACGCCCCCCCCAAACAAGTAGTCAAGTTCACAAACAGCAGGATTTATTCAAATGCAATATTTCCAAAGCAGGTTTCGGATGTCAGTATAGGAAATTTTCTACTACAACATAGGGTTTTTAGCTAGCTCTGATGTACAAATGTGCAATCATCACTCACCCCAGAAGATGGGAGAGGGCTCTCAGTCTCCAGTCTCCTCAGGCAGCGTCCCGACCTGAGGGGACGAAAGAGGGGGATCAGCACGTTGACTGACCCAGCAGTTACGATGGAATCTTCTCTCTTCCTTCTTCTTCTTCCCCTCCTGCTTCCTTTCTGCTTCTCTTACTAGTTTGCCTTTTATATATTTTCTTTTACATTCATGTGGAGCTTGAATGACTCTAGTCATATTTGCTTTCGTTATTCATTGATTTCCAAAAAGTCTCCCAAGTTAATCTAGAATCTAGACAGCTTGCTCAGTGGGATGGGGTTGTGTATTGGTATTATAATGAGATTAGACAGAGAAGAAGTTTGAGCAAAGCTTATCGGAAGGGACTGATCTGCCACCATCGTTGTCCCAGCACCAGACACCGCACTATGCTGTGGTCCATCAGCTGTGTGGCACCACCAGGCTGCCACCTCTGCAGGGAGTACAACAGAGTTTGGCCGCGGTGTCTTCACTCCGCTCCACCCTCCATCCACTCGTGTCTGCACGGCACCATCAGATTATCCCCTCCGCAGGGAAACCAGCAAAGTTTGACTGTGGTGTCTCCGTTCTGCTCCACTCTTCGTTTGCTCTTATCAATGTGTGCTGGGAGGGCAGATTGTGTTGCCAAGGGAATCATGGAGAGGTAGATTCCGCAAATACCAGCCATCCTGGATGTGTATCACCCCAAGCAAGCTTCTGTAATGCCTAAACTTCTGTTAGGCCCTAGGTTTTCTCTAAATTTCCCCTTTTCTAGGCCATTCTTCCACACTATCTTCTGCTCCCTCTTCAGGACAAGGCATAAAAAATATGTCTGTCATGCAGTATACTCTGTCAGTCTCAATGATATTAAAGACATTAAACTTAGACTCAATGAGCTCTAAGTGAAACCAGTAGAACCAGTGTCCTTAATTTCTTTAGAAATTAGTGAATCTCTTAAATTTTATATTTGTTCGTTGGGCGAAAGAGAAACCTCAAGCTTTTTTTTTTTTTTTTCCGAAGTTATCTTATAATATTACATCATCTTTATAAGACATCTTCCATTTGGTGTCCATCATGGACCACTGTCCCTTTTATTTATGTTTTATTTAAGAATTCCCTCTTCCCCCACATATAAATAAAATGTTGACTTACCCACTTTGTGTTAAACCTAATTTTGAATAATCTTAAAGAATAAGAAACAGTGTAGATATACAAGGTATGTGTATACCATATAACTGACTATTCCAACTATTGCAAGATAAATATTCACAGTCAATGAGAAATAGGTGGAATAGATAAACTTGAATCTAAATTGTTATTTTGAGCTTTTGGAATTCTGACTATATTTGCTTTTGATTATGCCATAGCTAATTCCAGAAGGTTTGAATCTACTCCAGAAACATTGAATCTGCCTCATGTCCAATGAAATTCGGAGATAGTATTTGACTGGGATCCCCTCATTTTTACCTTCTCCTTGAGATTCAGCGAAATGACTGCAATGGAAGTCTGTCTCCAGAGCAGAAAAACTATCCAGCCATCCATTTCAATGACCATTTTTCATATCCAAACAATAAAAACATCAGGTTTAAGTATCAGACTTAAAGCTGTCCAGTTACTAGCCAAAAGAGATGTTAGTGTTTCATACAATCTAATGTATACATTGAGGCAGTTTCATGGTTCACTCAGCTCCTACAGTTTCCTTTTCATTTGGGATCTATTCCAACCCCTGTCACTGAGACCAAAATTCTTTATTTGGCTGTAAAGGCTCCCCAGCAGCACAGGTTTGATTGTGTTGTGCCTCAAGATACTTGTTTCAATCTGGGTGATCCAGAAAGAAAAAGCTCTAAAGCGCTAAAGTACTGTGGACTTTTAAGGCCCTTAAATTGGTTGTAGGAAGGTATTATTAGTAATAAGTTTGGAAGTCTCCCTTCTGAGCATTTTCAAACCAATATAAACATGAATTTTGCCTTATTTCTCAGCATGATGAAACACGAACATCTCATAACTGTAAAAATAACTAAATCAATCTTTTCTTTCCTTCTCCAGTGTACCTTCAAATCTTTCAGTTCATTTTGCGCACTCTGTCACCGTTTCTTTTATATTTCATTGTCATTTCCCTGTCTCAGCTGTGCAGATAACAGAAATGATCTAATTTCACTGAGGATAGGATTTCTGATGAAATATTAAATGGCTTCCAAAATCCAAAATCTCTCTCTTTTCCTCTCTTTTTTCCCCTCCTCCTTTTTTTTTTTGTGTGTGGCTAGTCAGAAAAGAAATACTAGCACTAACATTAGCATTTTTGTGTGTATATGCAGACAGAGCAAGGAAAAACAATTTATGCTCTTTCCTGAAAATAAAAATAAATTAAAAAAAAAAAAAACTTTACTGAATTAGATGTGCTACTCTTTGTTACCAGCCAAAGTTTTCCTCAATTCGTTCTGTCAGAGCAGATGTGACATTTGCCCAAAAGAAGACAATAAGAGATTTTGTCCTAGAACTAGAAAAATATAGTCCTAGAAAACTATAAGTTGAAATCCAAAAGGCAGCTCTAGTTGTTTTCCAGCTCTTCCATACCTCAGGAGCTGTGCTCCCCTTCCCTGATCATTTGTTTTTCTTAGCTGGTTTGAAAAAAGATTTTTCAATACAGAGAGGAGTTGATGGAAAAAATAAATGCAGTCTTTAATTTCAAACTTCATATGGATACCTCTGAACATGGTGGTAGAAGGTATATTGCATGTTTCCTAGCACTAAATATTCCTTGTCCCCATTTTTCCCCATCCTCATCACACAGTCACCAATGTTCTGATGCATAGGTAGATGTGATAGTAGGATATTCATTTTGCACTTTTCTATCATTACTTAGGATTATGAAGTGAGCTTTCGTGCATTAACGTGGAAATCAAGGGAAATTCAGGATCTGGACACATTGTCACATTATTATAGCATGTTCTTTCTTTCTGTGGAAGACTTCTGCCCAAATACCTGTGTGGTGAATTGGCATCCTCACCACTTTTTCCCCCAAAACTCTGCTCTTCTGCGAGGCTTTCAAAATGGTGACTATCAGAGGATGTGCTACATATGATATGCCCTATTTAGAATCTTGCAATAATTTATTAATGTAATTGATTTATGTAAAATTGGACATAAATAAAATTTGATATTAATTTATGCACTAAGAAAGCCATTGTTGTTGTTGAAAGTATATGATGTGATCACTGAAAAGATAATCTTTTCATAAAAGGATTTATATTTTTAATCAGTCAGTTTTCACCTTAACTAAAACAATTCAGACCTTTTACAAATTAACTCAACTTTGACAGTTTCACTTGGTCATTTTACAAAAGGACTTGTGTTTAATTGTTAAACCTAGATTTTGGAAATGCTATTAGTGTTGCAATAAAAAATGAATTATCTGATATAAATATACTAGAAATGAGTTTAAAGAACTATTTCCTGAACAAATAGAAAACCTTGCCTACTGAGAGCTGGATTATACTATATATTCTCTTGTGATGAAGACCTAATTCATGTTTTTAAGGCAATGCTGGATAATTTCAGAGCTTTTCAAGATCTGATAAAAAGTTCTCTCAGTGATTCTATAACAGTTATCCATTCTATAACAGTTTGGAGAAA
Organism: Crypturellus undulatus; assembly: GCA_013389825.1. Lineage (NCBI taxonomy): Eukaryota > Metazoa > Chordata > Aves > Tinamiformes > Tinamidae > Crypturellus > Crypturellus undulatus. The sequence continues at coordinate 23,669 of VWPW01014673.1, forward strand.
ATAGACCAGTGCCCTGTCAACACTCTTTTCTACCACTGCATGTCTGAGAAAGTAAGTCCTGGTATTTTCAGTGCTGATCGATAGAGGAAACCTGTCGGAGAGCACTGCTGCTCCTAAAGCTTTCAGATCTTCCATGTGAATTCTATGTGCTCTTTTTTTTTTCTTTCCTTTTTTTTCCCCTCTAAAAGATATTCTTGAGCCCACCCCTACTCAATAGACTGTCACAATCTGGGATCTCAAGGTGATTGTCTACGTTTAGAAAAGGAAAAAAAAATGTATTTCTTTTTTTATTATTATTTTATTAAAAAAAAAAATACCATTCTGATTTTTGTTTTAGAAAGAAGTTTTCAAGTTTTAGACTTTCCCAAGGAGAAGAATTCCAGCTCATGCTGTTATCTGACTTTGAATATGATTATCCACAGAAGAATTCTTAACTTCATTTAAATCTGGGATTGCTATTTGTTTCAGGACTCTGAACAGAATTCTTCCTACCTCTCTGAGGTTTAATCAAATAAAATGATGGTTTTCATTTCTAATTTTAAGGATTAAAATTGGAATGCTTGAATACATGATTAGTTTCTACTTTTTTTGTTTGGAGCACATGTATTCTCTTTAGTTAGTACTGATTGCAGGCAGAGGAAAATAACTTGATTCTAAGTTAAAAGATACACACCCAACATCCCTCAACGATAGCAACTAAAGAGAATCATAACAGGCAGAAAGAGGTTAATGCACGGAAATGTAATGAATTCACTTATAAGCAGTTTTAAGTAGGCTGCATTGAGAGATTGTATACTGTAGCTGTAAATATGAGTTGGGATTGAAATTCCTTCCATAAGTGCTTTATATATAAATGTTTAGTTACTTATCAGCAGAATGAAAAAGGTCTTTTTTTCTTTTTTTTTTTCTTTCGTTTTTTTTTGGTGGCATCTGAAATAAAAAACAGCTGCCTGGAGTTCTGGGACTGCCTTCCATGAGACAGTTTATAACCACTGACTCAGTTCTGCAAGGCTCAGAAGTTTTTGAATCCTCAAGGGCATTCAGAAATTAAATTTGCTAGTTATATGTACTGTGCAATTAAACAGTATGCAGATAAAAATATTCTGTATTTCTTCCCTACCTGCTTCCTATTCTGCCTGTAATTCAGCATCTTGTAAATTTGTTATAGAATATGTATATTAATTAATGTAATTTGCTTGTGTCTTCTCAAAAGAAAATTTGCTCACAAACTGCTTTACAGTGCTCTTATATGTTGCCATGCTCATAAATTAAATACAGTAAACTGAGCATACAGTTTCTTAGATTGCTTTCTATATTTTATTCATTGCTCTGCAAGTCAGCCTTCTGTACAAATATCCTCTGCTATGGGAATGCTACCCGCTACATGGATACAGAGGGAATGTTTGGCAGTGATTGCATTATGGTAAACAGTGCCCATATGTCCTTCTTGATCAACATCAAGGGGAATGGTTTTGGTATTGCCACTGAACATGAATGCCTCCTATAGACATTTCAAGCACTTGTATTCATGAATTAGCTAGAAAGTTTAGTACTCTGTGCTGGGAGACAACCCTTGATCAAAAATCTTAGATGTTAAATTAACAAAATGCCCTTCAGTTTTAATGACTGTCTTTCAAAGATCCCACTAAGCAGATAGGTAACAATTGCTCAAATTAGACTCTCAGGTATCTTGATTTCCAGGTGAATACCTTCATTGATAGCCCATGTTACAACATCATCACACAGTGAGAAACAAAACAAAACAAAACAAAACAAAACAAAACAAGCATGCAGTGACAGACTACAGCTATGTCACAATGTCACAGGCTTTTACACTCCACAGTCCCCGAGCCAGCTGTTTCTGGCTCCTGGAGAGCAACCTTGGGGCTTCACTGCAAATGCAAAAGAGGAGGGACTAGATAAATGGGAGACTTCAATACCGCAAGGCATCACAGACCTGTTGCCTTCTCTGCCCTTTTCATCTTATTCAACCCTCTGCCTTCCCTCTATTTCTCTCCACTCTATCGCTTATTCTCTCTAGAAGAATTGCTTTAGTTTGTGTCATATTCTAAAGGAAGAAATGAATATTTCTACTGAGAAGAAAAAGGAACCCCCAAAACATCCAAACACAGCTTATGTGGGTTTTGCATCTGTTTGATAAGATGTGGAAAAAAATAAAAAATAAAACCCCAAATCAACTCTACTGCAAGTGACAAAGGGGGCTGCAGAACAGAGGCCTGAAAAGAGTTTTCCTTGGAGAAGCCTCCTCCATTCTTAATGCAACTGTTATGAATATCATCATTCATCCATTTCTATGCCTTCCATTGAGATACCCATGTGTGTCCTGAAATGTAATAAATAGAAACATAATTAAAATTTCTTCATTTTTTCTTGACACTGGAGGTGCTAAGAAAGAGACTTCTCTGAGAAGCAGGCTGTTGCACTGCACAGCAGCAATGTAGTGGATGGACTCCAGGTTCAGGATGATTGTCAGCAGCAGCTCTTTACCCTTTTGCAAAGCAGCTCTATCTCTGGAACTTAGAGGATATGACACCTGTGCAGATCGTGGCACAAGATACATCACTTTCCTCAGTCTGTTCCTTAACAGCTAAGCTGGAAGCATGATCCTTGCAAGATGCCTCCAGAATAAATCTGCCTCACATCAGTTATTTTGAAGCAAGGAAATTGTGTGAAAGAAGGGAAGAGAACCCTGTGCCCCGACAAAAGATTGATGTAATCTTCGAACTACGCAGTGGTGAAGATGCAGATTAGATCCTTAAAAAAAAACACAAATAGGAACTCAATTTCCTGTTCCTGTTACTGACCACCTAATACTGAGCTGAAAATTCTAAGGTGCTTTAATGGAGTCTTCCCTGTCTTTTCACAATGTAAGATACAAAGTTTCAAGGCTTCACTAATAATGCAAGAAGAGATAATAGTTAAAATAGGATTTCTCTAGCTGGAAACAGCCAGCCTTCCATATTTTCCTAATGGAACTGTGATTATGGACATAATGTAAGAAAGGTTTTAAAACCATTACGTTTTAGGCAGTATTATAGCTTTCTTGTTTATTGAATATTGCCTATGAAAAAATGACAATGAAAAGTGAAGACTGCTATTATTTGTCATGCCTACAACAGCTACTCTGCTGTCAGATTGCATTGTATGCATTGTGCATCCTTTTGCATCACTTAGGCATGCTGACATAAAATACAAAGATGATCCAATTACATTTTCTGCAACTGCATCTCATTTTGCTAATGCTTACAAATTAAGGGTGTCTATCACCCCTTACATGAGACAGAACAGAGATAGCATTTTAAATCCCATGAATTTTATAATGTACAACACTTAAATACAGAAGCAGCCCTAATCATAAACAATTGACATGTAGCTCATAATCTGTCTAGTCAATACGAAAATCCCAGCACGTAGTGCATACGGAAAAGATTCCTCCTTATTGTCATGTACTAGTGGTAGTACTATTTATTTGTGACAATTTGCTTTTGGTAATTTATATATCAAAGGTGGTTTAAATGCATGCCAATATTGCTTATCTAGTCCTAGAGTCATCTGTATATACTATTTTAAATATTTCTTTTCAGCTATATTGCCATGTTATAGATAGCAAACCCTGGAAAATCCAACAACCCTAGACTGACAGAAATCAGTCTATTCAGCAAGCCTTTCACAATGCTGCTTCTTAGTTATATTGCACAGGTTTTTAAGAAGCATGTGAACCTCATAGAGTAAAAGAGACTCATATTACTATGGCTGATAATGACCATGTCAGATGGCAAAATCTAACCCTTCATTGGTTTCTTTGGGCTTATGATGCACTTTCCACCTCATAGCTAGAGCCACTAAATTGGTGGAATAAGTAGCAATATCACCGTGGTTGAGAGAGAAATCCAAGTTCTACTCAGAACATCCCTATACCAGCTTGGGGTGAGTGCATTGCTTGTATTGCACACGGACGCATGTACTCTGCCCATCTATCAGGCTGCATTCTCCAGTGACCTTTTCCATTAATGGTTAGTAGTCACATCTGTATAGTTCTGCCCATTTCCTAAGTCAGTGCTGCCTTCCCAGTAGACCTTCTCAGGAGAAATAGGATGCCAATGAGGCTGAAAACACTCAATGTCTTTGCAAACAGAAGTTACTCTGAGCTTTTTCAGTTATTTTAAAAACTTTGTAGCATATGCTGGGAATTTCAGGATTTTGAGGAATGGGGAGAGTTTGTCCTTTGCTGCTCTTTCTTCTTGAAAGTATATAAGTAAAACTAATATTCTACAAAGTTTTTCTATAAGAAGGGTCATTAGAAACTCAGTGACAGGTTCCATATTTTAGCTGAACAGCCAGTTTATGCTTTACCTGAAATGTCCATAGGAAGTGGGTAGTTTTCTATTTCACCCACCTTTGAAGAGTAAGCTGAACTACCTTAGTGTCAAATAGCTCAACTATGCATTTTACTTTTTTTATTGTTGTTTTCATCTTTATTTTTATTGCCATTAGCATGGTTACATATGGGTAACCGTATGGCAGGATACAAGTATCAGATGGTTGACAGAAACCTGGCATCTGCAGAAAGAAGTTTATTAGGCCAGGTTTTCAAATGGGAGAAAGAATCTTCAGCAAATGAGTAATTATGGAATACACAAAAATTATGGTTGGACAAAATAACCCAGTGTACCTCTCCACAGATGAGGACCCCAGCGTTAGTGGGGCATTTTGAGAGTTACTGTGTCACTCAGCCTGAGCAAGAAACTGTGTTTGCTACATAAATATTACTGGATCTGTAGAAAAGAGTATTAGAAACATGTTATAGTAGAGTTGACTTGGTATCATTTTAGTGATATAGAATCACAGTCATAAAAAAGTAGTACCCAGAGGCCCAGGCCCAATAATAAAGATGTTGTTATAATGAACACAGCAGAGATGCTTAGAGCTGCTTACAATATGACCAGTGGCACGTTCTCCAGTCAAGAATTTTGCTGCTGCAGCATTGACTTTTTTTTTCAATATTTAGCGCTTCTTTTCAATGTCTCATGGGATGTGTTTTTTCTTTTTATTCCATTGCAAATTTCCTTTGCAATTTCCTATCTTTTTCTATTTTTAGAAACATAACATCATCAAGAAAAAGTCTCACTACCTGTTGTTAGACCCTCATCTATGTAATTCCTCATCTGTATATTTTCCGTTTCTTACTTCTTTACTTAGCCAGGCAGTAAGGAAAACTTAGCTCTTATAACCATAAAATACATTCTCGTCATTCAGGGAATAGCAGTAGCTTCAGCATTAGCAGTAAGCCCAGTGTTTTTAAAGAAATACTCAATTCTGCATGGATCCCAAAGTGAAGACCTCTTGGATAGACAAAGATGAAATATGGGAAAGTGGGATGAATGTGGTTTGGTGGACAAAATATTTCTCACTTTTTTTCCCTGCAGTACCTCAAGTTCCCTGTAGATAATGATTTTCCAGTGACTGACATGCAGAGGTAAATTTTTTTATTGCATTAGTATTTTAATTTGTTTTTCTCTGAGTTCTTTTCACTTTTCTAACAGTTTGAATTGTACAGAAAACCTGATTTGATTTTGGTTTTACTATTTCTGGTTTTGAAGAGGCAAAAATAAATTGTGGCAACTGAAAATTGTTCTGAATCAAGTGGTCCTGTGTCAAAGACTAATTCTTGTTTTTTTCCAGAATGAGATATATTGTCAATCACAGTTGCAAGATGAAACCATCATATTTTTCCAGAAGTTGCCATTTTGTCCTCCTTTGACTAGCAATGGTAAAACTGTCCTGATTTGAAAAGTCTACTGTGTTAAGTGACATCATAGAATCACAGAATCATAGAATGCCTAAGGTTGGAAGGGACCTCTAGAGGTCATCTAGTCCAACCCCCCCGCACACGCAGGGCCACCTAGAGCATGTGGCACAGGACTGCATCCAAGCGGGTCTTGAAGATCTCCAGAGAAGGAGACTCCACAACCTCTCTGGGCAGGCTGTTCCAGGGCTCTGTCACCCTCACCGTCAAGAAGTTCTTCCTTAAGTTCCCGTGGAACTTTTTATGCTTCAATTTGTGGCCATTTCCTCTGGTTCTGTCAGTGACCACCAGTGAAAAGAGGCCAGCCCCATCTTCCTCATTGCCTCCCTTGAGGCACTTATAGACACAGATCAAAGCTGGAACATCAAAGCTGGAAAGCCTTGGAAGTCAGGATCAAGGTTATCAGGTTTCTAGACCCATCCTGGGCTGGTTGTCCTGGGGATTATGAAGTGTTGAATCCACTTACTCCTTTGACCGCCTTCACACAGAGCCATGGGTCATGGGAGCCTCAGCCCAAAGCCGGTACTTCCTTGCACAGCCAAGGAGAGAAACCAGCTGCAAAGTGCAAACCTCTCCAGCAACAAGGGTTCAAGAGTCACGGAAATGGAGACATTCTTCTGGAGGAATTTGCTTTTAAAAAAAAGCAAAGGAAGAAGTTTTGTCAGAAAACTGTCAGCATGCTCTGAGATATCTAGAAAAGAGCACAAGAAGTCTCCTCTGTAGTATGGTAGAATGCACTTTCTACAATTTAGAATTCTACTTGCAAGGGTGAAAATCCAAATTATTTAGTAGATCTGGCTGAGATTTAACCTTAAATTCTGTCAACTCTTGGCATAAAGGGAAACCTGAACATCTCTGATGATCAGTGACTACAGGAAAGAGCTCATAATGGAAAACCACTTGAAATAACTATTTTTCACCATAATGGTGCTCTGCTATAACAGTAACAATCAAGACACTGTCAGATCCATAAGATTTTGGATCAGATCCATCAAGTATTTCAGTCCAAACAAATTTACTTGCTGTCACAAGTTTTGAGAGAAAATGTGACTCTCTTGGTTTCTTGGATGGGTTTCTTGACATGGTAAGTATTTAATTTTATCACTTGAATTTGCTTAATATCAGAAAGTTTTTTTTTTCAACAAAACAAAATCTGAAGAGGAGAGCTGAATGTCTAATATTTTGACAGATTAAACATTATGCTTCATTTTTGGATAGTTATAGTGTATCTTAAAGAGGAAAAGCAGAGACATTTTGTTTGAAGCATATCCTCACAAATGTTCTAAACTTTTAAGTAAAATTAGAGCGACTGTACAGATTCAACAAAAATTCACCAAATATTTTATCATTTGACTTGATTCCTTATTTCCTAAGCTAAATAAAAGCCTCAAATGCTGCTACTTCTACCCAAGTCAGATGATTGCCATTTTCTGCAGCAGGTACTGCAACTGCTGAGAATTCACTGAGAGGCATCATGTCAGTGTGAGCTGCTCAGGAGCATGCACATATATACTGCAATAAATAAAACAGAGCATAGAAGAATTTTGAAGGTTTTATATCCGGAGATCATGATGGATCACAAGCCAAGCTGAACTTTTTGAGTTGATAGCATGGTATCCTTCCAAAACCAACAAAGGTAAATGTCACAAAGACAAAATTAATAGGAACGATGTATGCAAGATACAGGAAGTATTTATTCTGCCCTGCTCAACACTGATCAGGTGTCTGCTAGAGAACAACTGTGTACTAATGGCACCACATTCAAAGAAGGATGTAAGGGAACTGGAAAATAAAACTAGAGGAAAAAAGCATTATAGGACATTTAAAATGTATGACTTCTTATAACGTAAGGTTGAAAGAACAGTGCTTATTTAATTCCTCAAGAAGACCATGGCAGGACATGATTGCAATTTTCTAATATGTAAAAGATGTCAGTTAATCATGTCAGCTAGTGGCAAAGCAAGAAAAAAAATGGGGTAAGAGCAGCACTGCAAATTTGGGTTAGATATTAATAACAAATTACCTTTGTTCCTAAAAGGGATAAGAAATTGCTTTAGGAGCTTACACAGGAGGATGATAGGCTCTCCATCAGAATGGGTTGTATAAACCAACTCCAGGGATGAGCTGTGTAGGAATGAAAAACAAATTGGACAATCATCTGAGAAAATCTGATTAGATGACATTTAGCTGAAACTGAAAGTATTGAACAAAGCATTCTGGTCTGCCAGAGCCTGTGCGTGTATTTTGCTCCTGTTGCCTCTCTCAAATTCTTTCACCAGAGCAGGAGAGAAAACGAGGAACTGGAACCGAGCAGACCTCTTTATTTAAACCAGAACTACTTTAATTGAATCCTAATGTCACCTCCCACCCCCCCAGCACCACCACCATGTTTGGCAGCTTCCTATTTGGCCACCACATCCCGTGCCCAGTTGCCTTTCCCTTTTTGCCAAGCAGAGGAACACTTTTTTATTTGAAAAAAAGTGTGTATGTGTTGGGGGGGAAAGAGTGAGATTGGGATCCATAAGTCTGAATTCAGCTTCTCAGTCTTATCAACCTGCCATACTTTATGCAGGACTTATGCGGTCACTGCTGAAGGCTGCAGATCTGGTCTTGCAGTCCCAGCTCCAATTTAAGGTTGAGTATAAATTTGCAGCACATCTGCTATCGAGTAAAAAGACACATTACCTGGCATGTATTGCATACTATCCTGTATGAAGATGCAGTTGGACATTTATTAAAACATCAGGGGACCTGGTTACTTTGTGTTTATTTGTTTATGTGTTCCTTTTAAGTACCAAAACTGAAGGACTGTGTTAGATTAATGTGCCAGAGAATTAGGCAGAGGTCCCACCTGCTCTTCCCATCTCGATTCCTTCCCCTTCTCAAACATGACAGGGAAGGACCTATGATAGATGTACGTAGCTGACTGATTTAGATTTTGTAACCCCATTGTTATTCAGGATAAAAATGATGATTTCCTGTGTCACAGTACAATCAATATATATATTTTTAAAAAGACTTTTAAAAGTACTTAAAAATTCTATCTAAAAATAAAGATATTGAAATATGATGACTCAAAAAAACATACCTAGGAATAAAACACTCTCTGTATGAATATTTGTCAAGCTTAGGTATAACACAATTCCTATCTGGTGTGGCTGTTAGTGATTAAAGAGAGAAATTCTCTACACAAGTTGCACAGATAACTCCTTTATTGGACTTTCACTTTAAAACATTGCACATGAAAAAGCTGTTTTATAGAAGTTGTGAAACTGGAGTTAAATTCTGATGATAGCACTGCAAGTCAAAGGTTCCCAAACGAGTGTGTGCATCATTAGTGCAATCCCAGCTACGGGAAAGGACGGTGGCAGAGAGCCAGCAGCTCCGGGTGCTGCTGCTGGTATTCCCAACTGCTGCGGCTCCTACCCCCGCTGCACATCACTGCTGCTGATGGTGTTCACATTTAACACTACTGCTGATGAAAGTACCTACAATTACTGCAACTGCGGATGGAGAAAGAGTTTGTTAGTCCTGCTGTAAATGACTTCCTGAGGCTAGGTTGCCAATTTATTTTATACTGTGAGTCTAATACGGTCTCCTGGCACTTGGAAAGAGCTACGTTAAGCAAAAGTTATTAAAAAGGTCAGATATTATAAGACTAAACCATATTGGTGCCATAAACGGAAATTCAGTATTTCCCTCTTATGGCTGATATTGTGTGAGCTACTTTGAGACTAGTAGTAATACATTCTGGTGCTGTGCCCAAGCTAATCTGTCTTTTGGCAGGGTTCACAGCACAAGGCTGTCCTGTTTCTGGATTTGATTTGATTTATCTGAATGGTTTTTCTCCTCACCATGGGAGGTCATGAAGTTGGGCTGGCACCAAGTTCAGAATCTCTACATCACGCTTGATACGTTTAACAATAGATAAACTAGGATATTCATGTATTCATGAGCAATATAATGGACTGCATAAATATACTTGCTGTTTCGCATCTGACTTTCTGGCTATTAAACAGATCTCCTTAACTTAAGGCCAACATAAAATCTTTGTAAAAAATAAAACCCAAACACGAGTCTCCACACTATGTCAAGACAGTCCTCTACAGTGCAGTTAGCTTTGATAACATGATAAATATTTCAATATTTCTGATATTCATATGTCAGTAATTAATGTTCTCATGACAAAAACCTTCTCCAGAAACAAACTGGGTAATATGAGTGACCCATCCTGGACCCATTCCTGGAGGAGTGACCCACCACAGAGTCACAGATGAGCTGAGTTTGGGAGGCACCTCTGGAAATCACCTAGTCCAACTGCCTGGCTCAAGCAAGGTCACCTAGAGCATGTTATCAGTATTGTATCCAGGTGGCTTTTGAATATCTCCAAGGAAGGAGACTACACAGTTTCTCTGGGCTACCTGGTTTGATTACCTTCACACTAAAGAAGTTTTTCCTCATGTTCAGATGGAACTGCTTGTGGCTCAGTTTGTGACTGTGGCCTCTCATCCTATCCATCTGCCCCATCCAGCTGCACGTAGAGAAGGCATTGAATATAAGAATGGATGAATCAATTCAATCCAAGGATTGACTTAATCTAGTGTCCTCTTTCCAATAATAGCCAATAATACTACTTCTTAGAAAGAATATTAAAAATAAATACATAAAACAATACACAGCATATAGATGTGACAGAGCATATAGGTGTGAGATGTTTTAAAGCCCCAGATGATCACAGCATTCAAAAGTATGATTATAACATGTGGGAAGTTAACTTTAGATGACAAAGGGAGATTTATGCATCTTCATTACTAGTGGGATGGTTCCTCCCCACCTTCTCAACCATTTAATGGTCTGTTTGTATTGCCAGGTGCACCCTAGGAGTCAGTTCTGTGTCCACTGGCCTGTTGGATTAAGGCAGAGAGTGTTCCTTAGCAAAACTCATCTTTACTGCTATTCCAGGGCAACTTTTCTCCTGTTTAGTTTTCTCCTGTATAGTCCTGAAATTGCAAAGGTCTTTATCAGAAACGAGTCTTTAGAATTACTGGGTTAAAGGAGGAAAGGAAGAGAGAGGAACAGCATCGTTTTTTTGAGATACATTTGCTAACTCTGTTATGATCTGCTCAGCAGATTAATTCAAGGATTCTTCACAAAAAAGTTCTCTGCCACCATCAAAACTTTCCTAAAATGCTGTGGAAATAGTGTGGAAATAGCTTTTTGATAGATTTTAGAAAGCAGGAATAAGAAAAACAGAAATCAGCTGTGCTCCTTTTTTTTTTTTTCCTGCCATTTTACAGATCATCTGGAGCTTAAAAGTAAACCAATAACTGTGACATATGGATGCAAGCTTCCTTGAGCCAGTGTGCAGTGAGCAGAAAGCTGTAGGTTGTTAATGAAAATACGTGTACATTTTCATGTCTATGTGAGTGACCACGCAACTAATTTGCAGCTTTGTCTGTTTTCCTTAGCACATAAATACTCTCACACTTGAGACTCCAGAGCAAAGCTAAATCCCTGCCAGCAGGTGCTGTCTTCTCGAGGAAAAGGCCATACAATTCTCAAAGATGTTTGTACTCTAAATGTAATGCTTAAATGCAGGGAAATGTCTCCTTTTGCACATCTTTGGTTATAAATCTTTTGTGTTTGGAAGTTGGCTAGGAAATGAAATTGCTGTTTGGATAATCATAGCTTGCTTTGGATAGTAATTCTGGATTCATGCTATTAACCTCCTGCTACTCTTTGGATGTATGATATCAAAAATCCCTTGGCAGAAGCAGTTTACTATTGAAGGATTGGGCCAGCAAAGTGAATGCTTACAAATAAATTCTGGGATTACCCTGCACAGAAAGGTACAGAAAGATTCCCTTTTAATTCTGAGATGTCCTTTTCAGCAACTTATATCTTTTTTTCCATATGATCATCATGCCATTCAAATTCTTGCATATCTGAAGGCAAATGAAAAAAAAAACCCAACAACTAGGGAAAGTGTCAGGGAAACAATCCAGCCACTGGCATACTAGGAAAATAGCTGAGAAAGCACTTCTGCCATTATTATTTTGGGGGGTTATTTTCAAACAATTTATTTCCTAGGAAGCTTTTGTTGGAAATGTGAAATTTGACAAGTCTATAAACACAAGTTCAGCAAAACATTTAAACATATATTTGATCCTTCACTTATTCTGCTAACCATTTGAATGTGTCGTAAACCCACTGGTGCTTCAAAAATATTCCTAAAATATATGTATTTACATACTTAACTGAATAAGGGTTAAATATCGAATTCAAAATACAGGGTTACATTCTGCTCACTCTACAGATACCTAATGTAAGTAATATAACAATTATTTTTTAAAATTAATTCTCCTTTGATTCCTTCAATGCTAGTTCCATATGCATCATTTGACAGAAATAGTCATAATGTATAGATTAGGCACCTAAACTGGGCAGCCTGAATCAGATATTTTGATGTTAGGTTACAGAAATTCTTTTCTAATCTATGTAAGTTTTAGAATTTTTTATTTATTTATTTTTTTCTTGTGCATTTTTCTCCTATAAAATAACATAGACAGGTTTTTATTTACGTTTATCTCTAACATGGATGCAGCTAAGTGTTCAAAGTATGTTGGGAGACTAAATGTAAAATTAGATCTGATTGATTAAAAGTGAATGTACACAGTCTACAAGGCTATGTCAGAGGTTATCATTTGAGATTTCATGTATAGAAGTTGGGAAGAAACATACAGTAACTCATGAGATCTATTTTAGATATTTAATTTAAGAGGAGAGAAAGGATTTTACGTGAAATCTTCCTTCACTCTAGCACCATGCCTACACCAATTAAGTGAAATTTCACACTAAGTACAAGAATTCTCAAGTTTATATATGTGGATGAAAAAACTTAGGCTGATTTTTCCCTTAAATATACTATAATGTGTGTTAGTGCATGAGATGTCCTCAGAAAGACTAAAGCACAACAGGCTCAGTGACATCACCGACTTTAGGATGCCTGTATGGTGTATGCCTGAACTCTCTGTGCAGCAGAAGCTCAGGCATCTGAAATTCCCATTGTGCAGATAAAAGCATGGTCTCCTGGAAACTGGTTCGTTTGTGAGTGTTTCGTTTGATTATTTTAGAGTTCTGTTGTTGCAACGTGAAGTTTAGGCAAGTGGGCACATCCTTACTAAAGTTTGGGTCATTTACTTCTCAAACTGAGAGCTGGGTGTCAAATTTAAGAAATTAAAACCTACTTCTTCCATGATTATCCAAATATTGTGGCTTGTCATGGGTCTATGCCTACAAAATGCGGATCTTCGGTGAGTTTGGGTTCGAGAGCAGGTCTGCTTTTTTGTGCAACTTTTATCAGCAGGAGGTGGACTAAGTTGTCCAGTCTGCTTTCCTGTATCTAGAAGAGACTGCATTCAACCTACCTGACTCTAATACTCATCCCAGTTTCTCTAGATACATTAAATCAACTCAGTCTACAAAACTCTGAGTCTTAGGAAAACTACAATGCAAACAACAGTCAAGAGATGGCAGGACACTCACTGATCAGGTAAGATATGTCCACTTAACCAGCAAGTGGTAGGAGTCCCAGGCTGCACATATTGCTACAGATCCCAAATGTCCCTGCCAATCTGAATGGGAGAGAAAATTATTTTCTATTCTCAAATATGAAGAAAAGTTCAATTGTGAGTTTCTGACCAAGACCTGCTCCAGATTTCCAAAGCATTTTCTACTCCATCTGAAAACTATGGTGCAGTTTGTTTCACTGCTTAGACCAATCTTTAATTCTTTAAAGAAAGACAAAAAATAAGCTACCTCTGAACATGCCTAGCCAGCTTGCACTGAAATTGAATTAGGAGCAATGAAAATATTTTCTTGTCACTCTTGTTGACGGCCTAGAGCTCTGAAGCTAGATATTTGCTCAGTCATTGTTTTAATTGAAAAACTAAAAGTTTAAGGAAGGTTTTGTGTGTAATAGACCATTGTTCTCCTTCTGACCTAAGAAGGAAGACTATGAACAGGGAAATTTTAATGAAATAAAAGAACTTTATTCAGCTAATATTTCAGAACACCCTGTCTTCCTATTTGTGAAGGTCTCCCTATTCTCAGTGTGGAGTATCTATCTTGAGAATCAGGAAATCAGACTTTAATTGTCATCCAAGAAATAACTATTCCACAGTCTACCATGCACTCAGTTTGCCATATGTATAACATGGAGATGTCTTGTTATTTCACTGGGGTTATAAAAGGATAACATGAATTAATATGTGTGAAATATTTAGGTATTACAATTCTGTGAGCCTCCAAAATACCAGCTAGAGAGAATCCAAAGCAGAAGGACAAAATAGATGGCGTGGTAAAAGCTCTTGCTGTTCCTACAATTCAGATTCTCAGCAGGACATCTTTATCCAGTGAATTTCCACTTCTTTTTCTCTGCAGGTGTTTACAACCATGACACATCTTCCTCTTGCTCTCACTTGCTTTCTATTTCTCATGTAGAAGGTAATAAAATTTAAGCTGCAAAAGCCCTAGATGACAAATGCACAAAGGAATCATGAGTAAAATGAAGATAAAAATGAAAGTCAAGGTTATCCATTCCTAACTTTTTTGAAACTTTGAAAAGAATCAGTAAATGCATGAAGGGCAGTGAGAAGTAGTAAATAACAAAAATAAATAGTTTTTTTTTTAAACAAGTATTAGTATTACCTAAGGTAATATACAAAAGAGAAAAAGACAAATCTGTGGGCATTATTTTTACTTTAGCATTTTTCAGCTTGAGCCGATAAATGACATCATTATTTATACATTTTCAGTTACATAAAGCTTAACAGTGAATGTCCATATTCCCAGCCTCAGATCTCTAACTTCTGCAAGAATTTCCATAGGCAACTCTGTATTATGGGAAGATAAAGTAAAATTACTAAATAAAGTAAAACTAAAAATTTCTTCTACACTGAGATTTTAGTCATTGATTTTCTCTCACAAATGTATTTAAATATTTAGTCTGTGGCATTTAAACTGTTCTAAGACATAAAATGACTTGCTGCCTGATATTCTGAGTCTATTTCAACACTCAGCACTGCTCTTTCCTTCCTCCCTCCTTTTCTTTCCCTTTCCCCTCTCTTCTTTTCGCTCCCTCTCTCTTAATCTCTTTCCCTTTCTTTTATTTTGGGATATTTAGTGTTGCCAGCAGGTGGACGGAGTCGATCCTCCCCTTCTACTCAGCCCTGGTTAGGCCGCACCTGGAGTATTGTGTGCAGTTCTGGGCTCCCCAGTACAAGAGGAACGTGGAGTTTCCAGAGTGGGTCCAGCATAGAACAACGAAGATGATTAAGGGACTGGAGTATCTATTGTATGGGGAAAGACTAAGCAAGCTGGGCCTGTTTATCCCAGAGAAAAGAAGGCTGATAGGAGTTCCGATCAATAGGTACAAGTACCTGAGGGGAGAATGGAGGGAGGATGGGACCAAACTCTTCTCCGTGGTGGCCAGTGATAAGACAAGGGATAATGGATGTAAGCTGAAAGACAGGATGTTCCACCTCCACATGAGGAAGAACTTCTTTCCTGTGAGGGTGACAGAGCCCTGGCACAGGCTGCCCAGAGAGGCT
The DNA here is from genome assembly GCA_013389825.1 of Crypturellus undulatus. Classification (NCBI taxonomy): domain Eukaryota; kingdom Metazoa; phylum Chordata; class Aves; order Tinamiformes; family Tinamidae; genus Crypturellus; species Crypturellus undulatus. Next base: position 39,107 of record VWPW01014673.1, read on the forward strand.
GTGGAGTCTCCTTCTCTGGAGATCTTCCAAACCCTCCTGGATGCCACCCTGTGCCACGTGCTCTGGGTGTCCCTGCTGGAGCAGGGGGGTTGGAATAGATGATCTCTAGAGGTCCCTTCCAACCTCAACCATTCTGTGATTCTGTGATATTTAGGCAGCTGATACACAGAGAGCTGAGATAATAAATGTGAAAGCACAGCAGAACTCAAAGAACTGTATTGTGAAATCTGATAATTGAAGAATAAGCATGGTATCATATTTAATCACATTTGTATTCATATTTTGTTGAGAGCAGACACTGATTTATGATCTATCAACAGTCACCAGATACTGTGGCTGCTTTATACACATATGAATAGATGGATGGGTGGTTGGATAGATAAACATTGAGTGAAATAGTGTTCTTCTTTATAAAAGACTTCTTTATAAAAGATGGTTCATCAGCTTAATTTTAAAAACTCTGGAGATTTTCATCAGAAAAAATAACTGTGGTAAACCTTTTTATGATATGGGAAGGTTTTAGAAAACAAAAATATTCTATTACTGTTCTGTGTTCAAATGCTATTTCTCCAATACTCCAGTTCAGTGATTTCACCTGCACACAGTATGCTTCATGTGCAACAGATCGGAGAGAGGGAGGCTCTCATACTAATATTGTGCACCAAAGCATTACAAAAAGGCACTTCATTACAAATAACTCTTTTCCCTAATTTACATGTAGAATTCAGCTGTATATATTCTAATGGATATTAAGAAGATGAGTGATTCAAGAATGTGAATGTGATGGAGTGAGAAAGAATCTGAGCAGGTGAAAAAAAATAGATGGCAATGAAAAAGACGGGACAAGTAAATGCATGATCACAGCTGACCATGAAAGACCAAAGGTATTGTATGGGCTTCCCCCTTATTCATAATCTGTCCTCTTTACATTAAAAGGAGAGAAAAAGTCACTAAGCCTAAAAAAAAAAAGAAAAAAAGGTCAAATTGATGTTTATATATTAATAAAAAAACTGTTTTTTATTTAATGCTCTGATTCAGCTTGCTCCTTTTGTGGGGCTTCACATGACCCTGTAGATATTGGGAGCCCCACGCCAGACTGGCCGTGATGCTGAACGTTGGTCAGAGGGCACGCAGCACAGAGATCCCTCTCCGATAGTCCCTCAGAAGACACCGTCTTACAAGGATGTAGGCATATGCAGACTCTGAGTGTGGTCCCATCTGGGGTACTGAGCTCCCCTGGAGCCATGTGCCTTCAGCAGAAGCTGAATTGTTTGGCATCCCTTCTGAGTACAGGTTTTCTGAGAAGTTATCACTCAGTTATCCACCCTTGTTTTCAGAAGCATTCTTCTGACCCACTTTTAAAGTGCAATCCATACTACTTATATGCAAACGTGTGCTCAGGTAAAGATTTAATCTAGCTTTCTATAGAGAAATCTTATATGCACTTTGATTTGACGACTCAGAATCTCAGATCCACTCTGGATAGACAGTCTAGATGGATCAAATCCTGCTGGACCTCTTGGGACACAGGCAAATATCTCAAATTCAGATTTTCCTTTATAAAGCATTGGTACTTTTTGCCTAAACTAGAGTCAGCCTAAGCAGGCAGCCTGGAAAGAAAACCTATCTTTTTTTGAATCACACTCCATAAATAGCCTGTGGATATTATAGAATTTACAGATTCATACACATAAAGTTTGTCAAAGTTATGTAGTGGATGTACTGCCTCCATCAATTTGTTTTCATTTCAATTTATGCAGGATGACAAGGGATTTTTTTTAATGCTATGGATTGACAATACTTTTATTGATTCTGAAATGTAGTATGGCTGGATATGTCATTTATGGCCACTTTAGTGGAAACAATTAAGTGGTGAATTAGTAAGAACAAACTGCGGTTTATAAACACTGAAAAAGAGTTATGAGCAAAGAGAAACAAGAAATTTTATACTTGTATAGAGACATAGTATGGAGCAATAGAGGGATGGATCACTTTGCTAAAGGGGAGAAGTTCAAATATGAAGAAATCCTTCTGTCATTTGAAAAATCTCAAAATAGACCAAAGGTGAACATGAAAAGTTCTTCTGAGGTCAAAAAAAAAAAAAAAAGCCTCAGAGGCAATATATAGGAATACAGATCTGAGATTTGGTAGCTGTATCCTGTTGGAAATATTCCAGCTAGTGTATCTTGAGGAAATTCATGATGTGAGCTTTCAGCATAAAAGTACAGGTACATTATTACAACTCCAATTTCTCTGTCCTGGGCCACAGCATCCATAGTTCGCACTGCACACCCCAGCTCTCCTATTTAGGACCTCAACATCATGTCTCTTGTTCCTCTCTTCACCTACCACTCCCTCTTTTCCTTTATATATCTTCAGGACTCCAGCTTCATGGAGCTTCCTTCCACTGCTTTCCTTACTGGTACTTCCTTACTAATTCTTCACACCAGGATGTAAATCCTATTTCTAATCTCAACCACTAGCCACCTCTTTCCTCCATACCTGAAGAACAGGTCATGGTATTCACTTGACTGCGAGCCTGAGCAATATGCAGGCTGTTTCCTCATGCTGCGACTGGTCCCAGTGCAGGAGTAACAAGTACAACTGTCAGAAATTAAGATTATTTGAACACTGCTTTTATGGTTGGTCGTCGTAGGAGCCTGCTGTGGAGGACACAAGTCTGTTCTGCTGCAATGCTTGTTCTGGGTGCCAACATTGGCTATGGCTATGCAAGAAGAGACAGCGTTTCCTCCATTTGTGCAGTCACAACATGGGTCAGACCAGGACTCTACGGAGGGGATGGAGATCAAGCTGTCCTGGGAAGAGGCTGAGCATACACGAGGAAAAGAAGTTCCTGTGGGCAGAGGGGATGGGCAGACACAGACGGACACCGGACAGCAGCAGGAATGGACCTGCAGGCTGAGCTCAGATGTGATGAAAGAGGAGAGTGCCAGAGAAGACAGTGGGCAGTCTGCTGTCACTTCAAACGCACTGAATATTGTCCACTGCGAAGCAAGCCTGAACAGAAGCACACTTTCTAAAGGACGCAGTGAGCAGGGCAGAGGTTTGTTGCCATGTTATTTTCATCCATTTCACATTCTTACCTTCGCTCTGTGAAGCAAAGCTTGTGGGGGTTAGACGTCTTCAGGCAATTTTGTCATACTTACTTTAAAGAAAAGGAATCACTAATTCCAGCTCAAGGCTCTGGTGGAATCAGATCCCATTAAGAAAAGGTCATGCCAAGAAGGACAGTCCAAAATGACAGTAAAGCAAAGTGAGTTGACATTTGTGATATGTTTTGGCCAACTCTCCTACATTTTCCCGTGCTTCATTGTTCTTTTGCAAATGGAACAGAAATATTTTTTTACAGACAGAACTGCAGCATAGTTATGCATCTGCTTATTTATTTTTTTCCTTATTTTTAAAAGGCTTTGCAGCAACTGGAGAGAATTGTTCCCTGTGATTCTACAGGAGCCTGACAAAAAGCCAATTTATTCTTTCCATGTGACCTGCCCTCTGTCTGCATACAAGCCATGTGATCTGCCTGTGAAAAAGAGCAGCTGGAGGCATGGCAACATCTGAGGGATAAGGAAAAAACACATTTAAGAAACAATAGCTGTTTCACATGTCTCAAACCTCCAGAAAAGACCTCTATTTCAGAATTGCAATTGCCATGTGGCATTTGCCAGAGGATCTTCTATATATAAAGGAGGTAATTTATAATCTCATTGGACATGAGTTTCAACCTACTAACAAATTGTTTGAGGTGGAGATAGTTAGCATGATTTCTGAAAGCCTGTCTGACCTCGTGGCTCACAAGGGGGTTTATGAGAGGAATAAGAAATGGGAAAAAAACATAGCCAAGAGAATATCCACACATTGCTATTTTAGGCACGAACGAGGACCACTGAACAACGTTAAAGTCATCACCAAAACAACAAAAACAACTGCTACAATCAGTTTTCTGTTTGCAGTGTGGCATCTGCTAGCCTAACTTTTCTCCATACCTGATCACCCTTCTGCCTACGACCCACTGTCAGACTAATTATGAAATTTTAGTTACGTTGCTTTTGCCCTTAAGAAGAGGCCATCTGCAAATGATGTAGTTTTAGTCACAGAAATCCTTTGAGCATTTGGAATATTATAGAGGAGGTTAATAATCCTACACTTTTTATTTACTTTTTTTTTCCGCATAGTTTATCATATTTCTGCTGAATATACCCTTTTGGCAAACCACACTGAGGAGTAAAAGAAAACATGATTTAGCGGCAATTTCAAAGACATTCGGAGAACACTGGAGCGTTTCTGGCTCTTTAAAGTGCCACCCCTCCGTCTCCTGCCACCAAATACCACTGTGCTTCATTTTTGTCTTCATGTTGTACTTACATGCATAGGTCAAACAGGAAACACTGATTAGCCAAATTCCTCATGTAGTCACAACCCAGGGATGCGGCAGTGGTACCTCACTCGTCTGCCTGCCACGTCCCTGCTTGCGTGCTGGGCTGCCTCCAGGGCTGGTCAATCCGTCACAGCTGCCAGCGGCAGTGCTGACAACAGCTGAGTTCCTGCGATACAGAAATATCCTCGGAGAAAGGGATTTTGCTTCTCCTGATACAGAGCACGGAGTGGGCAGGCCTCTGAAGAGGTCATCACACCCTTCCTGCTGCCCCAAGGCGGGACTGGAAATACTTAGCTGCTCCCCATGGCTGTTTATTTAACCTGTTTATGGAATACCTTCCATAGCAATAATCCATTCCAGTATTTACTTGTGTTGCAGTTATATTTTTTTTTCATAATTTTTAACCCAAATAGTTCTTGATGCAATTTGCTCTCCATATTTATTGTCCTATTCACTGCATTTTGGAAGAAACGTCATCCCCTCTTTTTTATTTTTTCCCCCATCATTTTTTTTATGTTTGAAAGCTGTTTGTAGATCTTCCCTCAGTTTTATTAAATTTGTTTATTCCTGAGCATTGTAAACTCCTCCAACAAATAATTCTGCCTTTTAGAAAAATTTGTAACAGACAAAGAGTTGAGAAGGCCAAAAAAAGAATTAAAAAATAGTGGCAAGACTGGATTATATGGGAATTGAGAAAGATATACTCAATATATACTCAATATATACTCAATAGACATGAGGTCTATATCTTGAATATATAGTGCAGAATTTTTATCTAAAATGGATAAAATGGATAATTAAGATAAATGACACTGATGCACTCTTTTTGCTGTAAAGATACAGTTTCACATTCTGATGACTTTCAAAAGACACAATATGTTTTTTTCACGGTTTCAGTAATGGTCATATTGATAAATATGACCATTAAATAATGGAAATAAAGAACAATAAAATATAAAAAGCAATTCAAAAATGTTCTGCAGAAACCATTTTTCTTTAGACTGTGTAATAAAGCCTACGGTAGTGCAAACTTAAGTTTTGTTTCTCTTTTTATAGGTTATAATCAAAGAAAGAAAATGAGAATACATTTTGCAAAGGAGAAAATAAAACAAAAAGGAAATTTAAAATATAAAAGGTAAGTAAAGACAAGTAAGGTACAATCAAGCTATATATAGCAACCAGTTTCAAGTGTAAAGTTTGCCACTGCCATGGAGTTAAGATCCACTCTGCATAAACTGGTATCCTGGATTTAAAATACATACTATAGAAGCTGGCAACTTGGAAATAATTTTCAAACCAGGAAAAAAAAACAAACAAACAAAAGAAAGGTCTGCTAAAATTCACATTATAGAAGCCAGTATCTGGTTACTACTATCCTGAAAAAAATATACTGCTAAGAAGGTGTTATTTTTTGTGTCATTGAGTAATTTTCAGTTTGAATGGATTTTATGTTAGTGCTTTCTCATACTGAAAACTTCTTCTACTCTGAGATTTTAGCCATTTGTTTTCTCTCACAAATGCACTTAGTCAAATAAAATACACTGCAATGCATTAGTTTACACTGATGTGTGGTTAGATTTAATTTGTTATGGATTGGGAGAGAGACATCATTAACACCAATGCAAGAGGTATAAAATGCTTTAACAAATGAGAATAGTGATTTTTAAACCATCTTCTTAAGACAACATCACTGATTGCTAAAATGTTCTTGTAGATAATTCTTGGATAAAACCTGTTTCACCTGGAATGTTTGCAGGGAATGCATTTCATTCCCCAAAATCCTTCAGTTTATTATTTTCTTTTCTTTACATTTTCAGGGCCCATTTAGTCTGTAAATAATATTTGTTCATGTTCACACTTAATCTTTTATCCCCAATAATAGGCTATTTTTCATCCTGATCTTTCAGAACAATAATTTCCCTGCCAGATCTTTTCTGCAGAATGAATTTACTGTTGTATCTACCTCCTAAAATAAAATTCTCTGTTTGTCTCAGTCGGTATAAATAACCATGCTGTGAGAGACTGATGAGTGGCAGCAGGGATCAACCTATGACAAGAGCTTGAAGCTACAGGAGTGGTTTGTACCTGTAGGATGCATTTTGTATTTCTTGTTATTTTTGACTTAGAGTAGAAGAGCCCAGTTTTTCTGCAATATGTTGGAGGAGATTTTATATCGTATTTCTTTATATCCAAATTCATCAGTTTAAGAATTATGTTTAGTATGGCAGAATAGTAGAATAATAGAATAACAGAAATTACTGATTATTAGGGAAAAAAAAGGATTTGTATGTTGATGAAGTAATTAAAATAGGACAGGTTGACTTTCAGGATTTCTGCTGTAATGACATGGGTTACATCTATGGCTAAAGAAAATCAGGAATGACTAAAATAAGATTTTTGCTCTTGCTGGTAAAATAAAGATAGATTTTTTGCTGGGAACCTACCTAGTTAAATTGACTGCATCACCTCCTTAAAACACCACATTAATAGATGGTGCTGTAAGAACAAAAAGTGTTACCTTCCCCCATGAAGCCTGCTTTCTGCTCAAGGATCAGTTCTTCGGACTAAGCACTGGGGGGCTAATAAAGGCTCCAGCACTGGGAGCAGCAGTGATTTACAATTGAACTTAATCTATTTGAAAAATTCTAGCAACCACATTAACCCCCCCTCCAAACCTCATCTCGCAGTACCTGAATTTCCTCAGTGCCATCTGTCCGCTGCATTAAACAAAGCCCCAGAGACGCCACGAGAGAGAGAAGCAGAGTTTTAATGATTAACCTAACCTGGCTGTCAGAATGGATAGCTTGATAAATAGGACCTCGGTCGGCAGTTTACGCACACCTACTCCCTAGTGCTGCAGGGAAGGTTTCAGCCAGGAGGAATTCCACGTCAGCAGGTAGATCAGCACGACTGCCCCGAGGACACGGCTTCAACCTGGGGAGTGGGATTAGCACAGGGCGCTGAAGCCTCCCAGGGAGCACATCTGCTTCGTCCCTGGGAAGGCCTCGTCCTGTCTGATTTCAGAACTGAAGTGCTAAGCAGTAATGCTGGCCTGGTAAAGAACTGCCAATAATAATGGAAATTCATATACATGTGAGAACCCCATTTCTGCATAGGATATGGCCCCGAGTTTCTGGCTTTATTTTGATTAAGGTACTTAAGCACTTGAAATATTTTAGGATGGGTGCCTGCACATTTACCTTGCAGAACTGGAGTCGATGAACAGTAAGGGATTGCTAGCATTGATTTCACAAGGTGAAATGAGGTTTTAATGAGATTTTTATGAAGATTCAGAACTGGACATTGTATTTTGATTCTTTACATTTGATCGATGCAAACACTACTTTTCTTGGCATTAGTTCCAAACTTGGATTTATAGAGGACGTTAAAAGTGAAAGTTTGCAATTTATGAGAACAGTGTTATTTTCATTTTTTAGTAAATATTTTTCATCTGAATAGAAAGAACAGATTTCCCCTATAAAAATAATTTTAAATTATATATGCTTTTTTCCTTTACTAACACTTTTCATCTCAAATTATATTTGAAATGTTTAAATAAAAATATTCAGCTATTTTGAACTTGTGAAGAGGATGTGAGCAATGCATTTTTTCCATTAGAAACTCTTTAAGAATCATCAAGAAATTTAGAGGTATTATTTAGTGAATAATCATTCCATTTTTTTAAAGTAAACAAACAAAAAAATGGTTCCACTTTTCAGATACAGAAAATGAAATGTAAGCCATCATTTTACAATAGATTTTACCAGAACTAGCAATTTACATGTATGCAAAGTGAACATAAATTGTGAAAATATATTCATACATTGCGCATGTCTGAAGGTTTAAGGGAGCAAAATATGCATTATTCAGAAAGAAGAAATAGCTACCACACCCATAGTGAAAGGATCATAATTAAAATAAGAACTCCTGAATTCAGGTAAATCTGATCTCTGATCATAAGCATTATCTAGATGCTTATATGAAAATCGCATCAGCAAAATGATGGGTGAGTTAAGGCTTGTCCAAGAACTTTCCTTTGATACTTGAGATACTTGGAGAACTTTCCTGAAATACTTCGATAAATCCCTGTATTTTTGTAATAAATATTCATTCTTCATATGTAATGAAAAAAGTGATAATTATTGTCATTTGATAATTATTTGTCATCTCCTTATAGAAAACACTCAGACACAGGAATCAGAGACAGGAGGTATCCTACAGGTGTGATAAGTGGTGGACCTGGCATTTCTCAAGCTGAGAGGGAAGCAGGACTTGTCTCAGAGATGTCACTGTAAAGTTTCATTAGACAGGTTACCTTTCTCATAGCTTCCCATATCCCTTTCCCATAGCTGGCCACATTCTATAAATCTTTCTGAAATATGAGAATCGCTTTGGGGGTCATTTAGTCCTTCTGCTTCCTGTCATTAACGAATATGACAAAATAACACAGAACCTGACATCAGTATCTCCAGGCAGTCCAATTGTTTGCAATTTAATACATTTCTTATTAATATCTTATCAGTATCCTTTAATGACTATTCTGGAGTGTGAATAGCACACGCTCTATGTCTATCATCTGTGTGCTTTCAGCATAACTTGCTGCACTAAAAAGGGGATGTTACTGCTGCTGCACCATATATGGATATATATATGTGTGTATATATATATACCTATATATATACCTATATATATATACCTATATATACACACATATATAGGTATATTTATTTATTTATTACCAGTCTAGCATATCTCTTTCTTTCTACTTATGATGGTTTTAACTCAAGGCATGTTAAGAATGTGATGCTCTTTTCTAATGGAAGTAGCCATACAGCAGATGAAGTAATGATTAGTGGGAGAGGTGTTTTACACTTTCCCGTATTTAAATCTTCCTATTTCTTGTGAATTAGTTAGATTTTGAACCTAGGCCTTAACTATAATGAGAACTTCTTTAATAAAGCATACCTTGAAAAAAGCATGGATTGTTTTTCAGTGACATGGTTAAAAGAAAATATACAAAAATGCTTTAATTTTAGCTTATCCTGAAAAGTTGTTTTGTGTGTGCATTTTGTTAAAATTTGTTAAAAGCATTTTTAATAAAAGAAAAAGAAATAAAGTCATACAGACAGTCATGAAAAAGTAGTAGCATTATGTGTATTCTTCTACCAAAATTTGGTTAAATGGGGAGAAGAATCAAATTCAGGTCTCTGATTCAGAGCAATAATATGATACATTCTGTTCTACATGCCTAGTAAGCATCCTAGCCATTAGACCATAACTTGCAGAAGGCATCGACTTCTTGTTGACTTTATGAATAGAATCTGCATTGCTATAACTTTTTTCATCAAAAGAATCATTTTTAAAAGTATTCCAGTCTTGCTGGAGTGCATTTTTTTGCTGTTTGTGCTATATCTGTTAGGAAGGACTGGCATAAACTGTGTTTTTAACTCATCATTTTTCAGTGATGGGATTCATCTCACCTAATTTGGATAAAGAAAGAGTGAGGAAAGTTACTCTGCTATCTTCATGCAGTCAAGGGATGAATACTAGGGATCCCCAAGCAGAATTCATTTTTACCCAAAGACAAGTGGCTAGGACATGTGGAAAGAAGCCATTTTATTTTATTTTATTTTATTTTATTTTATTTTATTTTATTTTATTTTATTTTATTTTATTTTATTTTATTTTATTTTATTTTATTTTATTGCTTACAGTATGTTAGGAGTTATTAGGTCTACTTTCAAAAGATTTTATATGTCNTTTTATTGCATACAGTAAGTTAGGAGTTATTAGGTCTACTTTCAAAAGATTTTATATGTCCTGAAGTAGCTGGGATGAAGCCTGCTGTATCTCCTCTCTGAAAAACACAACTGGTTTGCACAGAACACAAGAACACAACTTGTTTTCTTAGTCTGGGGTCCAAGAGACTGGTATGTTTTATGATGATGGTCCATTTGAATTTTATTCCTTTCTTTCCTTAAAATGTCTTTAAGAAAAATAAAAATTAATTCAGCCTTCTTTGTCTTAATGATTCTTTTACATAATCGCACTGCATATTACGTATTGAAAAATAACCCATCTTGTTTCAGTGACCATGCACTGCAGAAGGTTATCTGCCTAAGGTGATTTCACTTACACTATGATGAAGGTGAAAAAACACTCCCTTAGATACCAAGTAGCTCTCCACCCTCTTCTAATAACATCTCTATTTGTTCAAGTGTTTCATTATTAATTAAATTTCAGTGCATAAGTATTGGGTGATAGTCAATACCCAGCAGTGAAAAAAGGATGGCATCACTCCTGCACAACCACTAGAAAGAAGTTACAACCTAAATACTCCATTTAGGATCATATCCTTCTGACATCCAGTTGAAGTATCAGGGTGAAAAATCAGAAGTTTCTTCCTTATTCCATGTCTCCCCAGAATCTTGCTGTTTTGGATATAAAAATGTTCCCTACTTTGTCTCTATTTGGACAAGATCCCATTTGTGAAATGCTCTCAAAAATCCTCAGCTGAAATGAGTGCTTGCTGAATAGTTTAGATGTATTGCCTTCAAACCATGAGTTGTTCATGAATTTTCTGACACTGCTTGATATTTGCCAGTATAAATGTTTACCTAGTATAGAAGACAAATTGATATTGTCCCCTGTGCTGGATGTCTGAAGAGCAAGCTGAAAATAATATAATTCCAGTAGGATTTTTTGGACAAATCTTTCGTACCTGAAATGTCTAAGATTCATAAGATAAGATGCTTCCTGTGCAGAGATCTGAATGCCAATGAGAAATACAAAAAATTATCCTGTCAGTTCTGGCTTCTGCAGTTCAATGTTGCTATTCACAAAATATATATTCAGATAATTTTTTAAAAGTTGATCACATTAGTCCAATTTGAAATAATATGTCATGTCTCTCTTCTCTTTGAAGACTGTTCCTCTTAATAGATTTCTATCCTTGGAAATGCCTGATTTTAAATGTGTCTTTTTTTCTTTTATTAATGTCATCAATACAATTCTTACTTGAAAAGATTGTGAATGGCCTAATCTTTAATTATGGTTTTGTCTGGACATAGAGCTATGTATCTGTCCTTGTTACACGGACCTGTCACAGCACATTTGATCCCCCCTTTTTACTGTCAAAAAACACTAAATTATTTGTGTGTTTGAAGAGTTTGTAAATTTACTTTTATTTCCTGTCAGTTTCCTGAAGCTTTAGCGTTTCGTTTTACAGATCCTAGTTTAAAAAAAAATCCTGCATTTTATTTTCCCTTTTTCCCATTTCCCCCTCTTAACTGCATGCTGACAGGGAGCATACTGAGAAAAAAAAAAGGGCCATGCCATTCAGAAGAACTGCTTCTCATTGACCTCTTTCTAGTCTTGCATTTTCAATGCACTCTTCAGGTTGCTTTTCTATGTTAAAGGCTGGCTGAGAAGCTTTGAATGCTGAATTTCAAATATTAAGTGACATCATTTGGATGCCACTGGATTTGTGTAGATTTGGAAGAATGAAGTATATATTTTTATTTTGTCTCTCAGCTGAATAGCTCTGTTCTTTGAATCTCTGTTGATGCTTGGTTTTAAATTAAAAGTAGGTGCATTTAAAGATATCTGTATGCTTTTTTTCAATGTAATGAGTGTTTTACTTTTGTAGCATATTCTTTTGGTGGCTTTAAGTGTATAGGGCTTGGGTTTAGCTAAAAAGAGTCTTCCACTGATTTGAGAAGGAACAGATTTATTTTGCCTTTCATTTCAGAAACAAAACAATGATTTGGAGCTGGGATATACACTTACTTTACAGTGTGGGTGCAAGACATCTAACCCAATGGAAATATTTTCACAGACTTCCAGGCGTGAGATGTTTGTTTACATTCTGTTTACAATGAGTGAAAAGAAAGAGGTTCCATTACAGTGGAACTCATCTCACCCCAAAATAGATATAAAAATAAGTCAAGTAGATAAAATTTCCTGTTTATCTCCACTGACCACAAGGGGTATCTGTGGTGTTCATATTGCACAGGTGTCCGTGCTGGAGCAGGAGGGTGGAACTAGATGATCTCTAGAGGTCCCTTCCAACCTCAACCGTTCTGTGATTCTGTGACATAATCGCAGAGAGATGAAATCAGGAGGTATGAAGCCTATTCAGTAGGATTTAGAGTAGGGTCCTGCCTTTTGGAAGAACTGTTGGAGGTGAGGAAATTAGCTTTTTTGTTTGTTTATTTATTTTCTGAAGGGACCTAAGTGCTTCATCCTACATCTACTGAATTCCTCTGTCACTCCTTACTATGGGATTTTCAAAATCACTTGACTTCATTCAGTAGCTTTTACATAGCTGTTTGGACCTTTGGGGAAGCCTTAAGGTATTTAAATGATGATGACTGATACAATGCAGGACCTACAAGAGCCATGTCTTCTTCTGGACTGGGACCCTAAGGCTAGGTGGGGTGCTCTAGGGTACCTCAAAGGCTAATAAATGTCTACATAAGTAGCTGACTTGGTGCAGGTTTCTTTGGGCCTCATTGCTATAGCAGTTCTCTGGCTCCTGCATCTTTTTGGCATCTGGCTTCAAAAACAAAGAACACAAGTTTTGCAGGAAAATATCATAATGATGGACAGTTAATAAACTTAACAAACCTTGCCACTCTACAAGACCCTAGCCTCAGTCACTAAAATTTGATCCTACTCCTCTGATGTTGGATTTGGACAGTGATGCTGGGCTGAGCAATTTTCCCTGCTGTAGCTGGCTCTGTCTGTTAGCATGTTGTGAGAGTGGCTGGCCCTTTGTTTAGAAGGATGCACTTTTTTAAAAACAATCTCTCTTCTTTTTCTCCCTCAATTTTTTTTTCCTGAGAGAATTGTTATGCAACAGACTATTCAAAGTTCACAACGTTTTTCTTTTTTTTTTTTTTCAAACTCAAATTACAAATAAGAAACTTGTTGTTTCATCTAGAAAGAAACAATCAATATGGAACAAGAAACATTCAATATGGAAGGCTCTGGATATTGTCTTTAATTCACTAATAAAGCTGCATGTGGCATCACCCAAATCACTTCAACACACAAAATAAAGTCTCCCAAAAAAGGCATCAATCACAGCTGCATAGAGACAGGTGCTAGGTTGGGTAGGGACATCAACCTTTGAGCAGGAGTACTCACAAACAAAATTTTAAATAATTATCACTTTCAGGCATTTCATCCAAAATGTACCAGGGCAGCTCTGCCCTGAAAATTGAATCAGTTTAGGAAGATGAAAGAACTCATCTTAGCAAAATACTTAAATCATGAAACTAACTGCAATGTATCATTTATTTCAAGGCTGAATGATGCTTATACTCTCAGGATTTATCTCCATGGGGAAACTCTTAAGAAATAAGCCAACATAGGAATTTAAACTTCAATAGATGTTCAACACTGATCTCCAGACATAGGTATTCTTCACTGAGAAATACACTATATCTTAACATCTGCACTGAAGCCACCCACCTCACTGCTTGATTTCTGAATCCAATTAAAGAATCAGGCTGTCTTTGGCAACATAAACATGAAGCAAAACACAGAGAGGTAAAGACACAAGAACAACAAATTGCAAGACTGCAGCTCTCGTTTATCTACTGCTTGAGGTCTGCAATATGCAGGGAAGCTCCATAGTATTGCAGGCTCCTCCACAGTCTCTCACATTCAGCTAGGAGTTGGGGGTTTTGATGAATAGTTACTGAGCTCTGATTTTAGTACTTTGCAGGAGAGATGGTTATCAAATCCAAGCATCAAAATGACCTTCAGTATCTGTGTAGAAATGGCTTGTTCAGGAAACAAAAGAATCCCTACAGGTTTTTATTTTTTGTGTTTTGCGTTTTTATTTTTTTATTTTTTTATAGTTTAAAAGCTATTCTAGACTATTTCTTTTCTAGATGACCACAGTCATTAAGAAAAGAAGTTGCAAAACATATGAGTGACACCTTGTAGCTCCCATCAAAACTCTGCTCATCATTTCTTGCCAGGGAAGATAATTTCATTAGAGATGAGGTTGGAATTGTCACTCAGCAAATTTATTAATTCTCAAATACCAAGAGTGAAAAATGCACCAGCTGGGTGATAATCACTGAACATGAATAAACAAGCCCCATGTTAAGCTAATCTTCACACTGATGCTAGTAACAGGCCTCAGACTTTTAAAATGCTGTTTAGAAGACCAGATTGTTCTTATAGGTAAAAAAGGGACATCCCTCTGCCCTTGTGCATCCTGCTCATCACAGACCAAGGAAGAGCAGGCATTGCTCCTCTTGACCCCCTCCAAAGGCCAGCCTCCATGGGGTATTCAGGTACATGACTCCCACTATTTGTATTTCCCTGCTTCCTGAATAGGAGGGCCACTGAGGTTTGGGACACCCTGGAAAGAGTGGGAATAGGCACAGTTCGGAATGCATAGAGTAAATCCATCACAGCAGCACCTGTGAAGAGGGGAAACATGCACAGCTCTGTATGGGTTAAAGCAAATCCTTCACAGCAGCCCCTGGGCCAAGCGCCTCTGCATCACATCCATGCTCACTGAGCTGAGCCTCACTGCAACGTAGAGAACTGTCCCATTGTACATCAGACATATTACTGTCAGGTAATATATCCTGATAATTCTTCGATTAATGGGATAGCACAAAGGCAGTAGACCAGACTGATCTGTGCCAAACATTTTTGAAATCTAGGGGGCATTTTCATGGTAGTTGCTAGGATCCAAGCCTAAAAAGGTACTGTTTATGGAAAAATATCATTGGTTGCAAGAATTGTTTCTCCAGAGCAGGCTAGAACCTTTATAGACAACAGTAAAATAAATAAGAATCTTTCTTTTGAATTCTGCTGCTACCAACTGAGACTTAAAGGCACATGGCTATGTGCTACTTACCACGGCATTTAATCACAGATTGCCACTTCCAGTTCCTGTGTGCAACTTGACATGTGGAAAAGTACATATGCCCAAATCACGTTCAATCCACTGTATGATGCTATTAAGAATTACTTGGTGTCACAGATGCTTGAAGTCCCTTTTTTTCCTCCCTTACTAGACTTAGATATATTAAAAGCTCTTTGCCTGTATCAAGACCATACTGAGACACCATTCTCTAGTCACTGGTGCTCCACAGTCACAAGCTTTACACAGGTTTTCAAACGCACTGCTAGATAAAACCATCAGGATTTTTAACATGCAAGCGTCCAGCAGCAGGACACCATCTCATTAACTCTTATAGCTCCATTTTCTGAATACTGCTGTGAAGCTCATTTGTATTCATGTATTCTTCCTCCTGCTGTTCAGAGAATACAAGGACCGAGAGCCCTCACAAGGGATGTTTGCATTAAAGCAGCACATTAGCTTCCAATGCCCTGAGGATCCTTTATGCTTTAAGGTAGATTCAGAATTTTGTCCTCTACAAAAGGTTCTGCTTGAAAGGTTCAGGGTGGGAAACCTGGTTTTGTCCCAAGTCTGACAGATGTACTAGACATTTTAACAAGACATTTTAACAAAAATATTAGCTGTTGAGAGGCTTGGCAAAATGCAAAGTACCCCAGCTTGATTAAGAAGAATTAAAAAAAAAAAAAGATATATACTCTTGTCTGTGGAAAGCTTGTTACTGAGCTGGTAGAAACAGTTTAGACCAAATGTCATTCTGTCAAAATACTCAGAAAAAGCCAAAATGTTTTGCACAGTTCCAATGTTTTTTCACTTGGAAGGTTTTTATAAAAAACACTATTTTCTGGTTATTTCTGAAAAGGCAGAGACAGATTAAGATAAGAGTCAGAGGGGAGACAGGATTGGTTTTGAAAAATCTGGAGTTGAGCTGCTGCAACGTAATTCTATTTTTACAGAACCCTCTGAAGGTTTTTATTTCTTAAAGCAGAATTTGAAACCTCATAAGTGGCACTGCCATCGTTTAGCCAGCTCTAATGTTAGCTCTGTTGACTGCATTACCTGGGACAAATACAGATGTGGACTGCAATCCATTCAGGACACCAAGCACTGCAGCAGTACTGCATCCGATAGTTTAATAGCCAGAACAGCAGTTTTTGAGCTAAAGTTATTATTTTTCTGAACAGCAGGTTTGATCCCCTCAGGTGAGCTCCTAACTCAGGTAAGGAAGGGGCAGTGGAGGCTCCTTGGCACTCTGGGCCCGGGGCACGCGCTGCCGCAGAGCAAGTCCCCTCATAACAAGTCCCTTCGCTCTTGCCAGCTGCCACCATCCCCGGTGACAAACCCAGGAACACTCGTCTGCAGTGCGGTTCGTTGTGCTGAGGTATGAAAGCCCAGTTGTGGAGGAAGAAAGTGAGTTCCCATCCAAACAGTCAGCTACAGTTCCCTTTCCCTGTATTTGCATTAGTTATCAGCTGCATTTCTTTGCTTATGGGAAGTTTTACAATAGAACATTACACAGATCTTCTTTCCGTAACATTCTATGCATTCATTCTAGTAGGAACACAGCAGTTTGTATTTCCTGAGGCTCTAGTCCATATACATAATTCTTTCCTTGATATTTTATTACAGTTCTTACCAAAATTACTTGAATGCACTTCGGGGCTCTGAACACATTGAGAAGTGGTGTTGAGATAATTTTAATACATCTGGAACAATGCAAAATGCTTTAATAAACTTTAATATCAAGGCAGAATTTAATTTCAGCAGAAACTAGAGAAAGACAAAAGAAAAATAAATATTTGAAATTCACAGGATGACCAAAATCTAGTTATAAAACACCTAGGCAGCAGACAGGAACACAAATTAGGCTTTGTCAGTGGTGCATATGGCCTAAAAGCAAAGTCAGTTAGTCATAATAGAACACAGACATATTCCAGATATTGCTACAAGGGAGAATGGTCTATAGACCCAATTCTAAAGCATCAATCTTTTGCCTTCAAAACTGCTTATTAGCTGAACTGCAAAATATATCAAATATGCTAATAATGTAGTAACCAGCAGCTAAGGGGAAAAAAAAAACACCAAATGTTCATTTACATTAGGATCACAGCAGCAACAGCATACTGATAATTTAACCCATTCTGCTCTGGATAACAACATCAATGTGACATTAACCACAGACAGTATAGAGAATAGTCTAATTGAATGACCTCATTGTCAGTTTTGAACAATTAATGATATTGAGATAATTCAAAAGGACAAGTGGAAGCCTGTTTGCTTCATCAAAGACTACTTAATAATCAGTTTTATGCACTGAGATAATGAGATGTTACCCCTAGAGTTGAGGGGGAGGGTCAAGGAAATAGCTCAAACTATCTATCTTCAAGCATGAGGTCGGAGAGAACACATGGCTTTCCATGCTCACAACAAGGAATGTCACACTGGAAGCAAATAGCCAAGTAAACAGGGCAAATGAAGGCAATGATTTGCATATATGTAATTAAAGGAGATGAAATTAGTTTTTTTCAATCAGCACTTGACATTTTGGAAAAGGTTGGTGGTCATTCAGAAACAATACTGTGATATTGTGCTTTGCACTGTGTTTGGCAACACCTACTATATAATCCTCTCTTTCCTTCATATGTTTTTTTCATTCACCTCACGAGTCACGCATGTGTAATTTCAGAATCCTTATTATCAACAGAAACAGCTGCTCATTACAACAAGATTATTGTTTTGAGATATATGCTGCAGTTGTATTGAAGAAATAAGTTAACCCCCTCTGTACTTGAGGGTTTACAAATACACAGCTCTAGGGACAGGCCATGCACATAATATTTCAAGTATGTTACTGAATTAGCTGCACAACCCCAGAACTTTGTCACCTTTTGTTTCATTTTCTAGTCGGCATCACACCCTGGACTTAACATCCTTCATCTCACAAATTTCCCATTTATTCCTCGTTGCAAAAGAAATGCTGACAATTTCAATGTACCATTTAGTGCTGGGAGGATAATGAGGTAGGGACATGTATGGACTTGGAATTGTTGTAGCCCCTATCTTCCCCAGAATTAATGTAAAAGCCTCCATTATTTATGTAGAAACATTATTGCTAAATCATCAGAATGTCAGATGTTTCTGAAGAGAAAACTGGTTTTCCCTCATATTTTTGTCTATTTTAATGATAAATTAAAGAAACTGTATATATACAACACACAATATTCAGTGCTCTGCAATCAGCATAGGTATTATTTCTTTGCTACTTTAAAATATTTTCCTTCACATTTAGTCCTTTATGATTTTGTAGCAGCAGGATATATTCCAGCAGGCTCAGATCTCATCAGGTCAGTATCTCCAAAAGAAACCTATTTCCCACAGCCCTCTGTGAGAAAATTGCAGAGCTATTTTTCTGTTTAAAAGGAAGATATACATTGCATATCATATATGTGCCCTACTCTTCTATTTGGGCCAAATAATCTAGAAACTTTCTAAAAGCCTCAGTCTGGCATAGTAGGGGCACTTAAACCCTATGAGTGCTAAGCCAGATGACTGCATCTCTTGTTGAGGAGGAAAATGTCATTTTGTCCATTTAAATGCCTTTATGGCATGTTGGGCATTTTAGAAAACATATGCAGAAAACAGTGCAAGTTTCCTGAGAGCCCTGGGAAAGGCATCAGTGTTACTCTTGCCGTTTCGCAGAAAAGGAAGGGAGGAGGGCACAGCTTGCTGAGCACCTCAGGAGCGAAGCCCAGGCCTCATCCAGCTGCTCTCATTCCCAGATCTCAGCTCTCAAGCTTTGCATTGCCTTGCTGTCCAATTCTTCATGCCAGACCAAAATGTAGTAAATAAATAGGCTTCCCCAGAGGGTTAATGAGAAAAAAGCATTTTAGGAAGAAAAACACTAGATTTCCAGGAGGAATGAGGCTGAACATGAGGTTAGAGATGAAGAAAGTGACACTCCTGAACTATTGGCACATTGTAGCGTGGAACAAGCTCCTCCAGGGTATTTGGAGCTGGCTTTAATTTTGAATCTGCCCCTCTGCTCTAAATTATGACGGATCATTACCAAGTCTGCTTCTGCCTTTTCCTCATGCATTCATCCAAGTGGCAAGATGCTACGGCGTGGCAGAGCTCCAAAACATTGACATCTTTTTGGGCAAATAATTAATTTCAAAGTATTTTCTCAAATACATGTAGGCTTGCAGTCAATGAAAATATGAGTTTGCCACTTATTCAAACCATCTGTCTTTATTTTTTAAATGATAATTGTACAGTATGTCCATTTTTCTAGGATTATTACATTTTTTAAAATAAAGATTACTTTTAGGCACCTGTATTTTTTATCTGTACTTAAAAAATATACACAATTTTGCTAAAGACACTATCCAAATTAGGATATAAAAAACAATTTTTCTTAACTGCTCTTCCAAATCTCACATCAATACCCAAATGGCATATCTTATGAGATGCATTGAAGCAATAGGATAAACTTAAGGTCCTAATTTTGTATCATGGCATAGTGAGAAGTTCATTAAAATGTATTAGAATGGGAAGTTGTTCACATTCAATACCTGATTTATATTTAATTAAATTTTCTTAAATATACCACTGAAATAATGCAGGGTGTTGTTATACTTAGCAAATGAAAGAGATCATCCCTTTTAAATTATTCTTATCAAAATTTGTATTTTATATTAAATTTTAATAATTGATTATTTTCTAGATGAAAATGTAACTTGGGGAAATAATGAAAAGATGAGTCCTCTCTATGACATTAAAAAAAAATCTGTAAAAATGAATCCCTCATTACAAATCATTTCTCATTCGCATGATCTTTGCTTCCTAAATAGAAGACTCTCTGACTCCTGGATGCAAGCCGGTGATACCTGCATGCAAGGCTAAGTGGTCAGCTTATGATATAGCCGGGTCATTCTTACCATGCTGAAGAAAAAACAACTGAAAGACTTCTTTTCACACATCAGAAAAAAAGAAAAAGGAATCACTACTCCTGTCTAAACTTGGGCAAATATTGCAAGCATGCATTTTCAAGTCCAGTGTTTTGCTATTGAAAACTGCCTTTTTTTTTTCATCAGTTAAATATAAAGCATTTAGGAATAAGATGACATACGTAGCATTTATTTTTGAAAGTGCCACCTTGTGATTTCCTGACAGCCATGGATAAATTGCAGTGCTGAGTAGGTCAAAAGTCTCAGTTGGAACAGTCAAATAGAAAAAGTATAGTCATATGAGAAATAGTACAGGCAAGTTTTAGTGTTGGTATTTAAGGACAGAGCTAGTCAACAAGTTATCAAGAGTAGTTTTTCTGTGAGAAACTGCCTGTTCAAAGGAAAATGTGTGTTTTTAATAGCATATCAAATTCAACAGCATACTTTTCATGCAATTATTGAATTATTTCATTTTGAAAAGGTCAAATGCAAAACATTTCATTCCAGCTTTAGATTTTTCTATAGTAGTCAAAACAACTAAATACAAATGAACTGTTTTTACATGATTAAAATGAAACATTTCCTTAATAAAATTGAAGGGTTGTGGAATATTTTATTTAATTTCAGAAGAAGTAGCACTTCAGCTTTCAATAAAATTTCATTTTTTTAACATAGTGGAAATTCGAATTGAAATCTAGATTTACTTAGGAAGCATTTAAAAAATTTTCACTGAAAACAACAATTAAGAAACACTTTTCTCCAGAGCATTACTTTGACAAGAAAACATGAATTAGACATGAATTCAGCGGTTGATAAATACTGACCCAAAGACCAGTAAGACGAGATTCAGGTGACCCAAGAACCATAAACCTACTGTCGAGCTCCACCAGCCTCTGAAGAGGTCCAGAACACTGTGGGGACAGTCTCGATAAGCTTGCAAGCTCTTTTGGCCCTTATGCTTGGTTAGTGAGCACACTTAGGAATGCTCATGGTGTAGGGTGCTACATACCACCCTTCTGTGGGCACGCCAACTTGCTGGTTAGGACTTAGGGCTATTCCCTGAGGATTCCCAGTGCGCTCAGTGAGTAGGAAATTGGGTTTACAGGTTCTTCTTAGACTGAGGTGATCTGAGTAGACTGCAGAGTTGCAAGTACTCAATGTTGTTTCAAAAATTAAAAGTAAATGCTATAGAGGCTGTGTTCAGGTTTGCATTTATAGCAAGGGCAAACTTAGGCCAACGTAGCTATTATGGCATTCAATCTGAAACTTAACTTGGACTATAGAGTCTCTGTCTCTTCAGACAATAAGTGGAAATGAATTCTCTTAATGCCTTAGGTTAACACCTAACTAGTCAGCTTGTCCAAATACTGATGGTTGATGCATCTGGAAGCATCAAGTGCTCTGTAAAAATTGTTTTTCTCATCTTTACAAGCAGAATATAATGTTTTTCTGTTCCTTATGATCCCAGAAAATACTTCTTTTAATGCAGAAGCTCCCAGATACCAAGATTATTTGCCAAATATTTTGCAAATGATCTTTTTAAAACCAAGAATACAGATTTGAAAGGTACAAGCAGAAATGTGTGGAATAACAGATCCACTTATATCTAGGAACACTGCTTGTTCTCCCACTCACTCAGCAAGCGATATTTGTTTGTCTCTGCCACTCAAGCATATATGTTCCATTTAGGTGAGGAGGATGATTTTAGATGAGGAGGGTTTGCTGTCATTACTCCAGCATCTTTTATATTTTCTAGAGTTTGTGTGCTTTTTGGGGCTATTCGAGGTAATAGCTTGTGTTGTTTATCATTCAGAAATATACTCTTTGTACCTGCAGATGGTGAAAAGCGGCTTTACTATGAATGCAAAACCAATGTATTGTTTCATACAAGCTCTGCTTTATGTTCTGTACATGCCCATGCAAAGATGCAGTACAAGGGAAAATCAGAACCATTACTTTGGAGTCACAAGGCAGTACGAGTTTGTTTGTATATCTACAGTGAGCTGGTACACATGAGCCATTGCGTTTTAAGTTGTTTTTATATATGCAGGCAGATGCATACACACACGCACACACACATGCATATACATAATCACAGAAACCACTAAGAAATAATCAAATTGTCAAGCAACAGAAGGAGGGAGCAAAGTTTCAAAAAACCCAGAGTTCAGATTGCCTGAAGGCATTGTGATTTTCAGAAGCTGCTCTCAAGAGATGGGATTAATGCTGCTATGGGCCCTATAAAAGAGCACAAAAGGAAGAAAAGAAGTCATCTCCTCCCCATGTGGGCATTGCTGCTCTTTGTGAAGCCCTGTGCGTAGGTTTGTAGCCCTTCTCTGGCATGTATGGGAGAAATGTGAGTGCACTAGCCTACAGCCAGGGTGTAGTAGGGGATCAGCCACATGGGAGTGTTGTATTGTGCGTGGCACGTATTCTACATGGCAGATTGTCATGCAAGCAAATGCTGACAGATTCACTTCAAACTCCCTCCCAGTTTCTTCATTCTCCTCCACAGCCAGAGCCAGATGTGCTGGCAGTGCTTCTGGGAGAGAAGAGGCTGAGCTGCCTCATGCTGATGCTGTCTGTGGCTTTGGGGCCTCCCTTTCCCATGAATCTTAATAAAGGCTCCAGAATGCTTCGTTTCCAGGCATTTGACAAGCTAGTGCCAGTCCAGAAGCAACGGGGGAGCAAACTGTGCATACTCACATGCAGCACTCCTGCTGCGTTTTCACTATTAATTGTCCTCTCATGTGCTTTCATATTCCCCAGGGAAAAAAAAGTCTCTCTCTGTACTGAAAAGAGACTCTTTGTCCAAAGCGGAACTGGCAGTCTTCTCTTCTGCAAAGATTTGCTCCTTCACAGTGCGTGCTTAGTGCTTTAGAGAACAGGTATATTTGACATAATGCTGAATATGATATGCTGATAATTACCTGGCAAGCATCACTAGTTTTTGCTATTACTGATGTGTGGTTACTGATCCCTTACGATCATCCATTTCTCATTTTGTTGATCATATTGTGTGTATGATGTTTAAATTGCAGTGAAAAAAAAAGAAATATTTCCTTCTAACGCATGTGTTGGTCACTTGGAACATTATCAACTACTCACATGTGCTAACATAAATCCAGAATGACTTCAGGGGGGTCAACAGAATTGCACAGTGTTGAGAAAATACATGAAAGGAGCTGCCTGTCTGCTTGTCTCGCTCCTACACTTCACTGACTGCTCAGCTCTGGCTGCACGCACCACAGTTATCTCCAGAGTGTTTTGCAGGAGATACTGCTGACTTAGCTTGGCTGGAAAAGAAGGCCAGAGCAGAAGGCATGTAGGCTGATGAATTCTTGTAAGGTACCTTAAGTATTACTAAAAAAAAAAAAGAAAAGACAGAGAACTCACATGCTGGAGCACCAATCTGCTCCTTCTCTGGAGCTGTCTCAGGGTTTCCTGGCCAGTTTACTGAATCACTGATCTGAGGTTTGAAGAAAAAGAAATCAATGATTTATATCTATTCTCCTGTTTTGTATGATTTTGCTCCTTTTCTGGGAAAATAAAAACGTATGAAAACACATTTCAAAAAGATTTTAGCTAAGCGAATCCTCTTATAGTAAAATAACATTTGGAACGATATCTCATTGCAAAAGCATACTTATTTTATCTTTCCCAAACTGCAGATAGAATCAAGTGAAACTTGGATTGACCTCAGTATTGGAAATCTGGCATTTTAATTTTTTTTCTTTTTTTTTTTTTAATAAATATGATAATCCTAGGCTTTGAAATTCAGACTTTACAAAACTCTTCACAGCTTCAAGCTACAAGATTGATCTTCCAATCTGCTGGATTTCGTGGATGTAGGAATAGTCCTGGAGCATTTAGTGTTGAAGAAACTTGTAACTCTGGGAAACTCTCTCCTTTTCCTCTTCTCACTAAAATAAGATTAAAGTCATAGAGAAGAAGGGAAGAAGAGAAGAACATTGGGAAGAAGTGTAAGAGAAACATTTCCATGTCCAGATTCTTCTTATCCAAATAATATATGGGTTATGAAATCTGAAATAATTCCATCTTCATTACCAATAAATGCCCTGAGAAAGTATTTGGGGGTGACCACATGTACAGGTCAGCGGCAAACAGAGTTAGCTCTGAAA
This sequence comes from Crypturellus undulatus, assembly GCA_013389825.1. NCBI lineage: Eukaryota > Metazoa > Chordata > Aves > Tinamiformes > Tinamidae > Crypturellus > Crypturellus undulatus. Next base: position 63,485 of record VWPW01014673.1, read on the forward strand.
GAACAAGACACACCAGAAACAAGACCTTGGCAACTAACTACCCCCAGAATCAGAATAATTGAAGATATTTTGAAAATATAATGAAAATGCACACGCAAAAAGCCAAGTGTTTTATAATTCCATTTTAGATTTCATCGCTACAAGTACATGAGCTGAACATTCACAACTAAAGTGCATCTTCATAAGCTGATTCTTTCTGGTAAGGGTATTTAGTGATTTAGAAGTTAGCTAGGTTGAATATCAGTGACTGATGACATGAAAGAATTTGGTTAATGACTGCCAAGTGTTTTGGAGTGTCTTAAAGACCCTCAATTTCTTCAGATAACTGAAGAGGAGGAATGTGCATACGCATGTTTTGTTCTACAGCTAATAAAACAGAGTTATTAGGATCACACAGTTCCCCTGCACTTCATGCCAGATCTGATGTGTAAAATCAGAGGTCACAACAGGAGTAGTGTGTACACCAAATGGAGAGTGGGTTCAGCAGCTGATTTCCTGGGAGGGAGGTTGAAATGGTGATTTTGTACTTGATGCCACTAGAGGCTACAGACCTCCCCGAAGGAGGAAATAAAGCCATAAATCATCATGCACTCTCATTGTGAAGCCAGGTAGGTTTGCAGAGTGAATGGATAATGTGAGCTGCTCAATCACTCTTATGTCTGTAATGGCAGCATTACACATTTGTGCAGACTGATATTTCAATGAGTGCGTGGTACTGCAAGAGGTCCTTTTACGTGCATTTGTATCACAGGCACGAAGAAATGGCAGTCACTATGTAAAACAGCTATAAAAATTACTGATGACTTCAACTCTAGTTTTGATTCCTCCTTATTGTAGACCGTGACGGATTGTATCTAACTTGTGTGCTAATGGCAGACTAATAAATGCAAATTTTCCTGTGAGCTTAAATCATTACATTAAGGGGGAAAAATCCGTTTTGTTCCTGATGATATGTTGTAAATGTGTTTCTCTAAATGCCTTAGTCTTTTTATTGTTTAATAGACTCAGGGCAGGAAAGTGACTATCTTAATAACAGAGTCGAATTTTGACTACAGACTAACAGTCAGTCCTTTACCTCTCTCCACAGGTACTGCAAGAACCGACAGACCTAAGCATGCTGATAGAATGAAGTAAATAGATTTACAAATAGGGAATGCTAAGGATGAAATGTATAGCTGTCTGTCACCCTGACCTTGTCTATATAGGAGAACCTGCATCACTGGAGTCAACTTAAAATATTCTCCTTGCTATTTTGGGATAATTTTTACTAAAAATCACGGTCTTTGATCCATTACAGAAATTTAAGAATTTCTCTGGTGGACAGACGCAGCATACAATAACTTGTTTTTCTTATTTTTGTGCCCTTTAGACCAGGCCCGAAGATCTTGAAAGAACATAAGAGCTGACATACTGGATAAATCCTTGTTTTCGTCTAGATCAGATTACAAATGTCAATACTTTAGGAGAAATAATGTTTCACTGGGCAGGTATGACAGAATCTGTGCTCTCAGAGGCCTCATTCTGGCTTCTTTCTCTGTGTCCTGTGGTCTTTCAGGAATCTGTGGTGAAGTAGCGTTAGAAAGATTTCTGAATCCCTCTGAGCACGCACAAGCTTATCAATCGTGGCCATTATTTTCTACATCCTGGTAAATACATGGTTTAATTGATGGATTGTTACCCTGAGTGTTTGCAAGATGTAATGGCCAAGGTGGACAGCAGCTTGAACTAGCTTGGCTTGTCTGTACCCTAGTCTCAAAATGTGAGCACACCAAAAACATCAGGAGGACTTTGATTAACACAACTAGAACAATTGTGGAATAGGTAAAACTTAAATCTCCTGTTTGAACAACATTAAATAATGTCCTGGTCTCTGAAGAATGGGTCTTTTTCTCCAGGCTTACTTTTAGTCAAGAAACTCTCAAGGACTTTCTAAGTTAAAACACCTCCAGATAGCCTCCTTTGGGCCCTAGGAGAGGCTCTTTCTGTTCATCATGTTCATCGCTTTTGAGGTTTGGTTGGGTATATCTACTCTTTGATTCTCTTGGAGCACACAAGCCTCAAGACTGCTCCAAGACAGCCAAGCCAACTTAACAAATGACCCTCTTTATCCCCAATATTTCCTGTTTTGGTACTTACCATAGCACATAGTGAATTGTTCCAAGGAGCTAAACCCACAGAAAAGTAACCCATCAACAAGTAACGGCTGCTTCTTTTCCTGCAAATTTAGCTTACTGATCCAGCCCACTGAAGGTCAGAGGAATGCCAATATCATCTCAAGGAAAATATGGAGCGGGGTTGGAGTGGGAACGCCTTTTGCTGCTAGAGCAGCTCAGCCATATGGTAAAACTACACCCAGAATTTCCCTGGTCTCCTGGGCTGGAGGCCTGCTGACTTCTGTGTCTCTTACCCGCTGTCTGCCCTTCCCTGACCTTAGAGCCTTCTTCCCACAGCAGATGCTGAGCTGTTGCAGGGAAGGGTCGGTCTCCCAGGGACCCTGGGGCGTTCAACCTGTCCCAGATCACAGTAGCCAGGACGTGTCAAACCAGCAGCCTTTCTCCCCGCTCCATGCAGACAGTGAACTGCACACACATAACACAGATTTACTGTCCGTCAGGCTGGCACCCTCTGCTGTGCTGTAACCTCTTCATTGTGGGGATCACCAAGACTTCCACTGCACTCAGCACACAGCATAATAACACTATGACTAAATGGGTGCTGCACTTGAAACTATAACAGTGAAATGCAGTATGCAGTCACTGCTGGTGGCAGTGTATATTCAGGGTATCTATTCCTCCTTATCTTTGATTTTGAGTATTTAGTCAGAATCCTTAATGATTAGTACAAATTACTGCTGAAAAGAAGAGGTAGGATAAATTTCTGCATTCATTTGCCTTGGTATGAATTCTTATTTCAGTAAATTTTTAATAGGTTGCAGATGATAGCAGTAATAACAAGTAAATGATAAAATCACATGATGCTTTAAATATGTAGAACATTCAGTGTTATTGTCATGCTGATGATTATTGTTCATTTCTGCTCACCAAAACAAAGAAAATCAAAAAATTGCCGGCTGTATTCAAACCCGCCTCGTAACAAATCCCCTGGGCTTCACTCCCAACTTGCACCTGCCTTACATCAGAGCAGGCCATTGATTTCACTGAGGCAGCACTCAGTTTGCACTGGTGTCCACAGCTGAAAAATCAAGTCCTGGTGTTTTATGAGGTTCGGCACAGTGTCTTGAAATTAGATGAAATTAGCCAGAATTGTGAATTGGTTATTCTTTGCCTGCTGAAATGAGGCAACGTCTGTAAGCACTACTTTGAGAATTTTTTTTTGTTTAAGAACAGATGTCTGGGAGGGCTTTTTGGCAGGGCCCATTCTGTCAAACAGTCCAGCTTTGACAGTTACTTGCTTGAGGGACGGTTGAAATGCAAAGCATTTCTGATCAGAATATCATATTCATCTGGAAGTTAATTACTGTGTCTGCCTTGGTATAAATAATTAATTATGCAAAACCCACACAGCTGTGGCTGGACAGAGTTAAGTGACTTGCTGTCAGTGTCTCACGGTTCTAGAGAGGATGAAGGGATTTAGAAAATAAGCTCTTTAACTCTTGGGCAATTGTGGTGGCCCCTTCCTGATCAGATGAGAATATGATTACTACTGAGCACGCTGCTCCGCAAAAGGACATTTCCCAGTTTAGGATATTTAGGCCCCAATAATAATCTCTTTTCAATGTCATGGCTGTGTCAAGCTAAAAAGCCAAATATATCGAATGGTTTTAGGGAAGCGGATTTGTAAAGCCTCTTTGACTGCACAGTCACGTTCAGAGCAATCACCAAGCGAAGCAGCGTTTGCATCTGAGTGTGTGAGTGAAGGCACATGGGTGCAATAATCAACCTGTCTCATTTTATAGCCACAAAAGTAAAGAAAAGGCCATGTTTACAGAAATTATGAATATTGTTGACAGCAGCAGTCTAGAATCTGAGCAGACAAACAATGGATGGGCTCAGAGGCTCCCTCATTGCCAAATAAACAGTATTTCTGGAAGATGAGGGTGGGGAAATGCGGCTTGCTATTTGCCCCTTTATGATATATCACTCCAGTAGATCATGGATTTTGAATGTGCAAACAAAACCATCAGCCCAGACTCATTTGTGATGAGTGGTTTTCTGCATGTATCTCTGATTTGCCAAAACATTTTTGCCTGAAGCATTAGTAAATGAAACATAAAAAGGAAAAGCTTGGTAAATGTGTCAAATACCTTGGTGCAGGCAAATGCTGCTGAGATTACTGCAGTAAACTGCTACAACCCAGAGGACATATTTTGTACAAACAAAAGATCAAATCTCACTACAATTAATCAGGATGAGTATAGATCTCACCACATATTTTATTCTTTTCTTTAAGTAATGCAAAACTGTGTAAGCATATATCTGCTCAAAGTAACAGACAGAAAAACAAAGTCTGTGAAATCTTTCCAAGGGTTTGGATATGAATCTGCTGCACTGAACTCTGTTCTCCTTTTTTCTTAACTAGATGTATTATGGGAAAAAAAAAGAGTTGTATATGGAGGCTTTCATACTTCAAGGATCACAAAATATGTTACAAAGAAGTGAATAGTGGAGCTGAGCAAATGCAGGAACAGTTATGTACTCCACCATCATTCACATAGAGCTTTGGACATTGTAACATGTGGAATATAAAAGGTGACAGGAAAATGTTTTCCCCTTTAATTAAGTGTTACAGGCCTCCTAACTATCACCTCAGTGCATGCTGCAGAGAGATGACAGGATACTTGCTCATCTGAAGGAAAGGGCTTTTCTTAGTTCTGCGTCTGCCCTTGTACTGGATGCAGGGTCAACACTTGATTTGAGTTCATGTTCTCACTGAAGAAGTTAAAATATAGTCTGCTATATTTGTCACAACAAATGTCACAACATCCTCCTGGAAAAGCTCCGGAGGTGTGGGCTGGATGAGTGGTCAGTGAGGTGGATTGGGAATTGGCTAGATGGCAGAGCTCAGAGGGTGACAATCAGCCGTGCGGAGTCTAGTTGGAGGCCTGTGTTGAGCGGAGTCCCCCAGGGGTCAGTCCTCGGTCCAGTCCTGTTCAATTTATTCATCAACAACCTGGATGAAGGCACAGAGTGCTCCCTCAGCAAGTTTGCAGATGATATGAAGCTGGGAGGAGTAGCGGATACTCCAGAGGGCTGTGCTGCCATCCAGAGGGACCTGGACAGACTGGACAACTGGGTGGTCAAAAACCTCATGAAATTCAACAAGGCCAAGTGCACGGTCCTGCACCTGGGGAGAAATAACCCCAGACACCAGTACAGGCTGGGGACCGACCTGCTGGAGAGCAGCTCTGCTGAGAAGGACCTGGGCGTCATGGTGGACAACAGGTTGACCATGAGGCAGCAGTGTGCCCTCGTGGCCAAGAAGGCCAATGGCATCCTGGGGTGCATTAAGAGGAGCATCTCCAGCAGGTCGAGGGAGGTGATCCTGCCCCTCTACTCAGCCCTGGTGAGGCCACATCTGGAGCACTGTGTCCAGTTCTGGGCCCCACAGTACAAGAGGGATGTGGAGCTGCTGGAGAGAGTCCAGCGCAGGGCCATGAGGATGATCAGGGGGCTGGAACATCTGCCCTATGAGGAGAGGCGGAGGGAGCTGGGCCTGCTCAGCCTGGAGAAGAGAAGGTTGAGAGGGGACCTGATCAGTATCTATAAGTGCCTCAAGGGAGGCAGTGAGGAGGAGGGGGCTGGCCTCTTTTCACTGGTGGTCACTGACAGAACCAGAGGAAATGGCCACAAATTGAAGCATCAAAAGTTCCACGGGAACTTAAGGAAGAACTTCTTGACGGTGAGGGTGACAGAGCACTGGAACAGGCTGCCCAGAGAGGTTGTGGAGTCTCCTTCTCTGGAGATCTTCAAGACCCGCTTGGATGCAGCCCTGTGCCACGTGCTTTAGGTGGCCCTGCGTGTGCAGGGGGGTTGGACTAGATGACCTCTAGAGGTCCCTTCCAACCTTAGGTGTTCTATGATTCTATGATTCTATGCTTTGCACAAAGATGCTACCAAATGACTGACTGAAACATTTGGATTATTTCTTTATTCTAAAAGAAACATGCCCCTTTATATAGACATAAGCTGCACACTTTTATTTATCTTCTGAGCAGAGGCCAATGGGACTTTTTCTGGTCCTACTGAAGCCAATGGCCATTGATTTCAATGTATATATGGATAAATCAGTAAAAAGATTTTATCATACTACAGGAATTCTCAGGGGTGGCATTGTTGCATGTTTTGCATGTCTTGAGCTTAAGAATTCAAATATATGAGTTATCAAAAGCTGTGAGAAAGCTCCAGAGGCATATGACCTGTGGCAAATATTGCAAATCTGAATAAAAAGTGTTAGCATTGCTTTAATGCTACCAAAATTGGACCCTTAAAAACAGAATTTTTTTTTACATTGAAGAACACCTTTTCTAAGCAAACTTGATATGTTTTCATACTGTCACCTCTGACAGTGGAAACACCTCAAATCCCTGGAAGCATTTCTTAGAAGTCATTTTCTTTATTTATTTTAAATGTCACTAAAAATTAGTATTATGGGGGACAGGCAAGCAAGAAAAATGAAGAAAGAAACTTGAAGTTTGAGGGTTCCAAAACAAGGTCAGGTAAAGATCCTTTGCAGTTCAGAAAGATGATCCCCAAGTTCCTTCAGAGGAAAAAATAGAAGGGGAGGAGTAGAAGGAATCCTTTGATCATTTGTCAAAAATGTCAAAAGGCATGTTGGTCTCAGATAGTGGATGAGTGATTAACAGTAATAAGTAAAAAAATCTCAGTGCAAGACAATCTTGGAAAGCAAGTTTTATACACACTTTTTTTGAATATCAGTAACCTGAAAGTTTCTGGGACTTGTGGGAAGTGTTCCTGTATTCTCAACAGATTTCACTAAGTTTTGTCACCTTGTGCTGTGGTACTCTGCAACGACATTCAACTTGCACAACTCAGCTCACTTGTTTTTGTCCCTTTCCCTCATTCAGTGTGTTCTTGTCTTTCTTTGTCTGTGTACTCTTGCTCATTTATCTTCTTTCACCAAACCTTAGGCAGAGATCTCTAACCATTCTTTCCTCTTGGGGCAGCACCGTAACATGCCATCTGTGCCCTCTAATCCTTCTCCCCAGCTAGGTCCTTCCTCTTCTACAGACCAGTCATGCACACCTAACACAATCCATCATCCTCATGTACTCAGCAATGCCTTGATCTCACAGTTTAAATCACAGTATCCTGAACTCCTCCTAAATGGGTCAGCACTTGCCCTGTGCTCTCAGATCTCAGCCTTCTACATTCATAACTAAGACTGTACATACATATCTGTATAGACAGATATGAAGAAAGAAAGTATTATAGCTACAGGTAGTGTGAAGAATTTTCCGTTTCTTCATATATGAAAAAAAGTGTATTTCTATGCTATTTAAACATGTATAGTTACTGTTTTAGACATTCAGTGTTGACAGAAGGGCATTGATGGGTATATATCCACGACAGACTGTTGTCTTTAAGCTGTATAGAGAACCTTAATAACAAAAATTGAGTAACTACTGGTAACTACAGTACCGAGAGACATAGGATAATGAGGAGTTGGCATTTCTGCAGGTTTCAGCTTCAGGGCTCAATTCTTCCCCATCTTCCACAACGGACACCTGTTGTCCACCAACATGTTTTGTGCAACTGAGTTTTATGTTCAGGTTCCCCATCTGGACATGACATAAATAATGAGACTGCAGCTCTAATTTTTGTGACTGACTGAAATTCTATGACAAGTAGGACATATAAGCACCTATCTAAATAAAAATGAATGGTAAAGAGGCAGTTGAGTTCTTGTATCCTTTCCAGTTTGGAGTGCAGTTTAGTAATCTCTCCAGGATTTCTCAAATTGCATCCCATGCTACTGATTCCTTTCTGATACCGTCTCAGGCCTAAGGCCAATATATATTTTGTTGTGCTGAGCACAAATGCAACTCTTATTGAGACAACAGACTTCCCTTATGCCTTAGCAGGATAACCACTTGCTAACATAACTGTCTGCAAACACTGCTGTTTGCTACAGGATTCTGGCTGAGGTTACTTTCTCTTTGTGTATTTTAAATGCCTGCAGGCTTCTTAGGATATTCTCAGGTCCTCTGGGGTTATAAAATGTACCAATTCACTTTCTATTCCTTTGGGATTTCTCCACTATTCTATCTGTGTTCTTCCTTAATGTCTTGATCTTGTGGAGAGTTTTATCTTACCTCCAAACTTTGACTCTAAGGGAAATGTTCTTAAATTTAGCAACATCTTATGCTGTATTGCCATAGATATTAGTAAAGTCATTTACTAAGCCATTACTATGGAATAATTTTTTTTCATGCAGGCAGGGAGATGTGCACTGTAGACAAGTATCTTCCCTAAACCCACGAGGGACGATCTTGTCTCAGAATCCTGAAGAGTAGCCCTTTGGAAATCCTTCTAGCCAGGCCATCTCATGCCAGTGCAATACCTGAAGCTTGTATAATAATGTGCCATCTCACTAAAAGTAGTTTGGATTTAATTCTTACTATTTTGACAGTTCCATTATTTACTCATTTCAGGAATACTGCTTCTCTTTACAGGAGGTTCCAATAAAGTGTCTTCAGCATGTGATACATTATTAGTAGAGGAGAAACACCGTGTCTTCCCCATTATAGACCTCTGCTCAAAACTCCCAGCAGGAACAAGACAGGTCACTGAGTCACTATTAAGAAATAGCTGACAGCTAATTGATTTTACACTTGTATATCAGTGCTTGCAAACCGTAATTTAAAAGCTAATTTGCTTCAATAGTTTTAATATTATAGGCAGTTCTGCATCCATCTTAGGAAGCCTAAGTTCATCACAGTCCATCATTTTTACTGCAATTGGCCCCAGAACCAGTCCCTTGCAAATCTATACTCTGTAACCCTCTTATCTCTTAACCTCAGTGAAGAAATAGCCCTCTAGCACCAGTTGTCTCATGGAGACATCAATAGAGAGTTTTCAAAACTACTTTAGGGTAGTTTTAATGAGGTGGTGTTTGCTAAAGCATGACTGACAGAAATAATAAGTTAGCATTTATGAGGGAACCCTCAGAAATTGAACTACAATGGGCAAAAAGCCAGCAGAAATTGTTGTGCTGTTGAAATATCTCCTAAAATAGCTCTCCTAGCTCAGCCTAATGCAATTAAAGATGGTGATGTACATAATACAAAAACTGGGAGCTCTTCCTGTTAATAACCATTGTGTAACTGAGGTAATCCATTTCATTAATTTAATATACACTTTCATATCCCCTGATAATAGATATATAATTAAAATGCTAGGCTTTGCATTACAAAATGAAACTTTGCAAAGGATACTTCTTTAAAAACAAGGCATTTTGCTTATTTATTGCTCAGTGTCATATTATTTACACCTTTATTTTAATAAAGTATTAGCATCAAAACTCAAAGCAGGTTGCTATATGTGTGGATAAACTTTATCAGTAGAGGACCATTTTTACCAGTAAAGATGAATTTTCAAGGAAACATCGAGTGACTGTAAGAGGAGTAGCAGGTGCAGATAAAAATAATTGCACATTGCAGTTGGCAAAGGTCCATATTCAATTTAAAATTTAATATTATGCCATTGTAAATACTCTAGTTATATTAAAAGATTTTTTTTTCAGATTTAGCTATGCTCAAGAATTTTGACTGGTAGTTAAAATAATATAAAGCAAAAATGGTATATTTTAATAGAAATATGAAATATATCTAAAGAAAGAGTGAAACTGAAGAAATTCTTTTTAAGATTCTAGGTGTCTAGGTATCTATTACCATTTTATAAAACTAAGCAGCAGCAGCAAGTCTGGGAAAAAGAGAAAAAATGCATTTGGCTATTCAAAAAGTTTTATATATAGGTGTATATATATATAGGAATATATATACCTAAAATATAATTAATAAAATATAAATATATATCAAATTAAATTATACAGAGATATAAGACAAAATCACATGGATGTAGCAGAGAAAAATATACAGTACTTGAGCATGCTGAGAGATGTATGTGACCATAATAACCTAAAAGTATAATTATCATTAAAATAAAAGAGAAAGATGAAAGTTCAAGAAAACTAAATATTCATGAGACTAAGTGAATCAAATAACTACTTTTAGAAAGGAAGCTTCCTCCACCTCAGGGTAGACCATGATGTTTTGTTTTATAGAGTCTGGCGTACTCTGTCACACTTCTGCCCATTTTCTCTCAGGTGAAGAGGTCCTTGCACCTCTTCACTGTCCCTAACATCTGATGTGACTTTCTGTTTCCTTTCATGAATCTATTGCAGAGAAAATTTACAGATGCGAATAAGCGCTACAATGCTCAAAGAGCAAACAAAGCCAGAAGAAAAAGGATCCTTAGTACCTTTTATTCAATCACCTCCTGTATCGTCACAATTTTCCAGTATTTTAGCTTCAGCAAAACCAAGATTCAATGTGGATTCCTAGGACAGCCTGTTACCTTTTCCAGTTAGTGCATAGAGGGGTAAAAAATTTATGAGGTGGGAACTAGATCTGTATTCAGTCAGCTCATTAACTGATATCATTATCAAACTGATACAGGAATCATTAAAAATGTATTGGATGCAAATAGCTTTCAATCTATATTCAGTTGGCTGAATTTGCACTAGTAGTGCTAATATATGCTCTAAGACATCCAATCTCTTAACAAATGCTGGTGACTATATGCACAATCTTTACTGTTGTGAATGTTATTTTACCTTTGTGAAATACGGCATAATAATTAAGGTAATGTAAAACAAACAAAAAAAATCCCAAAGCATAAAAATGGAAAGCGTTGAAATAGGAACATGCATTCTCTATCTCTTGAAAGGTATCAATATCATCAAGAGGAAAATTCTCATGGAGCATAAATGACCTGATACTACCCTACTTTGCCTCCGAGAAAGACCAACCTTGCAGTATGGTCCAATGTAAAGAGCATTACTCTATTTACTTGGTTTCTGAGACCCTTAAAATTTCCTTACTATTGTGTGACCCAGAAAATCTCACATTTGGTGAGAAGGACATACCACGAAAAGCTTTGAGCACTCATAATTTGTCCTGATTATTTAAATAGAGATATATGATATACTTTACGTACGTAAAAAAGATCATGTTATTTCACACAGTTGGCTTTCTTCTTCTGCGTCTGGCTGACAGCAGTCTAAACAGGCTGATTGCATTGCAACTCCCGCACAAAATGTTGTTACTGTGAACTAAAATTATTTTGTTCCACTTGAATAAAAATAGTTCAATTCTGCTAGATTTCTTTATTATGGTTTTTGTTTGTTTGTCTTGAAAGTAGAGGTATGTTTGACTGTCAGGTGTTGTTTTTCCCACATAGTGGTACTTACTGTGCAGCATGAACAAGATGCAGTCTTAGGGGCAGACAAGCTGATAGTATATATGGAAAATATTTTGTTTTGTAGTGAAATTACAAAGAGCTGTGCTTTGCATGTCTGAGCAGGGAATCAATAAAATACCCCTCTGTAAACTCTACAGTTTCAATAAATGAAGATAAAAATGAGGGAAAAAAATGTCTGAAATTGCATTTTTGTCCTTTTGGCACATATGAAATACAGTTTTCCCTTCTACTGTTCATACATGAACTTTTCATTGCGTGTGTGAAGGAGATTGGTTGCATGGTTCAGGTACCCAGTGTGGCCAAATAGAGTGTTTAGAACAAGGTGGCAAAGCCACCTAGAGAGAGCAGTGAGGAGTGGGATCCTGAGTAGTAGGAAAATCCAAATGGCCTTTTTTTTCTTTTTCTTTTTTTTTTCTTTTGTCTTTGATGAAGGTCTTGTTTCTAAATCATGTCTGGTTCATCAGACTGACTCTCTGCTCAGACCTCAGGATCAGCAATTTTGGCTGTAGAAAGAGGTCTCACAGTCACCACTGATATTTCTCTGAAATACCTCTCATCATCTCAGTGCATGTCAGTGCAATGCGTGCAATGCTGGGCATCACCAAGTGGGGTAGTGACAACACACTAGAAGACACGAGTTAGCTCCTATACCAGGTCTTGGTGTGCAGCTCCAGCCTCCGGGTCTGAAGAAGAATGTAGTGGAGTTCAAAAAAGTGCAGGGAAGGGCAACTAAAATTACCAATGAGATGGAGAAGCTGCCTTTGAGAAGAAACTAAAACAGTTTGAAATCATTGGTCTGGGGAGAAGGCTGCATGGAGAATATGAGAAAAGGTTTCAAAATCAAAGATGTAATGGGTAAAGTGAATGGAGGCCTGTTATTCATTTAATGCCTCACTGCATGCTCAAGGGACACTAAATAAAACTGGAAAGAGATCATTTTAAAACAAAAAGGAAAGTACTTTACACAGTGGGTAGAGAACTTTTAGAATTTATTGCTACAGGACACAGTAAGCGAAATATTATCAGCAGGGCCAGGAACAGATTAGACAGATTTATGGGCAACAGGTTCATAAACGGACACAAAAAGAACCAAGCAGGGATGTATGCTCTAACTTCCCTAGCACAACACAGCGGTCTGAGGTGCTGAGAGAATCTGAGAGGAATGGACTGCAGGATGTGGCCAGGATCACATGCTTTCCTTGAATATCATGTTCTACTGCCACTGAATGAATACCATGCTAGATGGGCCATTGTTGTGACCCAGTAGGGCATTTATTATGTTCTATTTTTTTATTTATTATGTTCTTTTAACTTATTTCTCTGTAAGTGCCTATTTTTCTTTGCTTTATATGAAAACTCCAGACACATCAGCTGTCTCTGAAGACTCAGGAGGGCAAGGAATCTCTCACGGAATACATATATTATAGAGCCTTGAATCATACATGAAAGATTATGACTCCCAGAGTGCAATGGATATGTTCACATTTGGCTTCAGCAAAAACATATGAAATATATAAGCATGTATAATTTGCTTGTAGTTGTGTGCCCACATTTGTTCTTCTTCTTGACTGTTAGTGAATTCTCTTACTATATGGGTTTTGACCTACTATCTCATATTTGCTAGCATTTGGCAAAGGCAGGTTAAATCATACCAGAATCTTAGTGTTTGTCAGTTAGCTATGTCACTATATTCAGAGTTGCTTCCCAGAAAATTTAGCTATCTTTCTGCAATCTGTTCTGTATATGGGTTTTATTCATCTTTTTAAGTGAAGCAGAGATTTGAAGACTTCAGAGAAAACTGGTCATAAAGAGAAGGAATGTGGGTAAGGAAGGAAACTCTGACTTAATCCTTCCTATCAATTATCAAGAAATGACAACCTAAGCAGACTTGTCTAGTAAGCAGGGATGGATGGCCTAGTTACTAGGTTAACCATGGGAAGGGAGTCCATAGCCAGATGGTTTTTTTTTCCCTACACTGCTTCCTTTACAGATGGTACTTGTGATCAGACTCTTCTCAAACACAGGATGAAATACATAGAAAATGGTGGAAGACTGAAAATAAAGTTAAAACAGTGACTCGTGTTGCAAAATTGAAACATTAGTCTAATTAGGGAAAAAAAAAGAAAAAAGGGATGTCCCAGCAGACAGGTTGTTGAAGTCACATCCCATCACCATGGAATCAATTGAATAATGAAAGATTCTATTAATTTCTACTGGCATTTAACCATAGCCATTGGACTCACCCCCTGTGAATCACCATGAAACACACAGATACAATTGTGTCTTACTGACATACTAACCTACATATCTCCTGTGTTTTAGACCACTCTAGAAGGAAGTTCTTAACTCTGTTTTCCTTAAAAATTCAAGGATCAAAGCTTGAAGTTTTACATATCCATATTTTTATTTTCCAGGAGCTCTTATTCATGCAGAGATAAAACTTATTTGGAGTTAGCTCTAGGTACTCCCGTCCTCTGTTGTCTAGTCTACATGTCTCCTGGAGGTCTATGCTCACATACCAGAAAGACTGCTCCTGAATCTGCAGTTCTGAATTGCCGTTGTTTTTGGTGTAGAATATTAAATAGGAAAGGTCACACAGCTTTTTTATTTAGCTTTTGGAGGTTATGATTTGGTAGTTGCTAAGCAGATAGTTGAGCTGAAATGGGAATATGGTGGGCAGCTGGAGACAAGATGCTCTAGTGTCCTGAAGTATTCCAGCCTTGCTAAAGACTGGAGTCTATCCTGGAAAAAAGAACAAACAGGAGGACAAAATGAACAGCGTGTCAAAAAACCTCTATCATATTGTAGTCTGAATAAATAGGTATCTTCGTAGTTTGTGCTTGGTGCAAGAGACATCATGATCTGAAGAAGGCAATTCCCTACTGGAAATAGGTGTTATGTCAAATCACATTCAGTTCTGAGCAGAAAGAATGAGCAAAGAGGGAAAACAAATGATCTGTGATGGTTTATTATTTTACTGTTAATTTAAGGAGATGAGCTTGGAAGAATTTGCTGATCCTTTTTCCACCTATGTGAAGCTTATTATTGTCTTTAATCACTGTGTAATGAATTCTGTATTCTGACATTGTCTCAAAAAGTGTTTTTATTTGATGTAAGCTTGCATGATTTAAACCCTGGACTGTGTCAGGCTATGATAAAAGCTGCCATCACCTCACCAGGAATTTCCTGTAATGTATAAACACTTGACTTCACACTAACCTTCCCTCCTGCCTCTCCCACATCCTTGCATGCATATCAATGACTGCTGAAAAGGGCACTGCTGTGTACCAAGGCCCAGTCAACAGCTTGAATTGATCAAGGCCTAAGGATTACTGCAGCACTGACTGCTAATCAATAGATATTGAGCGCAATCCCCTGCTCTAAATTCAACAGGGTTAATAAGTGTCTACAGAAAACAATAGTCTGAAACACAATCTCCTATTCAGTGAGGGAGGGAAGGTAGAAATGTTTGCTTCAGCAGCTGCAGATAAAACCTGTGGGACGCAAAGCTTTAGCTTTTACCCAAATTTGGCCTGAAGCATTCTTGATTTGCTAAGTGTGCTGTGCATTAGAGACAGCTTTGCTGCTGACAAGGGAAGTACCGCATATGATGACATGTTTCTGAGCTCCTGAAAGTCTTTGTTTGATCTCTTTTACTCAGAGATGGCATGTGAAGATCCTTATGGTCCCATCATTTAGACCTTTGGTTTTGCCTTTTGTGCTTCATATGCAAGACTAAGCATAAGCAGGATTGAGGAAAGGAATTCAGTTTAACAGCTGGCCCACCGCCCTTTTCTCTTTTAAATAGGTAGCGAAGCTCTCTTGAGATGAAAAGTGAGATTCAAGCAGAGCAGCAATACTGCTTGTAAAAGGTCTGAATTTCTAGTAATTTTGCTCGCTGGAGAGAAATGATGCCAACACCATGCCTCAGTCTAACATGATTTACAGGGTGAACTTTTAGTACAATTTAAGATCGTCAGTGAAAAACCTAGTGCTGAGAGACAGTTTGCCAAACTATCTGACTAACTGGGCTAGTCAGCCAAGTTCAGTATCTGCTAGCTGCTGATGAATGGTGATGTCTCAGGGCTTGCTCAACATCTGTCTGCCTACTTCACTTCTAATTGCATACCCATGGATAACTGCAAAGAGAGCTATTCGCTCTTCGCTGCAGCAGTATAACATGACCTACTCATGAGTGTGAAGGATTAGGTAGATATATTTATGTGGTGTATTCGGACTTGCTGTCAACAGATGCCTGGTTTACTATTGTTGGGCGTATGCTTTTCTGTATAGATCACCTGATTCCAGTGGCTGCCTAAACATCTTTGTCATAACACACAGGGATATGCTTTTGGTTATCGTTGTGGCTTTAGTGAATTACTCCATGAGACGAGTCAACCTAAATGATTTTTCTTATCAGCCAGAAAAGCTGCACTTAGTAATTCACTGTGGAATTCACAGTGTAGATAGGTGTGCTATAACATGACTTCCACAGTCACCTCTGTTCCAGGTGTATTAAGACAAATACATCACTGTATCTGCTCATGTACATAACTGTCACATGATATGATGTATGTAACTGCCACATTTTAAATCTGAAACATAGCATTTATTTTTTCTTTAGGATTGTCTGTTATTTTCCTTCTCAGTTATTTTGACTATTTCTGATTGTTTTTATAATCTGTATCAGGATGGATGGAGATGTTTTTATAATGTGAATGGAGATTCAATTAATACTGATTTTAAATGGCAGTTTCTGCCTTGCGTAGGTACAGATTTATTTCTTGTGTCAATCTAAAAGTATAAGGCTCACTTGATATTCATTTGTTTCTTCTATGCTGCATCTTTTCTACCAGTACAATGGTGCCAGTGTCAAAATATAGATAATGGAAATGTTTTAGGAAATGTGAGTTGCCAAAACAAGAACCGATATTATTTGATACAGAATGATATGCTATTGTTCTGTAGGCACAGGCTACTTGTGTTAAAGACACTTCAGGATGTCATCTAGTCCATTCTCTTTTGCCTCTTGCACCTTTCATCTAGTGTCTTTCCTTTAGCTTTCTACACCTTCTTTTGTTATCTGGTACATCTCTCTGTTTGCTTTTTCTGTTCCTCTGCTGTGTCTTATTTAAGCTTTGGATTGCATGTATCAAAACAGCATGGAAGAAATCCTGCTTCACAGAAGTAGTCCCTTGGACTGTAATGACTGCATATTACTGTGCCTCTAGTTTGCAAATTGATGGGGAGGCAGACTTCAGAAAACAGTGCTCATCACTGAGAAGCTATAGCAACACAGAATAATAATAAGATTTATAATATTGGTTTCAAGGCTTTTAGTTTGTCAGTGTAACTCCGAGTCTGTAAATACCCAGTTTGGTATTACGAGGAACGTTCCCATCTGGAATCTGGGCTTTTTTATCCTGAGACAAGCAGCTTAGATTGGACTATAGCAATGGACTCACGCTCCATTGTGAGGGTTAATTTTGTTTCACTCAGAAATAATTATTGTTGGCTTATCTAGAGTAGCAGAAGCTTGGAAGTGGAATGTGCTTCACTTCTCCTGGCACAGAGACAGTTGTGATAATGTAAATTATATAAAAAGTGCCAAGCTAAAACAGGAGAGGAAGTAAAATCACCAACAGAAAAGTGACTGTAGCTGCATTCTCACTGTCCAGATTAGTTTTCCTAATTTAATATACTTATAATGACTACTTTCTATTCTGACCAGTAGCTTGAAGGATATCTTGCATGGCAACTTCCCATTAGAAGCCATTGACCAAAAATCATGGGTTTTTTTTATAACATTTATTAAATTTGAATGAAATGTGCTAGTTGAGCATCAGAAAGGGCCTGCAGCAAAGAATCTTCTTTGGGAAACTCAGTCCAAAATATCCAGTTCCCAGTCAGCATTAACATACTTTCTTCCCACTTGCACTGGAAATTCCCTAATGAAAATCACAGGAAAACATTAAACAATGAAGAATGTGATGGCATATATTCATGGTGGTTGTATGCTAATAGCTGTTAAGGTTACCCTACAATTCGTTTGATGTACTTGAGTTATCTCTACGCTTCCTAGCCGTGGAATGAACAGAGGTCTTGCTGGAGGAAGACCAGGTTAAGCAAAGACTTTTTTGCCAGTTTGTCAGTGTTATGCTGTAAAGCTGCAGTTAGTCTAGCTTTACGCACACTCATATTGCCAAGGACATAGGCCTGAAGCCACTATGACTGTGGGAGATGCCCTCTTGTGTGTGACGATGCCACCTGCCAGCTCCTGCATTGTTGCTGGCATATCATGATCCCAGCTGTTGGTCATGGCTTCCTTATACTGGCTGAATAACAAACATATATCTAGNTTATCTCTATGCTTCCTAGCCGTGGAATGAACAGAGATCTAGCTGGAGGAAGACCAGGTTAAGCATAGACTTTTTTGCTCAGTTTGTCAGTGTCATGCTGTAAAGCTGCAGTTAGTCTAGCTTTACGCACACTCATATTGCCAAGGACATAGGCCTGAAGCCACTATGACTGTGGGAGATGCCCTCTTGTGTGTGACGATGCCACCTGCCAGCTCCTGCATTGTTGCTGGCATATCATGATCCCAGCTGGTGGTCATGACTTCCTTATACTGGCTGAATAACAAACATATATCTAGTTGGAATAAGAACTGAAATATGAGTGTACAAAATTAGTGATATGAAGTTATAAAGCAGAAGTAAAGACAGAAGAGGAGTCAAAATGTTCCCAGGAGTCTTGCTGAAGGAATAGATTTATCTGGGTATCAGGAAGCGAGGAAAGAGCACTGAAGTTAAATAAGAAAAAATTCATAATGGATTATCGGCCATTTAGTTCTAAGCATCTTGGTTGACAAGTAGAGGAGGAATGAAGAGAGAGTCAAGTGAGTTAATACTGAACAGTGCCAAATGTGGCAGACCAACCAGTATCTGAAGAATAGTAATGTCATCCTTCCTATATGGGTTTACCCTAACTAGCCACTCCCAGTCTCTTATTTACAAACACCTCAAAAGAACCCCATCCAAGCCTCAAACTACCCAGATCTCTGGAAACTATTGTGTGAATCCTCACATCTCCATTTTGTGTTGTTGAACTGACCTAGGATAATTATCTCCAAGATGTGATCTTTCTTCTTTAACTCCTTCACTACTTTTTGTTTGCACTTGTGCCCATGCATATTGGGTTTTGGAGTTTTACCAGATGGTGGCAGTGATGAACTAATGTTACTCTACAAATCTTGTTGATATTTTCTTGTTGATAATGATAAAAAATTCAGGCAAACATTATCCCTTTAGGGTTCAAATTTTAAAGTTGTGCAAATGATTTATTATTTGGAATTTCTTGCTCAAATCCCTGGGCAATGCTTTGAAAGTTTACCCTGGGCTAGTAAGGGTTAATCTCCAGTCCTGAACATTACATATTTTTTAGACAGGATACAAAAAAAGAAGTATATTATAAATATTATGCATATATATTGGTCACAGTGATGGCTGTCTTGTGCATTCCTGAGTTGCTTACCTCAAGCTGCAAATGCAGCTTCAAAAAGAAAGAAATATCATAGCAATCCTGCAAATGAACAATTTGGTGGATATTCTACATACACAATCATATACAGTAATTTACCTACAGAATATATTGACATTATTTTGATTCTACAAATTAATTTATCAGGTGAGTTGTGGAATCATAGCTCTGTTTAAATAATGGATACCTACAGTTTTCTGTGAATTTTTTATCTTGCAATTCAAGCATGAAATGTGCAGCAAAGTACCAGTGTAGAAGATGCAATGCCCCAGGACATTCCTGTAATATATCAAGCTCTAGTGAATTAAAAGAGAATTCAAAATCTTCAGTTTTATCTCTAATTATCTACTATTTTATTAACTACTACAGTTCTGACTTTTAAAAATGCTGCTTACTTACCACACATTGCTGTGACTCTCATCTCATCTTTATAAATCTTGAGAAGAGTTGTGTGTAGCAGATGAGATCTAGTCCATCTGCATAAAGCCACGATTACTGGCTGTGGAGACAGATACGAGGTGATTGCTGAGGTGAAGTCAACACACAGTCCTAAGCAGGTCAGCTTATTGGATTGCTATCCAGCTCTCTGTAGACCAGCAGAGGTAACATCCTCTGAAGGTCTGCAAGTGAGAGACTGTAGTTTTGTATGCTTCTGCCTTTCACATAATTTTATATGAAAGTTTTGAAAAAAAAATTGAAAAATATTGTTCTGCCAGAACTACTTTGCAAGACTTCTTTGTTACTGCTGCCTCTGAGGGGCTAACATCCTCCTCACAGCTCTCTTAAAGGTATACTACCATACCCAAAACAGTGGGACCATCCCAATATTGGCATGTGGGTGATAAACACAGACATTTCCCTCCCACGGAAGGAAGATGTGCAGAAACACCACTTGAAAAACACCGAGTCTATAGTCATAGCTTAACAGCTAGCATTTGAACTTGAAATAAGTTCCTGATGGAAACTTTTCCATCTGGAAAGAGTCAACTGTTGTCAGTCCATTTCTTCCCTTGATTCTAGCAGGAGACTATTCCCACAACAAAAAGATATGACTCAAACCCCTGGATAAACACCAGCAAACGTTAGGAAGGTGTGAATCCAGACTGCACAGTACCGCATGTCTTTGGAGCCTACCTCTTCCTGCCTCTCAGACACAGCAACACCTCCTTTATTTTTACAGCAGGGCAGATTTCTGACAGGAACAGAGTGTAATGCGACTTAAAAGATGAAACTCTTGTGTTCCCCTCCACCCACTCATTTTGGCAGTAGTTAACTAACTTGTAGTATAACCACACTGAACACACTGTAGTTACACAGTGCACGCTACTGATACAATAGAGTATTGCTGCAGTTGGAGCCAAGAATTGATTTTCCCAAATCCCCAGAGACATCGGTTATTGAATACAGGCTTCACTGATACCAAGACTGGCACTTTTCCTCTTTTTTTTTTTGTGGATGGAAGCAAAAAAAACCCAAAAGCTTGCATTGTTTTAGGCCTGGGTGTGAGCACAGAGGACTAGAGGACTAGTTTTCTTCAACAACTCACATATATATATTTAAAATGCGGCAGGGTGATACTGTATGATATTTATTCCCATTTGCTCTTTCATCACATTCAGCCATAATTCACATTCAGTGGTTTCAAATTCTGTGTTCCATTTCACTGAACCCTTTTTTTTTAGTATAGGCAAGTTCTGTCATCCATGCAGAATGGGTAGCAATGTCTAGAAAGGCAATTTTGCAGGGGAAGATAGTATCTTTGAAAAAAAAGAAAACAAACAAACAATCAAACAAGCTTTTGGTCACAGAAGTTCAAAATTACAACAGTCAGTCTGAAACCCTAAAGTATTTTCCTTTCTAAATTCTAGCAGCTTTTTTTCTCCTTCCATGAGCTACATCCATAGGGGATGATTTCAAGACAAGACCCCAGATGCGAGGTGCAAGAACTGATCTTGTTAAGCCACCAGGAGGAGTTCTGTGTCTTCTACTGCTTCAGAGGGAAATGTGTTCTCCTGACCCTTCCCAGAGATTTGGTAAAAATTCACAAAAGGCTGACTGGATCCACCTGTCTGTTTAGCACTTTGACCATTTTTCCACAGTGCTGTTGACTGAAACTAATTTACTTAAGCAGCCTTTCACACAAACATGGCTGTGAACAGCTTCACAAAGAGTAAATCATTGCATCCTTCTGCCTTGATCAGTTTGACATATGTCATTCACACGAAAATGTGAGGCAGATATGGCGGGGTGTGTTTGTATATTTGCCTACGTAATGCCTTTTAAGCTGTCATTTGCTAGTTATCTGGTTGGAATACCTGGGTAAATGTAAAGAAAACATGAAACCAAGTCAAAAGTGCAAAATTATTAATCAAGTTGAGCAAACAAATAAATCTCACTCTGGTGGCTGCCCACAGACATATTTCTGGGAGTTGTGCAAATGAAGTCAAGGAAACATACAGGGTCTGTTCCTTATCAGCCCAGTTTATCGCAGCTTCTTGTTTACTCTTCATTAGCTCTCAGCAAAAGATGAAATTGAATTGCAAAGGATGCACTAGGCCCATCGTGTGTTTTGCTTTTAATTGCTAACACCATTCATTAATCAAACAAAGAATAGTTGTGCTGGGAGGTACCGCTGGGGAGCTTGCAGGTTTAGGCCTACCTAGTTGAGTATGCTAATGACAACTGATTTTCCTAATATGCCAGTCAAGGCGACTTCCTCTAATCTGTTCTAAGCTGTTGTGACAATCAGAGCATGCGGTGACAGCTGGGAGGTTGGGACGCTGCATCCCACTCCGAGGGGCTTGCGGCTTCCTTGCCTCTCTCCTGGGGAGCGTGGACACATGGCGAATGGAGCCTGAGAAGGATGCAGCCTGCACTCTCTCACACTCTTTCAGGTTATGAATTTAAATCAATAAGTATTCTCAGTGGCACAGGAAAAAAAAAAACTGTTCAGGAGTCAGAACAGCAAGAAATAATCTGTGGTATGACTTAGTATGCATAATGAACAAAATTACCAGTTTTATGCACAATCCCCAGAAACAGGGAAATAATATATAGTTAAAATATGCATTTTTATTTAAGCTCAGTCATGCCATAGCTCATTTATCACCCCTCACAAGGTATTGCAGAAACCTTCTAGAAAGAGCACAATTGCTTAAGTGGGCTCATAATTCTGAAACATTAGTATCTGGTATCTTCTTTACACATATTACCATTACTGGTAATGGAGGGCATGGAACATTTGCAATAATGTAAGACTCAAGCTATGGCTAATCTATGACCTCTG
Source organism: Crypturellus undulatus (assembly GCA_013389825.1). Taxonomy (NCBI): domain Eukaryota; kingdom Metazoa; phylum Chordata; class Aves; order Tinamiformes; family Tinamidae; genus Crypturellus; species Crypturellus undulatus. The sequence goes on from VWPW01014673.1 coordinate 85,772, forward strand.
CCTGCTGACTGTAGTGATGTCCAAGGGTGGCAAACCTTTTCCACACCGTCTGTGAACATTCCTGCTTTAAAAGCCTGGCAAATATACAAGAAGAATTTTTCACATTGGTTTATCAATTGCATGGGATTTCTCCTCTGTGAGCCTAGACTGGCTCCTGAGAAAATATAATAAGATAAATCAATCGACTGGTCATTTCTGTTAATAATTCTTTGTCTGAAAAAGATCAGTCCAGCCATAACCCTTGGGGTAACAGGGAGCAACACCAAATTAAGATAATTGTTTGTAATTATCTCTACTTATTATTTCAATGGGGCACTTAGTCTTTGTGCACCTATGTAAAACAGGATGGAAGAAACAACTACTATCCTCATTCTTTTCCTAGACAATCCACTATTCCAGAATGTTCCAAAGGAGGTGGGTTGAACTGGCATCAAAAATGGACTACTTATTACAGTTTGACAGCATATACCACTGTTTTTTTTTATGGATACAGATTATATGCTCTTCTACCTTCCTGATTTGACTGTAAATTTAGATTTAATAGGGAAAAAGAAGGAAACCATGTTTTCTATAAGTTGAACTCACACTTTTCTGACAAATTACTCCTTCCTCTGCTAGTTCTGTTGCCTACTTTAGCGGGGAAAAATTCAATGGTTACTGCTATTATAAGGTCCTAGTGCCACTAACAATCCATATAGCAATCCATACATGTTACTCAGTTCCCTAACATACGCTATTGGTATTGAACTGAGAAAAAGTCTGCATTGTAAATATACTCTTCATTTGTTATGGTATTATTTTTCTGTCTCTTAAATCAGCCTGAAATAAAGAAACAGAAATTTTAGAAAACCAAGCATGATTTTATTTTTAATTCATGTTTTGCAGGGAGAGAAACTATATATATAAGAATTGATAACTCCATATAAAAGTAACAAAACATTTAAGAAGTTTCCCACCTGAAGAACCATCATCTTAAACTCCATTTACAGAGTTTCTCATATTCTTCCAAGGTCTAGACTCATTTTTAAATAGCAATGTTCCTATGCAATGCCTGGGAACACTGGCTTTTCAGAGGGCAGCTGGAGGTCATTTGTTTGGTAGCATAGTGATAGCTGACCTGAACATTTGGGCTGGCTAGCAATACTTGTCATTAGCAAACAGACTTGCTACAATGGCAACTGTCTACCGGGGTATGTTTTACAGGACAATTTTTTAAATGAAGAGAAATGCCTCAGGCACTTGGCTGTAATGGGTGATAATTCTCTTCAGGAACTCAGTAGCTAAAGCAGCTTTGTCCATAGCTGTGTCAAAGTTCCTCGCAGCTCTTTTACCTCTTACTGAAGGTGTCACCCGCCTTGTCCTAGTCAAATCTGGCTTTTCTTTCTCATTTCTGTCACAAGTTCTTAGGGAGTTCCAAAGCTAGACTGATAAAAGGCAAATTCGACCAGACAGTGGGATGCCTTCAAACCAGCTGAAAGTCTTCCTATGGCATTTGCTGCAAACACGCTGGAGATGAGGTCCCCCTGCGTGATTTCTCTCCAAGTTCCAGTGTGCATGCAGGTACCAGTGTGTCCCCAATGCAGACCCAAGAGCTGAGCAGAGGAGGCTGGTAGAGGCTGTGGGTGGGGAGCCTAGAGCACCTTGTGGAGCACCCAGCAGCAAGCAGGTGGGTTTTGCTGGCCTGCACAAAGCTGGAAGCCTTCAAACTACTGTCCTGTCACCATTGCAGGGTTCTGCACAATTTCTTTCTTGCCTCTGTCTGCCAACCTATCTCTCGCTGTCTTGGTGGTGCCTGTTGCCTTGTTACTGCTATTGGCACTAACATTTTATTTCTTATCAGTGCTAGGAGCCACCTGCTTTCTTTCTGTTTTTATACAGATCTAATTCTTGCATTTATCTTCCTTTTATCAGGAACAAAGACTGTAGATACTTCTGCCATCAATCTATACTGAGTTTGGTTCCATATTTACTTGTCCTCCATTTTTAACTCATGCTTAACTTACTCTAGTAAGTTTAAAAAACCTCACTGAGAGCACTGACTTCTGAAGCGTTCACAATAAGGCTGGGTTTTTAATTGCAAATTTTTTATTACAAATTTTCAGTGTTTCATTTTTTTCTATTAAAAAAAGACAAACCATTAGAAGGATAATTACAAAACCCTCCATTTTACAAAACTGATATGACAAAAGAAATATTCTAAGATATCAATAACTGAAGCTGTTTTATTTTCTAAAAATAAGCAAGACATAGAAGAAAAATGTCAAATAATCACTATACAAATACACAATTGAGTATGAAAAATGCATTTAATAAATCATGTTCATAACTGTAATGTTCTTTACGTTGAGTATAAATTCCTCTTACTGTCATTCTTTGCTTCAGATATTTCACATTTTCAAAGAATTTGGAAGATCTTCTCTCAGTAATAGGAGAGGCTTTGGTTTTGAGCAGTTTGCAGAACAAGAAATTTACCCTTCTTTGCTGTTGCCAGAAGACAGATTGAATGTTGAAGTAAGCTTACATAAAGGGAAAGTAAGCACTAGCAGGATGACTGATAAACCTTCTCCTGCGTCCTAAAAAATGCTGAGCAGAGGGAAAATCCACCATTGGAATAACAGGTCTGGAAGAGGAAAGACAAGTCCCAGATATATAATGCCATATTATTTGCCACCTCTAACTGTGGACTTCAGAATGCCTGTGACTGCTGACTCTTCTTGAACTCATTTCACCTCACTTTTCATAAACTTTTGCCATGCCTCTCTCTCTTTTCTGGGAAAAAGAGAAAAAAGAAAAGCAAAAGAAAAACCAGTCTTTCTCATCTTATTTGTTTTACCAGGCACTGCCACGCTGTTGTATCCACATGGCCTAAATTTGACACCTTTCCTGCTGGGCACTGACTCACAGAGGACAAGACTAGCTAAGTACTTGGTGGAGGCTTCCATCTATCAGGTTACATATGGAGAAACTGAACGCTCTGCTGATAGTATTTGGGTGATTCAATTCTGAGAAATATTCTACTATTCATTGCTCAAAGTCTGTGGAAATCACCTCAGAAACATGCTGCTCCTCCATGGTGAGCCTAGGGAGCTATGATGGGTGTTTGTGTGGGGATGTGTAGCTTCCTAACCTGTAGACGAACTGCACTTAAAATCCTGTTTTGCAAAAGGAACATGATAATCTGTTTCTTTTCAGCTACTTGTTGACTATAAATTTTATTTTTTATAGGTAACTTAATCTGAATTGTTTTAACGTTTAAGGCATCTTTTAAATCTTTTATTTTTTTAAAAAAATCTTTTTCTCTTTAGTTAGATGTGGTTATTAGAGTATCTTCTATTAGAGTATCTTCTATATTGCCTACTTTAGTTTTCCTTTATCGACCTTGAAAAGAAATGGAGATTTCAGTTTCCCCAGGAGATATTCTAAAATTAACTAATTAATTGATGATGTCCATAGTAGAATTTTAAATCCAGACAGAGACAATCCAGCCAGGACCTTTTTGGCAGTTTTATTTATTTATTTATTTATTTAGTCTTTCTCCATGTCCTTTTTCATCGGGAACATGGTAACTGGCAAGAAGTACTTGTTCAAAGTACCATAGATGAGCTTAGAGAAGGACAATATTCTCTGTACATTTTCTGTATAAGGGAATAAGTGTCTGGAGTTCATCAGCATATGGGAGTTTGGTGTTACTGCCAAGATTAGCACCCACACACATGCAGACTATGTCTACTCTTGTCAGGATATGTCTATTCAAAGAGGCAAGATATATTAACTCCAGGAAAATTTCATGAGGAGGTGTCAAAACAGCTTCTGTACTGCTTTACCTCTTGTTGACCTAGAACAGAGATAACATGAGCTTAGATTTCCTCCTAAGCAGGTAGATGTGCTTATAGGTACCCTAGTCATCAGCAGAGATTGAATGGAACTTTATACTAGACATACAAAGTTTTTAATGGGTTTTAACATAGTATTTAGAATCTGGGGAGTGAAAAGTGAAGAGAGAGAAATAATTATAAAAATAGTCCATAGTTAGCCACTTTATAAGTATTTCCATAACATACACCATACCTTGAGCTTGAAGTTTATAGATTTTTAAATTCTTTAACATGGCCCTGATTCAGAAAATTATATCCAATAAACTTAAAAAGAGCTAAATTTCATACTTTGTTAAAGTTTGATATTGAACTAAAAGACTAAACTGGACAGGGTAGGTGGGTCTCCTGGTTAATTATTTCCCAACATCTATCGCATTTGAAATCCATGCTTGGTTTAAAATGCTGCTTTGCTTGACAATAGTATAAGATGGTAACAAAACATTCCTCTGTACAGAGTTATTACTTTATATAGAGGAGAAGTAGAATATGCCGTAGAGGTAATGTTTTACAAGTGACCACGTATCATCTGTTACACACAGGTAATGAGATGTGGAAGGAGCTGTTTGAAATATAAGCTCACTATTATGCTAAATAGTCCCTTTCATAACTAGACTTTGAAGAAAACACACTTCCAAGTCATGTTACACAGAATACGTTAGAATATAGATACTGGTTAGAGGTGACAATCTCCTGATCAGTTCTGTACAGGCAGCAGAATTGATTTCAAAGAGTGTTAGTGCAGGGGATAGTCTGGCAGACCTCTGTGCTGCTGCGATACTATGAAGCAGGTTCTGAGCCCAGACATCTATCCACTGCACCATATCCAATGGTGCAAAGTGGGAAGAGGGCTGCCTTCAGTGCACTGCTGCTGGGGTCTTTGGACCCAGGGGACTGCAAGGCAGATATTGACTCTTGTTTTAGGTACCTTCCAACACCCCAAACTTTTGGTATTCACAAGAGAAGCAGTATATTTTCTCCAGACAGAAGTCCCCACCTTTCTGACACAGGTTTGCCTAAAGTTATACAGAACAGTACAGTTGTCCTTCCTCATGGGCCTCAGCTGTATTTCACAGGTGCACATTTAGATTAAAAACAGTCCTGCAGACCCACATGATATCAATGCTGGTTGTTATTCTCTCTTGTAAATGTGAAAAACGATTACTTGCAAAGAAATATGAAATGAAGTCTTAGAGCCTAGAGGGAAGAAAGTGTGCTTTTAAAAATGTTTTCCATGATCTAGGACAAGTTTAGGTGAAAAATTTTCCCCTCTGTGCTAATCTATGCTTCACACCAGCTCTATGCTTTTATTTAGTTGGCTTTCATAATCACCTTTGGTATGGTATTTTATATTCAGGATTAAGCTGATTAATTTCACTTTATGTGCTATTGGTGGGGAAGGTGGGAGTTGATTGACATAATATAATACAATCTTCTTTACACTGTATAATCTTTTTTATCTTATATATGTACATGAATTTATGTATGTATATTCATGGAAGCATAAACACCGCGTTGCCATTGTGATAATCTCTACTTTCTAAACATTGCTTGGATTGCTGTTATCTGAACTCTGCTCACATTAGTAGCTACCATGAATTGTAATCCTCTGATTGTTCTCAGGCAAATGTTAGGGATTGCATTTGGAGTTCTTAGGTCTATTGCCTATTGCTAGTGGGTATATACTGTCTCAAGAAATCTCCCCAAAATATAAACTATAGGAATAGCTCATTGGTTCACTGGTTGACCATGGATAAACCCAAAAGAAAAACAAGATATGCCTAGTTAACTAATCTCACTAGATTGTAAGTGCTACTATATTAAAACATGAAATTAAGCCCATTGATATTGAAACTGAAATAGCCAGATATCATATAAGTATGGACATATCCTGACTAGTCAGGGTGGCTTAGCTGGGGCTTAATTCTTTCCTTGTTACAGAAAAATGGGATTCCTGAGGATTCAAGACAGCACTCAGCCAAGTGAGAGCCGCACCTGAAATAGCTGGAGTCTGAAATCAGGTGCTGTCTATTAGGGTTGCCTCATCCAAAACAACTTACAGGAGAGTCATTTATTTTGTGTATATTAAGCAGTCAACAAGGAAGAGAAGAAAACCTGCTGTTCTGCAGGTCAAAATATTACTTATTACTCTAATAAGCACTTAACTCTTTTTAAGAGAGCAGCATGGGCAGACAAGGAATTTTTTTCTGCAGTGCTTTAAGTCATTCACTTGATTTGTTGCCATTTACTGCAGTTGTGTAATGGCTATAAAACTGGAAAAAACATAAAACATAAAAGAAAGGTGTTGAAGTCAGCCTTAAGGTACTAAATTCCTGACAGCAGCTTGTAAAGCAGTAGAGATTTAGGTGCTGTAAGATGACGCTGGAGGTTGTGGTAGGTGACGGAAGGTGCTGAAGTGATGAGACCATGACAAACAGAAATTATGAAACTCTGAGAAAAGGTTCTGGGCATCATCTCATGCCTTCCCTTTCCTAGAGGCACAAATGCTCACAGAAGCTTTTGATTTTATTTGAAGGGTCTTCAGGTACCTAAAACTCCTGTTTCGGGTATGTCCAGAATGGCCACCTAAATTCCATATGAGGCCTCTTCTGGTTAGGAATGTAGAGAGTACTTCTTTGAACAAAAAGCTTTTGATGCCTGTCAAAATACAGATGGGCTTTTTTTTTTTTTTTTTTTCCTCCAAAAAGTGATCTCCCTTCACATTTTTCAAAGCAGATTTCTTAAGTCCATAGAACTGAGTCCCAGACCTGTTGTGCACACAGCAAGGAGCTGAGCTGTGCTTCAGGAAAGCACACTCCGCATCACATATGTTTTAAAATGCTTGGAACCTTCCACATTCAGCAGTTAGTTACATTCCAGTAAAGCATGTGCTGAGGAGGGAGGAGACCTTGGGTTAGTCCCTCTCTGTCTGACTGAAGAGATTAAAATCTCATTCTCTCAGGAAGACTTTCCAACCATCTGACTAAAGGCCATTCTCTCACTATTGAAACTGACTCACTACAGACTAACAAATTCAAAATTCATGCCCCCAAGAATGAACTTTACTTTACATGCTGTATTCAGGGTAATGATCATTATTTGTTCTTATGAATCCGTGTTCCATAGATCATTTTGCTTTACAAAGCCTGAGATTACTTGTTTTAGAATGAGCCAAATTAGAGATTCAAGGCAAAAACATATTTACTAGTATCCCTTTTTAAGAAAAACAATCTAAAGAGAAGCACATTTAAATTCAAGATGTTTCAAATAGTCAATAGGAAATTATTTTCACAGGTATGAGTGTGCCCGTGGAACATGCTGCCAACAACAGACTCTGGGATTAAAGCTTGGTTTTCATTATACTCTCAGAGAGTAAATGAGATCTTGTGCATCAGGACGAGACCTATAGTACAGGCCAGATTATCTGAAGTCCCACATTGCTGATTTCAGTCCCATAAAGTATGTCATGCCACCCTGAGAGACCAGACCTGGGGTTGTAATCCAGGGTGGTCCTACTTCTCCTCCATTAGCATTCCCATTCTAGTTCTTATTGAGTTCGTTGGTGAACTATATACTTATACTCTAAATATCATATACAATATAAATATCATATATATATATATCACCCCCTCACACATATATATATATAACCTGTAAATGGAAAAGATTAATATTATTGTGTCTTGGTATCTGATTTCATGAGAAGCACAAAATGCAGTCAAATGCCTGGAATGAGAAAAGAGGGAATTATAACAAGTACATAAAGTATCTGGGCCAAGAAGGTTGTAGACCTTCCCATTCTTTGCATTAGCAAGTCAAATGGTGTTAGTGATTTCTGTCTCTCTACTACGCAGCCTTAACTTTAAGCCTATCAAATTCCATCTCTCCACATTGCTCTCCTTCCCACTGTTCAGGAGCTTGAGGTAAAGGTGCACGCTGTTTTACCCTGAATTATTCCTGCCTGGTTAAGTCAAAAAAGATAGGAGTAAAATAGAGCTATGAAATATATCTCCTACTAGATAGGAGATAATACATATGCCACATCTTTTTAAAATACAAGTATATGCATCTTACACTGTTGTAACCCTCAACAGTGAATATAACAGCTCATCTCCCAAACACAAGTCTATGTCCTGTAGGCAGAGGTGAGGTTCAGGTTTTTGTATGATTCAGCATATCGTTTTAGTCACTGAACTTAGAATGAATTTCTTCCAAACCTGCTTACAATTGGTCTCTTATATTCCTTGGCTGTGTGAAAGTGTTACATTTATTTAGAATGTCACTATTTTTATCTGCTGTCTGACAGCAGCCTCTGGGACAGCTTCTTTTCCTGGGATTTGATCCATCTACCATTGAATCTTAGTGCAAAAACATATGCCCATGAACAAGGAGCTAATGCAAACAGGACTACTTAAGAGCCTACTGTAAAGCCTGCTGCAATCAGTGACAGTCTCTCCCATAGCTTTAGTGGGCTTTGGATTGGGTTTCAAGTGCCAGCAGTTACTCATGTTACGTGTAAGTGCCAGAGCAGGGTCTTTAGTAATATGAATGTTGCATATTGAGGCCAGAATTAGGTCTCAGGCTTCCTCAGAAAAAAATGAGGGAGAGAAGTGAACTAAAGTCGAGGAGTGAACTTCTGCTTAAAGCAAATTACAGCGGGAGAGTTAATGCGGAATTCTGCACACCCTTTTCACCAGCAGAGACTGCTATTTGACTGCCCGCATTGTTTTCAGATAGTTTGCCATGCAGTATCTAAAAACAAATTTATTTTCCATAGACTAAGCAGAAGGAACGTATCAGCACCACAACATCCGAAATGCACTGTATCCATTAGTATTACTCATTGCATTTAGTTTACTAGATTTTGTACATAAATCTGACAATATCCAGACTATAATAATTGCTCTCTTGAAATATTATATATACCATAAGCAATAGCAGGAGAACAATTTAATAATAGAAAAATTATACAGAGAATGATGGTCATTTTCAGCTGATATCTCTAAAATCAAGGACATTTTATCACCATTTTAATTTATGATTATGGAGTAGCTTAAGAAACTAAACCTGATTCATGAGCTGGGTGAGATGAATTACTTCAGATATATTCCATTACCCTTTATCACCTATGGTCACACTGGTGTTCATAATATTTCATTTAAAGAAAAGCCCACAAAATCCTTCCGATCCTGGAATAATGTTAACAGTGTAGCTAAAACCAGAAGATCCGAGGAGTGCAGAATTAAGACAAACACAACAGGTTGACCTCAGTGTTAGAGTGAGAAAAAAAAATGTATACCATGAGAGCATGGAGAAAAACAATGAATCATATCTAGGGCAAATGAGCTTACACATTAAAAGGGCCTTTGTTAATAACTTTTCTTTCAAACTAATACCTGTTTCCTTTGGATTTTGTAGTGATGTGTATGACACTTAGAAAACTGCACCCAGTCACATCAATAAACTTTTTAGGTTCAAACAACTGAAGCAATATGGGTGGTAGGGAATGGGGTTCATCTGTGCAAAAGCTAGTGAGGCTCTGAGAGCAAAGATAAGTGCACCTAAATTACGTATCTTGGCTAAAGTAAATTAGCCCAGGCGAAGAGATTCATGTTCAGTTGAAGAGGACAGTGTGCTTCTTGTTGGAACTGTGCAGTGGTGCGACCCCAGCATCCTGCCAACTGCTTTACATGGATGGTCCCTAAAAGTGCCTCAATCCCTGGGTAGCATCTGTGGCATACGCTCTGGAGCTACCAGTTTGCCCTAGCTTCTCTACAGGGCTGAAAAATGAAAGTTGTACTACAATTCAGGTGACAGAGGTAACATTCTGAAGCCAGCCCTGTTTTTTCATGCCTCTTTTTAAAAACAGACACCCTTTTGCATTAGTTGCTAAGTAAAGCAAAATTTGCTTTTGATCTAAAAAATTCCAACCCCACTTTTTAAAAATGCCTCTGTCCCTAAAAAAAATGTACCCAGAGTTGAAAGAGTACAGTTTTGACCCACCAGTGACCCACCAGTTATGCAGAGCATATTTTCATTGCATTCCTTATAATCTATTAAGTCTTCGATCTAGCAGATTTTCTAGCTCTTGCTCAGTCTTCACCATGTAAATACTGTTACTATACTAAGGTGCGTCTCACTAGGTGCTTAACTAGACCTGAGTGTAATCTTGCCACAGTAGCTGCAGAAAGCTACTTCTGCTTAAAGCCCCAAGAGCTACAGCTCAGTGGGAATTAGGACCCATTTATTTGGGGCTAAGCAGGACCTATAGTTAGTCCCAGATAATTGCTTGAAAAAAACCAAAACCTCTTACCTTTCAAGATGAAATAGACCTCGTAAGCCAGGAGGGTTATTTTACTGGTCATTAGCTGCTGCAAGATGTTCTCTCCTGCAGAAAGCATACTGCATATACCGTACAATGTTGAGTTTATTATGCTCTGGCTGCACTGGCTATATTACCATTTTAACTACATTTACCATCTCTCTTAATTTAAAAAGAATCTGTTTTTCATAGCAATGCTGACAGATTGGTTGGCATCATGAAAGTGTTTGATATGTTATCATAAAAGCCTGCGACTTGTGAAATGATGTGATTTAACCTATGGTTACCTATGCCAATTTCAGTGAGGTCTGATTGACAACAGGCACTTGTGCAAAAGTGAGATCCTTCTCTTAATTAGAAGCACTGTAAAAGCAGCAGAACAGTGACAGTAGGCACTGAGCTATATGACCTTCTTTATTTCATCTGGGTCCTGCTAATTTCTGAGTTACTGTGAAAGCTCCTCTTTGTTTCAGGGAAGATTCATGAGGCATATCATGTTAGTAAACTCCTTTTTATTTTTTATTTTTTTCCAATTGTGCTTTGCAGTGAAATTAATATATCTTGGCTGTGCAGCATGGAATAATGTGATTTGCTTGCTGGGAATTCAGGAGGAGTGTTCCTGGAGTACACAAAGACTATATGGGGAAGGGTCCAGCTCTGCAAACTAAGGCTTATTGTATAATAATGCTATGTCTAACATTGGCTTTATTCTGCTTGGCTTGAATCAGACTCACAGAGACAATTTCCAGACGCTGGGCCAGAATATTTTCTACTACTGCAAAGATGAGGGAAAGGGGAATCCATCTATCTGCCCACACTCATTGCTTAAATGAAGTACCAAGCAGAAATGATCTGCCCTGTAGACTTTTCCAAATTCCCTCAGGGATTTCAGTGTGTATTTTTGCCCATGGCCTAAAAGGCTTTATTCCTCACTAAAGCTTAAGTCAGGACAGCAAGCTTGCTGGAGCTGCATGAGAAAGAAACAAAGTCCACCTCAAAGCACGAACTTGCGTGAATTGATTTTGCCTACCTCTTCCAAAACATGAGGGTTTGCCAGCTACTATGTGCAATTTGTGGGCCAATACATTGATTTACATGCTAGTGTGTGTGTTACATACCAGTTGAGAAGCATTCTGTGAGATCACAGCCTGCCTACTTGAGGCAGACACAAAGTACCTACCTGCATTAATGCTCTGTCTGCCCTGGTGAAGGTACATCATGGGAACAGAGAACTTTCTCCAGTGCTTCCCTGGTAGCGGGATACCTGCACTGGAGGCTGCAGTGCACTGTCGGGGTGCTGCCGCCACATTTACACGAGTTGACTTTGGTACCGACAGTAGCGACGTGTGACACTTCTCTCCCGAGTAAATTATGCAGCTGTCTGTGATGTAAACATACTCCGTAGAACCAGGGCTGTGTTTTTGCTGCTTTTTCTCTTATTAATATTCCTCCTGCAATAATTGCTTTTTCTTTTCCTAATCCTTGTAAATGATCTTTCCTCTTCCTTCTTTCCTTAAGGAAAAAATGGCTTGTCAAATTTTTCATAGCTAGACAATGGATCAGGCTTCATTTTCCTTCCCTTTCTCAACCTATCTTGGAATATTCAATTTATGCTTCCAGAAAAATTCATGACTCCTGACAAAAAAAAAAAAAAAGAGTTTCTGTTGTTCTATTGTCTTTCAAGGTGGGAAAAAGAAGACTTGTCCTACGCTATGAGCATATCTAATTATGGCCAGCTGAAATATATCTTTGCTTCCTATTTGTTTAAATAGCTAAAATAAAAATGCTCTAGAATCTTTGGCTGGCTTTTATTACAGAATCTTTTCCAGAGAAACTCTAGAAAAATCTCTAATTTTAACTTCTTTGTGATTTTAAATCATGTCACTAATGAAAGAGACACTATCAAGTACATGCTTTTGTAGTATCTGTGCATCAAAACTGATATTTTACTGTTTTTTATTTTTAAAGATACCTTTTTTTGTCTTTCTTTCTCTCCGTCTCCTACCATAGCCACTCACTGTTATAAAGTGACAATTTCCATGGCTGTTTTGCATGTTGATTTAGTTGGGAATGACTGTTGCTCTCTTGGATGCTGTCCGCATAATTAATGTCGCCTATCAGTCTCTAGCAGAAGGAAGAAAATCTTTTCTATCTCTGATGGAAATGGCTGAATGGCCCTCTGGGGCCAATTAGATCACCAAATGGCAGTGACATCCTGGAAGAAACCACCATGGTGCATTTTCATCATTTGTTTCAGCTGAGCAGGTTGGAGGATAGGGAGAAGGAAAATGTCAGCGTCCCTCATCAGAGCAATAAACTGGCATATAGACCACATTTTATTTCCCAGTTGGAGGTGCTGACATGACATCTCTCACTTTTTCAACCTCATTTCTTTCTGGCTAAGTAAATACATTTCCCCACTGTTTTGAAAGCACAGTGTCTCAATGACAGTAAGAATCTATATCATTTAATTCTAGTGTTTCTTGTATCTCTTGGCAGCAAGCAGATAGATAGAAAACACAGCTTGGGCTAAGTGACATTTCTGGCCAGTTCCAGTTGTAGTGTTTTTTAATCAGAACATTTGAGACATCATCCTGAGCAGTAGTCAAATTATTTAGTTTTTTTTTTCTTTAATTCTAAAATCTAATATTGTATAAGAATGTAATACTTATTATAGCATTACTGCTATTCCTGGCCTTAGTAGTAAGATATTTACTAGAATTATCTGTTGATTCAACAAAGCCTTAAAATTCCAAATCATTTCAAATGATTTTGAATTTTAAGTTGGATCCTGAAACCATCTGTGTAGTATAGTGGCAATAATCTTTAAGTACAATAAGTTTATGAGCTTTGCCATGCTGTTAAAATGAACGTCTGTGTTGCCTTGACATTTTTAAATGCTAAAACCTTTACTTTACCTTGCTATTCAATTCACAGCAGGAGACATTATTTAAAACTGCATGCTTATAGATTCCCATGCTTATAGATTATTGCTTAATTTTATTAGATTTCCCTTTAAAACGCCAATATAAGGGAGTCACAGAGTCACCACTATTTCTCCAATGTCAAGGAACATAATGGTTATTTGATGTATGGTTGTAAAGAGAGCTAGCAGGGAGAAATGAAGCTTATGAATATATATTTTTATGCAGTTCTTAAACATCAGCTTAGGAAGTCTGTCAGTGGAAAGAAGACATTTCATTAAAAGGTCTACGTGAATGTGGTAAGTAACAATCATTTGGTTAATTTCATATGAATTCCTCTGTAGTTAATACAAATCAGCAAACTGTACTGTTTTCAAGATTTTCTCAAGACAGCTAGGCCAAAAATGACTCTCCATATGCAAAAGAAAGACTGTCTTTGCATATCGAATGCCTTCCCTCACACACACATCCTACATATGTGTGTGCTCTTCATGCAAGCAAGCTGTATATTGGAAAGGTAACTGCACTTACCAATCTATTGGGAAGTGTCCTTATCTTTCACCTCAGGAGACCAGGGCTTGATGGAAGAGCTTCAACAGCCTGGAGGATGTGTTAACACTGAACCTGTAGATGCATCTTGAATCCTGAGAAATGAGAAAAGTGAACGTATGACAGACCGCAGTGAGGAGTTACGACCTCAACAAGGTAGTGAGGTTCCTCTCTCCTGTCACTCTGTGTTCACTTTATTTCTTACCTGTGAAGCTCTAAGGGATCTCCCTGCCTGGGTTGCAGTCTTGCACTGAAATCTACCATGTTGAATGTTATTGTTCACCTAATCTTGTCTCTCTGGCTGTCATAGAAAGTCAGCAATTTTGTTTGTTTGTTTAATTGTTTTTTGATTTTTTTTTCTACAGAAAATGGTTTCCATGTGGCCGAACTTCTACAACCTGAGGAAGAAAAAGGTACTGTGTTTACTAGGCAAGACAATCTTAAATATTGAATTTATGGATCTCATGCATGACAGTTGTGTCTCACTGCTGGAGAGAGGCGTTTCATGCTAATATTTCTGCTTCTAGTGCCCAGCAATGTATGCTGCGGAACCTGCAGGAGGCTCTCTGCTCCCTTCTTGCTCGGTGCCCTCCAAAGGAGCCATGTGTGCTCTGCTCTCACACTGGAGTAGTGCCACACTGGTCAGGGTTCATCAAAGGGTCCAGGGCTGTAGGATGCACAGCAGAGCATAATCACAGCCATACCTATTTTATTCTAGGCTAGGACTTCAAATGAGGCAACTTGTGCCAGTTGCAACACTTGACAAATGTCTGTTGAGAGGAATTAAGAAGTTAAGAGAAATAAAAGCTCAAGGAGACATATTAAAATAATACCTGGATACAGATTCAGCTCTTCCTTTATGGGCTGTGGAGATCTTGACATCTCTCAGTAAAATCTAATTTTCCTCCTGAACTTAACATGAGCAGCATATGGGCTAGCTCCTTGCCTGGCAGCACACCAGGGAGCAGAAAGCATCCTCTGCCTTTGCACTAGCCCTCGCTGGGAATTTTCCTGTCAATTCGCAAAGCTGTGGAGACAAGCTGGTGGCAGCTCTGCTGAGCACAAAGGACAGCGTGCAGGAGAACATTAGACAGTCCCAACACCTCTGCATTCCTGTAAGTCAGTGGTGGAGACTTATGACTTATATTTGTGCTTCTACCTTCCTTTTTTATGATGAAAGTGAACAAAAAAAGCAGAGCTCTGTGCTTTCACACATGAGCCCAGTTGCCTTCAGCAGGGGTTTTGTTGCCTGTGCCCATACCCATCAAAGCTGGCATTTGGTCTGCAAGGGGGCATATAGGACTAGGACTTTAGGACGTTCACAGGGAATTGACCATTTTTATGTCTTCCAACAGACAACAGCTAAATGTCCTCATCTGGTTAGGATTATCTATATAACTGAGCAACCCATATCAATCTAAAAGAGCAATCTTATTTTTTAAGATGCTGTTCTCTCAAACCTCCATTGGGTCATAGAGACATGAGTGAAAACATATACACCTACTAGAGAATTTTAAGTTTGCATTAGATGAACCACTGTTTGGAATATTTATTACAGATGTAAATCTTAAGAATAATTACCTTCAAAATTGTAAGATTTGTTCCATAAAAGGAAAAAAAAAATTTCCATGTTGACTACTCTGTTAAAATAGATAGAAATATCCCTCAAAGAGTTAATCTTGTGGATTTTTTTTTCTTTTTGTAGTTTTTGGGTCACTTAAAAATCACTGGAAATGTAACCTCTTGCACTTCCTGTAAAACACTGAACCGCGGATGATAATCAAGACCTCTAGAAAATTGTGGTCTGCATAAAACTGCAGATTTTGCAATTTTCTGACTGCTGTGTAATTTTCTGGCACATTTAAATGTGTGTTTGGTTCAATGCCAGGCTCCTTCCTCCCCCAGACACCCTAAAATTAACTAGGAGCTTTGGGAATTTCATCCATCAGACAGAGACAGAAGTGTCCAATCAGCCTGGAGGAAGTATGACTGACCAGTGCTGACCCAAATCCATTTTTGAAAGCCATAAGGAAGGAGATAGAGACAGATGAGAAAAACTAAGTATAGCAGAGAAGGGAGAGGAGGACTAGATCAGAAGGTGAATGAGAAAAAACTTTGGAGAAAGACTGAAAAAGTAAACTTGTAAGAGAGAGAAAGCAGCATAGACATTTGGGTGAATGGATTGTTATTCACTAATAAAGTTACTTGGTGCAGTTTTGGCTGGGGCTTGGAAATTTATATACTAAAAAAAACTAGGGCTCCTTCTCAGAAAGCTAAAGCAGAGTCTGCACTTTTTTTCCTGGTTGGGTTAGAGGTAAACTGAAATCCTTCAGAAATGTATTAAGCACTGAATATGCTCAATGGATATTAGGGCCACAGTGAACTCACATCTGAACTCAGCAAAGCTGATGAAAAGTGGGAGAGACACCTGGGCTTACTGGTGCATTTTGTATGAAACTGCACCACTGTACTGAAAGAGAAACTGCACCACTGTACTGAAAGAGAAGCCATGGCATGTGATGCTAGCACAGATCCTAATCACCAAATTGCCTTCACATTAGGGTTCATTGTCTTTGTATTCTTCCAATTTTCCTGACATTCATTCACTGAGGCTTTTATTTGTTGTGAAACAACACCAAATGGTTTATGTAGTCTGTTTTTCTCCTATATATCTTTCTAACTTGTGCATCCTCCTGCTTAATATGTCACCATTATAACAACTCCGCCTCAGAGAAAAAAGAAAAACATCACTTTTTGAAGCCCAGCTTAGCATATAATAGAGAAATTAGCACTGCACTTGGCACAGTACTACGATTAATCCAGACCAACGGTACCAGGCTTCCAGGCTTCAGAAGAATTTTTTCTTTTGGACAGCTCCGAGGACTAGGAAAGTATTTTATCAATTTTACAAACCTGGAATCAAAAAGGTTAAAAGGCATGACTAAGTACTTATCTGAAGGAATCAAGGAAGAAATTATAGACTCCAAGCTTAATGCTCCCTGTGTATGTAGCTAATGGCCTTTGCCTTGAGTCCTGTGACTAAGACCCAGTGGTTCCTTTCCCTGGAGTGTTCCTTGTCCTATCAACAGCATAACTTTGTACTCAGTATTTGACTTTGGACAATGAGTAGAAACTTTACATAAAGCCACACTTCCTTCTGTTGACAAATTACAACTAGGTTTTGAAAAAGAATAAAAAATACTTTGTGATTACAGATGTAAATGATTCTGAGCTTGATCCAAAAAATGACTCACTTTTAGTTTTAATAAAGATTAATCAATAGTACAAATTGTAGAAGACTTTCTCTAATAATGCAATAGCCTGTGGGGATATATCTTAGATTTTCTAGGAATCTCTCTTGTTTCTGTCAGGATCAGTGCTTTCTAAGTCAGGATATATACACTTATTTAAAGGATATAATTAGAATCTCTATACCAAATACACCACTGACTCACTAGATAAGTACAAGAAAATCAAATGATCTGTATTTTTTGAAATTTTATACTTGCTGGTATTATAAAACTAGCCTACTTCATTTGTGTCATTAGGTTAGTTCCAAATAAATTTGTAGAAATGTAGAATTAAAAAGAAACCTAAAAAAATCAAAACACTTCTTGCAGGTCATAACAAAGCAGGCCAAAACATATGTTAGAAACAACAGGCAAGCTTCAAACCCCTTGAGATTTGAGATGTAAGCACTCGTGGATTTATATTCTTATCTTATCTTAACACTTTCTCAAATCTGTAAATCTCTCGAGGACAAGATCTCATGAGATATTCTGCTATTATAATTTCCAGCTTGGTTAGACATATGGTGTAGAATGAACAGCTTTCCTTCTAGTGTTTGGTTTCTTTTACTCAGCCATGAAATATATAGTAAAATGATACTTTCTCCAAACAGTCATACTTAAAAAAGGTTTCATTCTGATTCCAGGTGTGGTTTGGGGCTGATACAGTTTTATTTTCAAGAAAGAAGACTAAAGAAAATGTAGCATGTGATTCAGGACCCTTTATCTTTAAGGGTTTTCTATGACTGAAAGATGGTGATGCTGCTTATTTGCAAAAAATAAAGATCTGTCTCTCTTCAAGACAGTCCACTACCTGCACAAGGTCTTACCTCTAGATGTGTGCTTTTCAACCCAAATGGTTAAAGTTCATCAGTGTGCCTCAGGTGCTCTGCTTCCTTCTTTCCTTCCTTAAGTTTCAAATGGCTGAGTGGTTTCCAAGAATGAAATGAGGGAAGACTGGCCCATTCTTTCAGTTTCTGCAGCCATTTGGTTGAGATCACTGAGGATATAGTATTCTACATGCTGCCTCTCTGCTACAGCAGCAATGGGGAATTAAATCTCCCTACCTAACTACTGTGGCTTGGGCTGATATATGATCCCTTGCTCTGGAGGAATGGTGCAAACTTGGCCTTAAAAGCTAAGATGTAAGTCTGTACGTGTAGTACAAGACAGCACACTCTGAATTTAGCTGCAGACTTTAACAAGTCTATGCATGGTTTTTTTTCATAGATGAGAAGATACATCTTTGATACATGCACAAAACATGCATCCACTACCAATTTACAGGTCCATATTTCAAACATTGTATTGACAGAGCTTCTTTATCACAGGATTGTAAGAATTTATTAGCAGGGACACAACCGTATGTATTTTCTTTACAGTGATCTAAAAATCACCTAAAGCATTTTTGTCAAGATTCAAAAAAATAAATTAAATAAGCCCAAGGCAGACCGCTAGTGTGGGAAATTTGATCAAGGATCATTAAAATTTAACAAAATTATGAATACTTGAAAACCTGTTTTTCTAATTGACAGTGCTGAACAAACATAAATGTGGCTAAAGATACAATTATGACTATTAATATGAGATTATATTCACAGAAATCTATGCAGCATCTAAATTTAATGCTCTCACACCAAAAATCATCAGACATATCTTAATAGTAATTTCTTTTAATTAAGTCAAATGAGTTAATATCTTTCATACCATGACTGCCCGAAAAATCTTTCAGAAATGCTTTTTATTGAAGTAAATATTCTATTTATGTTTAGAAGTTTATGAGTACTTTTCTGTTTCTAAAAATATTTTTATACAAATAATAAAATATGAAAAATAAATATATCATTGGATATATTGATTCCTTTCATGTGAAATTGCAGTTCAATTTTAATAACATATATGAATTGCTAGCAACACTATCTATTCGCTTTGAGAAGCTGTCAGATTTTAGCTTGCTAAATGTTCTTGAAGGTCTCTCAGCTTGTTAGCTATGTTTTGCAACTTCACAGGTCTAGCTTTCTGGTGACTACAGACATTACAGTGGCTATAAATCCAATGTCCTACTGAAATACTAAGTGTACTTCCATGTACTGGTGAACTTATATTTGCAATTTTTTCCTATATGCATAAATTGTCTATGAGAAAGCTTATACTTGGTCTTTCTATGCTAGAATGGTAAAATGCAACCCAGGTCTGTTTCAAGGCTCTTTTTTTTTTTTTTTTTTTTTTAACAGAGAGGAGTCCCCTTTTCTCTTGCATGGCATCCATCTCCAAATGCATTTTCCTTGAGTCAGTTTAAACTATACTCCAAGGAGTTCCTTCACTAATGGAAGCTCTGCAAATCTCCCCTCGGCCTACACTGAATGTGTGTTTGCATAGTATGTAAATGTATTTTATTCCAAAAGAACAAAAAGAGGCTTGGAAGAATTTATTCTAGCTGTCTGGAAGCAGATGAAGAGAAAATCATTAGCAGGAATGGGTGGGTTGGGGATGGTCAAATAGAGGAGCCTCTACTGAATGGTCTAAGCATCTTGAGAACCATGTACAAAAAAAAAAAAGAAAAGGAATGTGCTAGGAGGAAGGCATGGATAAGAAGAGAGAATTTTAGATCTTGATATTCCATGAGTTTATCTTCAAGGATCATAATTTGTTGGTAGAAGTATCATTTCTCCCTTGACTAAGAGAGAAAAAGTAAAACCTAGATTAAATGCAAATTCAGATCAATATTTTAAAGTATCAACATAAATATACCTGGAGATGTAAGACCCTCAAATTTTTCTAGTTCACTTAAAATTCAATGTTCTTTCCTCCTTTGAAAACAGAATCCACCTTTACAGAGGTCTGGGAAGGTCTAAAGAATGTCAATAGTGAATGACCTTTTTTTTATTGCATTTACATAAAATGAAGATTTAAGTACCAGATAACAGAATATAGTTTCCAAAGTAAGCATATTTGTCTCTAACCTCATGTACAGGAAAAGTGCACAGACCATGTATAATAATTCTGTGGTCATTACAAAAGCTAAATATCAAGTATTTTACATGGATTTTCCAGGTCATGTCAGCACTGCCTTGATTCATTTAATAAGTGTATTATTATCGCAGACAGAAAAACACAACATAAAACACAAACTAAAACAGACGAAACATGCATGCATAACCTTTTTGTCCTTGTATCTTTCCATGTTTCTGAGGCTGGTAAGTTGTAACTTTCCCTGCTTTAAAACTCTCTCTTTTTCTCTCTCTCTCTCCTTTTTTCCCTCTATTCTGCTCCCCTGTCCGTATTTCTTTTCCTGAAAGAGCTAAGTGAGCACACTCTTTCTGTCTTATTTTAAATTTCATAAAACTTTTCCCATTGCTAAATGAACTGTGAGCCTGTAAAGTACTGAGTTAGAGGCTACTTTTTCCTGGCAGAGCATTTAGTGGTCAGCATACAATTAGTGTGTATTCTTTGATTAAATAACTAGATAAGGCTAAATTATAGGTCCACAACCTTCTTACTGCCTATTAAAACTTGAAATGAAGTGAAATGGCCATTGTCTTAAGTAATATCTTCCAAAAATGAGAATGAAAAAAAAGGCCAAAACCTTTAGAGATAAGAATAACTTTCCTCACAAACAATACAGTCCTATCTGGGTTGATATTGCGGTTAATATCAGCAACTTTGTCAGGGTGTTCAAACCAAGCTCAGGACAAAAAATAAGCATAGATTAAAAACGCTAAGCATTACTTCATCATACAAAACCATACATCATCCATGATATCTTTATAATGCAAGACTATTTGGATATTTCAGTCTGGAAGGAAGCCCAAGTATTTCCAGGCACTCTAAAAGCATATGAAATTATGATCGGGGACCATATTTAAACCACCTACTCTAAATGACTAATTTAGGCATTGCTACTAATAGAGTGTTTAAATATAAGAATAAGATGAGAGATTCAGGCTATGCAGGCCTGCCAGATCTTGCCTCCACTACAGCTGGTAGGAAAGAAATAGCTGTGACTCCTAATTCAAGCGCTGGAAGTGGGATTCATCTCACCTAACTTCTCATATATAAAAAATAGTCATTTAAATCTGGACTGGGAATCCTCCCTTCACAGTCAATGGAGAGAGGGTGATGCATCCACAATGTGCTTCCTATCATCTATTTCAGGAGATGAATTTTTCTCTAGTAAGCTCAGATTTTGGCAAATCACTTCTAGATGCATGAAATGAGACAGTGTGTCTTTCAGTGGACTGCAACACAGAAGTCACAGTGACTTCCCACCACCAGTTCTACAGAGGGCTGATGCTCACAAGCACAGGGGACCAGAACCCCGGGGCAGTGGCAAAGACATCTGGACAGGGACTTCACAGACCCAACCCTGCTCCACAGCTCTCACATGAGAGAGCAGGTCAGTGAGGGAGACCAGGCTCAACCAAGAGCCGGATGATCACAAGGGAAGATCTCATTGATTAAGTAGGTCCAAGGTAAAGTCAGAGGCTCCAGTCAGGTCAGGATCAGCAAGCGACACGGGCATGACATACCCACACTGTAGTTCAGGCAAGGACTAAAGAAAAGTGCTGGAGCTGAGCTGCATGCCGCTCCTGAGGACAGGTCCTCAGCACCTAAACTTACAGGACAAGACAGAAGTGCTAGGAAGTTAAAAAAACGAAAGCTGAGAAGCTTTCCTGAGATGTTACCAATGACTAAACAAATTAGCATGTACTTTAAATAAATATCGTCATCTATTTGCTCTGTTTCTGTACATGCATACAACCAGGTTTGTGTAATTTGGATTTTAGACATCACAGACATTTTATAAACAATGGAAGTTCTGTTTTTGAGCACTTGTCCTTAGAACTTTAGTACTTGCCAAAAACAAAACAAAATAAAACAAATAAACAGTTATGTGTTTTTGTAACTAATTCCATGAGGGCAGAAGTTTCTTGCGGTTTGGATTGCGTTTTAAGGCTGTTATAGAGGAGATCTGGCCCAGCTCAGGTGAATCCTGTCCCAGAATCCTCAGGATCTTCCCCATCCACCCTCGCCTCCCCTTGGCGAGCATTACCCTGTGCAAGGCATGGCAGATGTCTTCATCCCAGGAGCTCAGCCTCCGACATTCAAGTCTCTGCCTGTTATGTGTGAAAGTTTAATTGCTGCCAACTCCCTGACTTTAGCCTGATGTCTGTGTTTCTGGCCCCCACTGTGGTCCCAAATGGTGATCCTCTGCTGTGAGCGAGCACGAATTCGAGGAACTCGAGCAGGACCTGCCACCCTTTTCCAGAATATCCAGCTGTGGTTAGAAATCTGTAATGATCTACTCTGTCAGTCTGTGGCCAGGAATAAATATACCGATTAAGCAAACTTCTTGCAAAAGCAAAACCACGTGTTGTTTGACCACAACAATATGTGGGGAATACGTTCCCTCTTATTCACAGTCCTGGTTTTATTTATGTCAGAACCAAGCACACAGGTTTCTTCCTCCAGCAACTACTGCAGCTNTCTTATGTCAGAACCAAGCACACAGGTTCTGGGTGACAGTTTCTTCCTCCAGCAACTACTGCAGCTTTAATCTCACCCAGATTCTTAATGTCTCTCCATGTTTTGGCTACGCTTTGGACGAACCGGTTCATATGCTGCTGTTGGCTGGAGCCCACAGTCTTTGCATCTAATTATGTTGATAAAGTATAAACCCAAAAATATAAATAATAATAAATTTAATAAAAATAAAGTTATGAAAATGAGTAAGGGTTCACTAAAGCAATAAACTGGAGCCAGAGTAGAAAAGGGCAATATCCAATATCCATAAATCACTAATCAGCTCAATGCCTGTCACATTCATGCTTTAATGCTCACTTGAAGTAGGTTTTGAATTCCTGGAAGGGGAGAGTAGGGGGAAATAATTTGTGTTATCTCAGGGAAGAACTCAGTATAACTGCCCATGTTACATGTCTGTTGTGACTACACTTCCTCCCTGAAAGCTGCTGAAATAACATCTTACATTTACTTAAAAATAATTGAATAAACGTAAAATAAGAAAGACAACTAGGACAGAATATCTTTCATTTTATAAATCACATCATAGATTTCTGGTATGTCTCTTTCTCTCTCTCTTTTTTTTTNTATAGATTTCTGGTATGTCTCTCTCTCTCTCTTTTTTTTTTTTTTTTTTCATTTCACTTGGCTCCGAATTTATGGTTTTATAATTTGAGAGACTTTACAGTCATCTTAGTTCCATCTCCAGCAACAGATTTTTTTCCTTGACTAGTGAGTATTCTCCTTCTCATTTCAGTGCAAACATGTGACTGGGTAACCAGACTAAAGGCAGATCTAATTTTTGTGATCCGTGGGTTGAAAACTTTTCCAGTCAAGAGCCTCTCTCCCCATTTATTTTACAAATGTTTGGTCCATCACCTTTCAGCACCTTTTTACAATATACAGGCATATATTTAAAATGTGCTAACATAGACCTAAACATTTCAATGTGTTATATTTTGCTGTACGTTCAATACTACATTAAAATTACAGCTAAAAGGGCTAGCTATAAAAATTTGCAAATTAGTGAGTTCAATTGACCCATTTTGCTCCAACAAAAGTACTGCCTGGAAAGCTTCCCCCACCCCACATTGTTACTATGACAGTGATTTTAAAGAAAAAGGATCCTTCATTAATAGATTTTGAGTACAATGCATTTTTTTTCTGTGTGATGTCACTAACAGCATTTTGTGCTGAGAAAGTTTTTTAAAACATGTTTTTGGTTAGCCATAGTTGACATTTTTTTCTCCTAGAAATGTCTGCATGACAGTGATTTAAGTGGAATCTGAAGGCTCAGTCTGGTCCTGTCTTGTCACTGAAGCTCAGGTGCACAGGAGAGGAACCAGATGTGCTAGGTGCAGAACTACTTTAAATTGCTGTGGTTCTCTTTTTAGTGGAGGTAAAACAATTTATGCTAGCTAGTGTTCCTTGATCCAACCGTCTGAGAACAAAAGGTGGCCACTTTTAGCCTTGGAGTTGCAGTAGGATTATTAAAGATATAAGACTACCTATAGCCCTATTAAACTATGGGAAGCTCGATACAGCACAGATGTCAGCACCGATGGCTGTAGCTGCAGAACACAGTCTGGAGGAGATCCCTTTTCAGAGTCTTAATGATGTGCTCTGTATCATAATAATTAGAGGTTTTGTTTTATTTTTTAACAGTAAGGGTGATTGAACTTCTGAACAGGTTGCCCAGGGAGGTTGTGGAGTCTCCATCCTTGGAGATATTCAGAACCAAACTGGACAGTATCTGAGCAATCTGGCACTAATTGAGTTTTCTTTGAGCAAGAGGTTGGACTAGATGTTCTAGAGATCCTTTTCTACCTCCATGATTCTGGGATTCGCTGAAAAGCAGATGGATTATTAGATAAAGTTGTTACTACAAACTGCATGTGATTAGAAGGATCTGATTTGTACTTTGAGATATTAAATAGTCTTATGTAAATGTATAATGAGGAGTGAATTTTTTTTCAGTGAGTTACAAAGAATAAAAGCTGAATTTGGGGAGGTACTTTAACCTAAAAAGAGACATTTCTATAGTCAACACAATGAGATACCATTTTTGTATCGGTGTGTCAACATACATGCATGAGGGGAATTCACATGCTCTTGGCATAGGTAATCCAAACAATAAAGAGCAAATCAATCTGCTTTGTGAAACACCAGCATAGGGAAGCTGCATAGAGAGACAGAAAGCTGAAAACATCCTGAGGCAGTTGGGCAAGATTAGATCAAAAAGAGCTCAGCTGTGGGAGGCAGGTGGCTATGCATTTGCTTATTCTTTAGGCTCTTTGATTTTTTTTTTCCTCTTGCAGCTACCCTGAGAAGGGAGAACAACCCTGAGAAGGGAGGACATTGATTTGTGACACTTTGAAACTTCTATACTGAAAGTCAAGTCATTCAGATTTTTAGAACTCCCCTATCTTGGGTTAAATGCTAGAGACTGTCTTCTCACCAGTACTTCCAAACCTAAGCTACAGAACCCTCATTCCCTGGCTTCTTTGATAGTGTGATGACTGCTGCACAGAAAATAAGTTTGTGCAACCAAAATGCCAGAGTGTGCATATCACTTGGGAGCTGTTCCTTGTGGAGAAAACTCTACCAAACACAGAGCATTAAGGAACCTTAAGAAGAAAGCCCAAATTAAATTGAGAAAAGGTTGTTCTTGCCATCCTTCTGTGGCTGACATATTTTGGCCCTTCTTTAAAGATCAGTTCCAAGTCTTTTAAAAACATAAGGGAAGAAAGATGTTTATAGAGTGGTGGCATTTAAAGACTAGTTAAACTTGGTATCGCTATGGCAGGCATAACATACTTGACCCTAGGAGTCCACAGTCTTGAAGAGTTATGACGGAGAGGGAGGAAAGAAAGAGTTGAAGAAAAAACAGCATACATAAAACGTTTGAGCCAATCAAGAAGTCAAACAAAGGGGCCAGGAGTCCCACATGGATGAAAAAGGAGTTTCTGACAAACTTAGAAAGAAGAGGGGAGTATACAGAAGGTGGAAGCAGAGATGGAGTACTTGGGAGGAACACTGAAAAGTCATCCGAAGTCTAGAAAAAGGAAGACTTTCCCTTGGTAAAGGAGAATCAGATTAGACATTATTTAAGCAAATTTGATTCCCACAAGTGCAAGGGCCCTGAGGGGATGCACCCACAAGTGCTGAGGGAGTTGGACAATATCATTACTATAGCCACTCTCAGGACATGAAGAACAGGAGAGGTGCCTGAGGACTGGAAGAAAACCACTATTCAAAAAGAGTGAGAAGGAGGAACCAGGAAGATCAGTAAGCCTTGCTTCCATCCCTGGAAAGGTGATGGAACAGTTCATCCCGGTTACCATCTCTCAGCATGTGAAGGATAAGGTGTTCAGGAGTAGTTAGCATAGATTCACCAAGAGGAAATCATGCTTAGACAACCTGATAGTCTTATGTGATGGAAAGACTGGCTGGGTAGGTGAAGGGAGAGCAATGAATCTTATCTTCCTTGACTTCAGCAAGGCAGAGGGAAGAGGCAGTACATCTACAAGGAGAGGGGGAAAACAGTAGTGTTTTTTTCTGGGTATTGGTAGCAACTCCTCTATTTTCAGAGTAATATGTGGTCATTCTTATTCTTCACCCGCTGAAGGATCAGCACTGAGTACAAAAGGGAGTCGGAAAAAAAAGAGAGAGAGAGAGAAAAGTTAAAAAAGAAAGGAGAAATGTTCATTCATGTAGATACAGACATGGAAAACAGAGTTGCTGTCTCAGTCACCTGTAAAAGTACAGCACTCCATCTGATCTTCCACTGGGACATGGAAAACTCTTGTTTTCCTCAAATAAAACTGTCTATTTAAAAGAAGGCAAAGGTGATGATTTCCCCTGCTTTCTTCCACCAGCTAGATCTTGAATTGCATAGTAATTGTCATATTTTACTTTCAGGCTTTCTGGAAAGACTGTTTATTTCTGCCTTCTACATCGGAGTGTTTCAAAGATGTGCTGAAACCTCCCCAAGACCGCAAAATGTATGACACCCAATCTGAGCCGAAAGCTTGGCATGTCTAAAAGTCTAAGAACAAAGCAGCCAACATCCTTTCTCCAGAGACAAAACACATTTTGCCTGTGACATCCTTAGACTCCATCTGCTCAGGAGAGGGAAAATTTCCCATATGGCACTGTAGTGGGCTACTGAGTCAGTCTATTGACTCACTCCACAAAATGCACAATTGAGTGTTAAGTAACTTAAGTCAGCTTTAATGGGTGCAGCATATGTAACCACATGAGTATGAAATATGTAAACTATTATTATTATTTTATCACCTTTTTTGTGATGGTAGTGCATTGATCCCTGCTTATTAATTGGAACTATCATTCCCTGAATGACTAACATTTCAAACGATCAATTTAGAAGGAAAACTAGAAGTGTGTCTATTTGTCCACTCTTTATATATCCTTTTCTGTAATCTCTTGAGCCAATCACATATTGTGATGTTGTTCGTTAGTACTGTTTGGGTTAGATATGGGGCAATCCTCCCTGCCATTGTAGCTGCTGCTCCAGTGGTGCCCTCCCTGTGCAGGGTTGTGTCAGGACTGATCCGAAATTGCAGCTTTGGAGGTTCAGGGGAGAACCATGGGCTGTGCTACCCATGCACAGCCTCCTTGCACATCCCCAGGCTCACCAAGGAGGGTTTGCCTGGCCGTGGTATCTAACAAGTGACGGCCGTCTGGCCACCACATCTACCTTGCTCCCAGCGGTATGGCCCAGGCTTGATGACCAAGGCTCGCCAAGATGACTTTCCCTGAACTGACCTTAATAGAGAGAAAATAGCGGTGCATTACAAGTAAACCTGAGCATGGACTATGGAAATGGATGAGATGAAACCAAGACCGGTCTGACTCAAGTCTGGACACTTCCCTGCCTCCTTGCTACATCATCTGCGAGTGGAGTGTCTTTGACAGCACAAATCATAGAAACAATTGACAGACCTTATTTGACTCCAGAAGACCATTTTTTTTTCTTTTCCAAAGTGACTATAGATGTTCTGAAGGGTGAACCCTGCCCCTGTGCAGTTCTGCTATGTAGAGTTATAGAGAGAGATCTCTTCATTCTGGCTCACACAAGGTCATGAGACACTGCTGGGTGAAAGAGCTGATTGTTTTTTGTATGTGTTGTGATGCCACGATGACTTGCTCTATCTTTTTAGTAACAAAGTGAAGCAACCCAGAAGGCTGCTGGGACATGATTTTGGAGAATTTACAGCTGGATAGTTCTAAGTCCAGAGAAAAATTCAGTGTGATGCAGGCAATTTTCAAGTGCCTCAGTACTGGGAAGAGTGACTTTTGGGAACAAAGGGAGAAGACAAGGAAGAGAGAAGCAGACTGCTTTCCCTCTATCCCAAGACCTGGTACTAAAAATGGGAAATTAGCATAAACTGAAAGCAAATTCATTTTTAATTAAATGGACACTGAATGGTTTCTTTTAAATAGAGACAGCTAAAATGACATAGCTGCTGCACTCCAGTCCTTCAAAAATCTTTTTATAATTAATACTTTTTAATTAAAAAAAGAAAAATAAAGTAATTCCCTTGTGCTACATTATAATGATTATATATACATAGGTATCTTCTTTTTCTTTATTTTCCTGGATATACTTTGCTTTAATATCTACATTATAACCTATGAAGTCTTTCTTGTTTCAAAGCTAAAACCTTCTCATATATTTACAAGGCAACAAAATACTGAAGCTTTGTATTTTCATTTTTTTCTTTTTTTTAGTGATATAACTGTATATATGTATGTATATATAGTTATGTATATATGTTACACATTTCCCTGTGATACACAACTACTCATACATAGGAGCCCTCCAGGGTGAAGGACAGCTTCATTTGTAATTTGTAACATTTGTAACAGATTTGCCATTTGGAAGTAAGGAATTTGCACTTGAGTTGAAAATACATCTAGTAGTGCTTTCCTTATAATGTAAATTATACAAATACATTTTCTTTTAAATAAAGAAACAAATTTAGTTTGGATGAACAAATAATTATAAAAGAAAATCCATGTTTTCCACTTTTTTGATGAGGGGCCAGGATAAACAAGAATATCCTCCCTTTATTTCCCTGAAGTCTCAACATTTCCAGGAGCTATGTATTTTTAAGAATATACTGTCATTTCTCTAGTCATTTAAGATGCCAGGAAATGTAGCAATTTCAGATTTTGTATTCGCAATTTCGTGTCACATTTAACGTGTTTCCAGGTTATGTATGTATGTTAAATGTTTTCAATGGAATGGAGGTGGAATCCACATGTGATGGAAGAGGATCAGACAACGTGGCTGGTACAAGCACAGGTGGTTCCTGAAGAGTGGCTAGAAATGACCCCTGCGGCCCCTCACCCTTGGGCTCGAGATCTGACCTACTGTGGCAAGGAGTCACAACTAACTCACCTTCCAGCCCCTGGATCTGCACCTCCTTCCACCAGCTTCCAACAAAATAATATAAAAACATCTCCAGGACATGACAGAACATTGGGGACATATGCAGATTTGCCCCCTCCTCCACTTACCCGTAATTTACTGCTTTTTTGTTTTCCCCAGGAAAATAAAAAATCATACTATGGCATGTATTTTTTGATCCTTAATTTACATTCCATGCACAAGTTTTGTTGCTGGCAGCTATAGATTGGTGCATGCAGATTTTTTTTTATTCAAAATTTCTAATATTCACTTTACCAGCCTTCCTCACTGAAGTCAGGAGGATTTGGTTGTGCTCCAAAGTGCTTCTCAGAACTAGAGGGCTTAAAATTTCACATTCTTATAGATTTATATAAGGTTTAGGTTAAAAAAAAAGAAAAAGAAATAAAATATTTAAATGACAGTATATTAATTTAAAAAAAAAAAGCAATTATGTTCCAGAATGTTATAGGAATTCTATCTTGCAATCTTAAAAATAAAAATAAACTCATAGAACTGTAAAAAAAAAAAAAAAAGAACAGGTCCCTCCCTTAAAAAAAAAAACCTTCAGTCTCTTTTAAGACTAGCAGTCCATCTGTTTTAACCTGCTTTCTTTCTCTCTGGTTACAAACTCCTAGAGATAAAGAAGGATAATATTCCTCCACCATCACCCAGGCTTACACTTTGCCGATATTTAAGACATGTGAACTTATGAGCAGAGCTTTAGGGAATGAAAGGGAAACGAATGCTTGAAAAATGCTTAAAAAAAAAAAAAAAAGGCAAGCCCTTTGCTTATGTTCTAATGAGCTTTTGGATTCTGTGCACCAGATGTGGACTCTTCTTCCTCTGCGTATGTGTGGTTTTTTTCTTTCTTTCTTTGACTGTTTGTTTTTTTGTGGCTTTTTATTTTCCTCACTTCAACTTCAGGTTTCTGGTATAACAACCTTTCATTCTCCACTTAAAAAAAATCCAAACACCTGACCCAGACTACACCTTAGCAGGCCTGTTTGGTGGGAAATGAGTACTGGAATGTCTCAGCTTTCCAAACAGTAAAGATCTGTATTTATAGTTGGCCTGTTTATACTCTATCATATCATGTGTGGTAGCATAGGATATCAAAGCAAGAAAGTCTACAGGGTTACAACCATTTCAAATGAAAAATAGTTCATGTGGATGGCATAATGCAGCACAGATGGAAAGTTGTGCTTTTCTGTTTTACTGTTTCTGTACATTACTCAGGCAATAAATACTGGACAAATCAAGCAGTCATTTCTAAGGCTGCATATAACCTTTTTTTTTCTACCAGTATCAGCTGCTGAAGTTTTATTTTCCCCAGAGAAAAGCTGCCTAGCTTCCCAAGTTTTATAAGTCATTTCAAGGAGACCTCACAAATGAAAACGGATGGAAAATACGGTCTGTTTTTTAATAACCATTTAGTTAACTTTGCATTTTCATGTGACAGGCTAAGTTCTAGCTAGTGTTATGCAGCATTTTTATTTTTCAAAGCAGCATATATTTAACGGCTATTATTTACTCATTTCATCTCTTGTATTCTAGTGAATTTTGCTTCCTTATTTCAAGGGCATTGCACAACAGAAATATGCCATAGTCATATCGTTTCAGGTCTGTGCTTCATAAGCCAAGAAGAAGGAAGGGCTACCCAGCATCCAGCAAGGCAGACGAACCCTGTTGCAGACTGCACGGCGACTGTCTCAAGGCCATGGAGAATTCCCAGTCTTTGACTGCAAGACACAAACAGGAGGAACCACCAGAATCCTGTATTTCCTCCATTTACACCAAGTTCCCCAACCTCCAGGCTGAGCACAGGGTCATTTCATCTCATTCTTCTTCCGACTCAGCGAATTTGACCGAAGGGTTGGGGGTCATTGACTCAGAATACCTAAGGTCTGACGTGGCTTAGGATATGAAAGCCATCCCCTCTCTGTCCCTGCCTCCACTATGGGCTAGAGACAGACTCAGGCTCAGATTTCCCAGCAGCTGCTTTGACCACTGCACGGTTGCGCTCGTCGTACACAGGTTACAGTTCTGATGGATGCTTGTTTTTTTGCTGAACCAAAAAGAGCTGTAAATGAAGGTAAATTGGCTGTTTCTCAAGAACAGGCACATCTGAGTGTGGAAAGGCATTTAAATTAAAGGCTAAGATACATCGCAGGCTGAGCTGAGAGGGCCAGAATAAATTCTCAGCAAGCGTCTGCCACTCTGCAGAAGGAGATGCATCACAAATGCTCACAGTTGTGTTCTTTTCATAACATTGTTCTTTTTATTGCAGGGTGAAGCAGCAAAACCAATGCCTTTTCATCCCTGTCTTATAAAATAACCTACCAATTAAATTCTGGACCCACAATATGGGAAATCAACTGTGTTCAGAATTTGGAGGAGGTCAAATCACATCATCATAATCAGCAAGGCAGAGTTGCCATTTTTTTCTGTGATTGCAATATTAGGGATAGAGTTGTAATAACAGGAAGATAGTAAATGTAAAAAGGAGAAAGAATCCCATAGCAATATTTGCTTAAACACAAGAAATAATTACTTAAGGGGCTCTGTTCTGCAAGATTTTGTTTGTAGCCTGGGGGAAAAAAAAGATAAGGTATCTTTGTACAGATAATAAAGTTATAATAGTGTTAGATAGGATATTATACAAGATAGCAAGTCCCTTCCTTGATGGTATATACTGACTTCCAACCATCTGTGGAGTAAAATCCCTACTTAGAAGCGGTTATTTTTACTACCGAAGCTAATTCTGAGGATGAGAGTGAAAGACAATTTTCAGTATCTGATAACAATCACTCCCTTACAGATAATTTTTGGTGGGACAGAATGTACTTCTGAAGACTTTGCTATATGCCTTTGGAATAACTTGTACGTTTGATTAACCAATAAAACTTATGGTGACTCTGTTTGGAGTAGTCAAAGGATAGCAGATGACTAACTAGGTGTCTTTAGAGCTGCTGGTTAGCACGCTTCAAATAATAGATTTAATTTTTGTTCTTAAATTATGTTCTTTTTTTTTTTTTTTTTCCTTTTTTTAATGTGGACTACAGTAACGTGCCTCAGGTAACTTCAGGTCCAGAAACCAGTTTATGAAACCAACCTCATTCAAAGTCAATGAGCAGGAGAACTGAGCTATTGAGAACTGGATGTGGCCACAATGGTTACAGTTAAACTGATACAGTTAAACAAGGTCAACACATGGTCCTGAGCACAGTATGAATGCAACCATTCACACTGTGAAATTACTGGCACAGTTTCGGTCTCAACCAATTAGTACTATCTGGGACAATCTGGGACCTGGCTCAAGCCGGGAAATATTTTCAATGGGCAGTTTGCACTCAGCTCACTCTGTTTTGGAAGGAAGGGATAGGATAGTTAAGTGGTGCAGACAGGAACCATTCTATGCCATTGTCCTTAGGGGCAGGGAACCAGCCCTGGCACTTATGTTTACTATTAAAATGCAGTGGATGGTGACAGGGCTGACTGGAGTTTCAGGACCTGGAAGCTGAGATAACAAAACTTCTCTACTGGGGAAAGATAATGCGCTCTGGGTTCCAGGAGACCCATTGATTGCTGGCCTTAGGTTAAAATACCAGACATCTTTCTGTGAATGTAAAAACCCAGGAAATGCAGAAAAGCTTCTTCCTCCACGTTGGAGGTGTTTTGAAACAAGTTATGATTCCCTAACCCAAAGGATTAATGATAGAGTCAGGCAGCTCTTGTGGACTAGCACATGTTTGACCTTAACCTTAAATTCCCCTTTGTTCCATGTTTGAATAGGAGTATTACTGTTTTAGTTTAATTTAATTAATGTAGAAGAGTGATTTTATTGCTGTGGTCTGCTATTTTTATTACAATAGTCTTTAAAAAAAATCAGTTATTGTTTCCAAGCTCCTGTAGTTTTTACAAATGAAAAAACTATAAATGGTGTCTGACTGAAAAACTTGACATGAATAAGGGAGTCTGAGACCCTACCCAGTGAGGTACGGAGCAGCCTCGTGAAAGCTAAACCAGATGGCTTTGTTAGGGATAAACAAAAAGAGAGAAGAGAGAAGGAGCAATAAGAACCATTTAAGGACTGCAGAGACAGAATAGACTTTGACCCTTAGACCACCTCTGACTGAGGGAAAAATGTTTTTTTTTCTCTCTTTTTTTTTCTCTATTTCTTTTTTTTTTCCAGTCAGAAATCATTTTGCAGACTTGAAAAAAAAAGGAATGATCGTGAGAAACACTTACTTAAGACTTTATTATGCCTTTTTTTTTTTTTTTAAGATTTCTTACAATTAAAATCTGTTTTTTTCCCCCTTCAGTCTCCCAACTCCTTCTTTGGGAAAAAGCTTGTTTCAGTCTCATCTTTATATCATCCTGCCCTAATACATCCCAGATGGAGGGACTTCCCCTTCATAATCATAATTTTTCTTAGTGTGAGGCAGATTCTCTACCCCTTCTTGACCTGCTTTCTTTGCTGGCACAGGATTTAGGTACCCCTCCACATAGATACTACAGTGTCTACATTTTAAGGTCTATCTATCTATCTATCCTGAAGTCCCTGAACAACATCCATGTCTCTGAATTACTTCATAGGTAATGTAAGCAAGAGTAGCAATAAAATCCTTCATACTGAATCAAGGAAACTTTAGAGCTAACTAACGTGATATATTCATCACAGAGCAATGAAATTCCTCTCCTTTCCAGTGCTTGAATACCTCAGGTAATGATTGTAGACAGGCATTTGCATCCACTCTAGTTTAAAACCTTGTCCTGAGCGAAGAATCTTATAGC
This sequence comes from Crypturellus undulatus, assembly GCA_013389825.1. Classification (NCBI taxonomy): domain Eukaryota; kingdom Metazoa; phylum Chordata; class Aves; order Tinamiformes; family Tinamidae; genus Crypturellus; species Crypturellus undulatus. Next base: position 119,476 of record VWPW01014673.1, read on the forward strand.
AGCTCCAGAGCACAGATCAGTGTTTCCAAAGTTACTGCTACGCTACGCTCCCTTCCCCACAATGTGGATGTTTTGCTGCTCAGTAGGGCAGCCCCATCAGAAGAGCATGGAAGATGCCCTGCTGCAGCGGAGACTAAGCCTTCTCCCGGGATCGAGGCTGTGAACGTCAGCCCTTTCTTGCAAACAAACAGAAGCCATTCGGGAGGCTACTTCTGTATATGTCCCTTGCAATTTGGAAGTAAAATCTCTGCTCAAGATCAGGAAGAAAATGGACTCGCATGAAGGTTCACTGTACCAGGAGAGTTTTTCATTTCTTGGTGTAAAAGGTAAAACTCCTCCCACTGTATTTTGTGTGGAGGGGCCGGGGGAGGCATGCCATGAGCACAGAACTTTGGGCAGCGCCACTGTATCAGCTCAGTCCAGAATCTGAACATTAGAACATGAGCAAGGTACTGCAATGTAAATGTGGACATATTGGCAAATATTTCACTGTAGCTTCTGTGCAATGTTTTAACCTCCACTTGCTGCTCACTTTTGGTGAGAGGATCAATTCCTTGATTAGAATAATGACAGTTATGCTACAGAGAGAAATGGCACGTCTCCAAAGAGGAAAAAAAAGAGGTTATTTTGTACAGCATGTTTTCCCTTTGTGTCATTTTCCTATCCAGAAGAGCCTCTTCTTTTCTTGATGGAGGCTATACTGGGAGAATAACAGAATTGCACAGGGGATCCACTAAAAAGTTAGACTAAGCTTGCAGCTGTGAAAATGGCTTAGCTAGACTTGCGGCACACTTCTTTCTCTAAAGCAGGCCTTGTACAAACCTTGTTATTGCACTGTTCTGTGGAAATATTGGAAATAAAAGGATAGATTCCTTGAAAAATGTTTTAGTAAACTTGAGAAAAAGAAGGGCTAAATATATATGGTTATGACTGGGATAGGGAGGTGCTTTCTGACTGCCTGCTTGTGTTTCCTATATCAAACAGCTGCAGAGGAGAAAAAAAGGCAAAACAAAATAGTTTTTCACCCACTGCAATCAGTGCTTTTGCCAGAATAAATTCTCAGAGTGAAAGAAAGGTTTCAGACTGCACAAAAGAATATTAATAGGAGTAATGGATGAAGTTAAGAAAGAAAAAAGACTAAGATGAATATAACTTCCTTTTGGTGAGAACAGATGGATCATGGGATAGTTTGCAAAGTAACTAATGTGATATTGATATCAATTGCATAAAAGAGACAATTAGCAGCTGACACAATCTAGGAAACTGTAAATAATACTAAGAACATTCCATTTACGGAGTCATATGAGATTCATTATAAATAGTGCTTGATCAACTCCGATTTTAATAGATTCAAATACAAGGAAATAGGTTGCATTTATAGAATGAGGTTCTATTGGTAACTCTGAAGAGGATGCAGGGTCACAGTAGTCAGCCAACAGAACACTCATTTTCAGGGCTATTAAGTGTGGAAAGAGCTCATGGGGTCACTTGAAGTAGAAAAAAGGAAAATTATGAAGAGGTAGAAGCATGGTTCTTCTTGGCATTAGTGAGAGCGTTAATGTCTATTCTGATGTCTGCACTAGAATATTAATTTATAAAAGGCTGACAGAAGAGTTATGCAGATCATTCATATTCAGGAAAAACAGTGGATTAAGAAGTTTCAGACAGAGGGTAAAGTTTGATTTCTTTGGTTTATTCAATGGAAGGTTAAAATATGACTTTCTCACAGCAATAGTGAAAGACTGTTCTCCAATAGTGAAAGACTGTTTGAGTGAAGAAGGTTCTTCGTTCCAACAGACAACATAAAATTCAATGGCCGGAATTAACATGGACTTTTATACAAAAGTAGCCTACTACAGTGGTTAATTATCTAAGCACTTCATGCATTCTTCATAACTTGAAGTCTTCAAATAAAGATGGAATAACTTTCCAAAGGACAGTGGCCATAGCTCAAACAGAATTTACGAGTCTAATTCAGGCATTACCAAGAAACACTCCACAGCTTGTTATGCTGGACATCAAAGTTAACAGTTATAATGGTCATTTATAACCTTAAAATATAGGCCAATATCTGCACCAGGAAAGCTCCAAGTGCATTATGAACGTAGTGTAGGTAGCAGTTTCTAATCCTCATCAAAGGGTCACTCACACATAAGAAACGTCTGCCTCCATTGACTTTGAATAGCTCTTGGAGGACGTTGCATTCATTGTTTTGAATCTTAAAATACAGAGAATCCAGATGTATTTTATGTTGCATATTTCTTCTCTGGAGGAGAAAAATAAAAAGCCATGACCTGTGCTTTACCTTTCTACACAGACTGACAGAAGTTTCTGCATCAAATACACTTCACGCCTTGCTATATGAAATCTCTTGACTAGTCCTTGCAGGTTCAGGAACAAAACAGTCTTGAAAACTCCCCTCTTGTATCCTCTGTATATTTTTGGAAGGGAAAAGCATTTTCTTGTCAATCCATCAAGAGCTATGATTTAAGCATTAGCTGTTAAACCGAGGAATGACATGAGCGGAGTTGATTGATTATATATTTGCAGGTAGCAAATGCTCATTATTAAACATGAAAACATACCTGGGGAGCTGTGTAATCTAAATAGCACCAGGTCCACATGACCATCCACCTGCCCTATTTCTTTCACTTTTTATTATTTTTTTTTAATAAAGCTGATGCTGGAGGTGCTACTTAAGAAGCTCGGAGACAGGAGCAGTGAATTCCATCAGCTTCATAATAAATGGGTGTGTGAGAGGTAACCAGCCTCTCAGGCAAGCATTTGGAGGTGAGATACTGAGAACACCTGCTCCTCCCTCAGCACACTCATGATTAAACATTTTGCTTAGTGCATGAACTTAACTGTGCTATGTTAAATTGAGGTCAGAAGGTACAATATAATTATGGTTGTTATTAATATTGCAGAGGCCAGAAAGGATGGATATCATATAGGGCATGACTATGCATGAGCGTAAGAAGGAGTAAATCTCCTTGGGGAAGGAATTACGTTTTGGGTGGAGTGATAAAGAATTTTTACTGGAATTCTCCAGTTCTGTAGATGTTTCTCTTCAGAAAAATGTTAATCTTTGCAATGGTCTTCTAACTTCTGTCATTTAAACCCTAAAAATAATAATTAAAAAGAGACTTTTAGACTAAAGTAACCATCTTCAAATTATTCTCATTTCTTGATGAGATCTTAGTTTTTTTTCTCTGAGGCAACTCAAATTGAAATGTTCTCCATCTTCCTAGGAAGTTTAGTACTTTTCTTTGTACCAGGTATTTCTCACCTCAGGGCTGGATCATTTGTGACAGATTATGCTTGAAGTAGAAGCACAGGACACGCATAGGCTCCAGGTAGTGCAGCATGCCAGTCCTTGAGCATCTTTAATAAGCCTCAGTCATTTTACGATTCACAGTTAAATGTTCAGTCCATTATTTTTAAAGCAATTACTGGAGCAGGGCTTAACGATGACATTTCATGCATTCTTACCACAACAGCTGCACAAGTTGGAACCAATGCAGTTCACAAAGTCAGAACAAAGAGTCAGAATTCATGTTTTCTTGTAGCAAGTTAGTTATGGACCCATGTATGAGGAATAATCAGATAAATACTGATTCATCTTCAGGGCATGTTGCATGCCATTTCTTTTCATTCTGTGTAATGAGAATCAAGAATCTTTACATTGCAGTTTTATGTGTGTAGTTTAAACAAAATTTTCTGAGTTAGATGACAGAATAAAAGCAAACAAATTAATTGCAACAATATGTTGATTTTTTTTCCACTTTAGCAAGTTAAATTACAAAATATAGTAATTTTCTCCTTACTACTTGGATGCTTGTGTACTTTTCAACCTATAGAAAAAAGTCTTAGATTTAATTTCCTGTCTTGGTTCAAGACAGGAAATAGATGTTTTTACAGTCTTTCATCTTCTTTTAAATATTCATCTCTAATTTATTCTTGAGTTCTATGAACAAACATTAACTGCAGCAAACCATCTTCTACCAGCTGTTGTGAGAAAGGGATCACAGCATTAGACATGTCCTGCAAGGAATTTTGCAAAATACCATTGCTTGGAATTTTGTATACAAGATGAGTATTATGCAAAAGCTATTAATATTTATAAGAATACTAAACTCACAAAGTAAATAAAATGTAACAAGAAGTAATGACTAAAGCTATTCTTAAATAAAATAAAAAAGTGCAGCAGCTCCCAGCACAACAGTCTGATGGATCTGAGTAAAGATCTGTTCCTTACTAAAGCCTTTCATCAAAGTTCAAGGACAGATGCTGAATACATTATTGTTCTGCAGCCCTGATTTATCTTGAGTGTGACTTTACACCACAGAATTGTTCACCCACAGAACAATTGTTCTAATAGGTAAGTTGCCACATTCCTTTTCATCTTGTAATCTGTTTCTGAAGGTGGTCAGTAGTAATTATTTTACAGAAACACAAGTATAAAATATGGTATATACTAAATCTCATCCTAAAAGGCTCAAATTCTGAATCTAGACATCGCTTACTTAAAAAGAAAACATTTTGCAGTGTTAAGTAGCATTGTTATTGATATTGGAAAGGGAAATGTCTTTTCTTCATCTTACCTAAGCTTGACTTTAACAATTATCTGTGGCAATATGCCACTCAGTCTAGTTGTATAATTATATAGTTATGTAGTTAGTTATATAGTTAAAATCTTTGAAAATTAATTTAAAGATAACTTACTTTTAAGATGATAGGTTTTGATGCTTACAATCAATTCCACACACTGTTGATTAAAATGTTCCATTTAAGTTCTTAAAAACTTTGTGACATTACCTTTTTGCACTGATTTTTTCCCTCTCATCTGTCATGTTTGATTTTCCAATGAAAATATACATTTAAAACTGTTTAACTCTTTCTTCAAAAGACAGCAGATAAAAATACTTTATTTTTTTAACATTAGAATATCCATATGATCTTTTAAACTGAAAAGCTTGGATGTGACTTCTTAGTTTTTGAACAGAAACTGGAAAACTGTAAGGAGGTCATCTTGATGTCAAGGATCAACCCATATCCTTCCTGTCACAGCTATCATCTCAGGTATTGTCCAAGCTTTGAACTTTATTTTTTAAACCTACAACTCTTAATTAATTCATGCTCTGTAGCAGTTAGTAGTTACAGAGCTAAGGAATTGAATGCACCAATTCCATGTACAATTCCATGCACAATTCCAGTACAAGGTAATAGTTGCAAACAATCCAAATGCAGAGAAGTTATATGACATCAGAATTGAGATCACACATACAATTAACAGCCTCCTTGTGCTTATGTGGTGGTCTTTAATTTCTTTTTTTTTTCCATTTGGCAACCTTTAGGTAAAGTAAACAGAAAGTGTAAACATTTAGCTTGTCTTTTCATTCTTCCGAGTCAATAAAGTTCTCTTTGTATGAGTCCTTCTGCACAATTTTCTCTCTCACCCTTGCACCATGTGAACTTTTTACCTGCTCCTCAAAACTCATAAACAAGTAGAACTAGTGAAGTCACTACTGATTAATAAAGTCACTGGTAATCAATCCTCATACTCACAAGAAGGAACCAGGAGTCTTCATATACCCACCGTCAAACTTCTCATCACTAAAAAGTGTCAAATCAGCACCCAACATTGCTTCTAAATCAGAAGAAAAATTCTTAGCATCCAGACACCCTTCCTCCTCCATTATGTCTCTTTCCATGATCCACTTTTGAATAAGAGTTTTTTTTTTTTTTCTGCATAACCAGAAGTATACTGTTCTTAGGAAGCACCTGAGCTTCACATTTGGTTTTACAGTTAGTTTTCATCAGGAATTCTGTAGGTATCACTAGTACTACCATTGTTCCATCAATATTAGATTGCTAGACTCTGCAAGAAATCCAGGAAATAAAACCTTTCATGTATAATTATCATGTTCAATAATCGACAGACCAACACACCTACTTCCATAAAATTAGCAAGGCTCAAAATCAAACCAATATTTGCCTGCATTTACTCAAACTTTCAGATTACACTGCATCTCTAAGGAGAACAGTCATAACATCAGCCTACCAAGACTAAAAAAGGGACACTACTCCAGAGAAATATATTTTAATATAGAACGAGCTGCTCTCAGGCAACATATAAACTTATCTCTATAAAAGAAATATGCCACATGGTACTTGAAATGCACACATAAAATCACTAAGCAGTTTCAATTTATACTGGAAGAAGATTGTACCTTCAAAATATTATCAAAAAATTCCCTTATAACTTTTAAATATCCCTCTTCTCTGTCCTTGTTAAAATCATTGTCATTAGAACTTCCAGCAAAAATATCAAGCAGAAATATGTCAGCAAAAGCAAAGCAAAGCAAAAAAAAAAAAAAAAAGGCAAAAAAATACAAAAGCTGACATCACATTTTAAAGCCATCATTATTAACCCTCTCTGCAATACAACTTTCAAGTTCACAAATTTCCGTGTTCTCAACAGTTCTAATTAGCTTTACTCCACTTAAAATGCTGTCAGAAAACTGAATAGTCATTCCAGTGAATAGTGGAGTGAAGTCACTTAGACAATCAATAAAGGGCATCGATGTTCTGTTGCCAGTGGGAAAATATATTTCAGAAGACCACCACTCCATCCCTGACCTCTCAGTCATGATCTTCCAGGGAAACTCACAAGAAGCATGCACAAGAGAAGTCTGGAAGCTCAAATTCCTAACTCGACAGTATGCAGAAACTTGTGGACTCAATAGAGACATTGTTCATCTGATGCTCTGCAATCTGAGGGTACAGTTTTATGATCTATTTGAGCAAGTCTATAAGTGCTATGGCCTATCTCCGTCTCCTGCCCAAGCCATGTGTTCTTGCTTCTGCTTTGCAATTCCTGTTGTGATTCCATATCACAGAGCCAATACTTTTGCAGAATTATTTTGCACTATGATCAATGAGGTGATTTGGGGCTTCACATTTTGGGACAGTATTACATCATAGATTAAGCCAATACACCCAAATGCTTTATTGGAAGTAGAACTGCAACATTGCTTTCCTGCCAATACCTGCTGGCTTCTCCCAGTTTTGCAGGTGCTAGCAATCACTTTTTTTTTACCTTTGTTTCTCAGAAAATAAACCTCTTCTCCATAGGTGTTAATGTCCTCTCTTTGGAAGTCCAATCAAAAAACAAAAACAAAAACATAAACAGCAATAAAAAAACACTAACTTGGTTTGCATAGGTTAGCTTAGCACTTTTATTTTACTATATATATTTTTAGTTAGTTTAGCTTACTGCTTTCTTGCCACACTGCTGCAGCTTGGGGACCATTTAACAAGCATGGAAGCTGGTTGTGTCTGTGGGCTGAGAAGGAAGGTGGGACCAGGACAGACATGAGGTGAAGTTAGGCTGCTGTAGGCCTGCGTTGTTTCCAACAACCAGTGGATTTCTAACCAGTGGATTCACTGTTTCCTGATCAGAGATCACAAAAGGAACATATGCCCAAGAGCACATCTGATGTTGCTAGCATTATCAGCTATTCTCTCTTCCTACAGAATGCTTGATGCTGTATACAATGCAACAAATAAAACTATGCTGTTCTCTTCTGTAAAGTTATTGTCTTATTTTCTTCCTCCTCTTCATGTTCCAGAAACTCTATAAGCATCATGGGTTTTTTTGTTGTTGTTTGTTTGTTTGTTTGTTTATTTGTTTTCTGCTGCTGTTACATCTCGGTACACATCATGGTTCAGACTTTTTTTCTCTTCTCTTAGAATTGTACAAGGCTCTTGAAATACTTCAATGAAGCATGTATCCTCTGAAAAGAAAAATAATATCAGATTATGCTTAGAATTAGAGATAACTTTTTCTATCCTTCGTCAACAAAAATATTTTAAATACTTTTATTATTATTATAGAAAATATAGTGACAATTCCTGATATATTTTATTTTCAGCTATATCTGTCTAACAGATTGCAAGAGTGAAATAATGACACCCTTGTAGCCTCTGAGAATTTTGCCCTTGACTTAATGAACCTAGATTTAGCCTTTCAGATTTTTCTGATGTGTCTTGTGATGTTTTTTACAGTACTGGGCAAATTGCAGATGTTTAATAAATACATAGATAACAGAAGCTCACAATAATTCTAATTAGGGATCCTGAATACAGTCATGCTTATTTTTATAGCTAGTGAACAATTCTGCTCAAATGACTAATGTCATTGAAACCAGAAAGACCTAGAGGGGGTTACATTTAGTATATCACACATGCTGCTGTAGTGATGGAGCTATAGCTTGTATAACAGAACATTCCTCATATTCCCTAAGACCATCAGGGAAAAGTGACTTTGGCAAACCATTAGATGGCCACAAAAAATGACTTAAGGATGTGACCCTCACAGACCTTATTTCCTGTAGCCTGGAGATGAACAGCAGTATAAGCACTTAGAATAAAAGCTATCTGTTTCTCCAGTCTTTGGAAAAATTTGGGGACAATTTTCTTTTCCTTTTTTTTTTTTTATTGGAAGAGGAAAAGCCAAAGGATAATTCTCACAGAAATTTCAATAGGCCTCAATAAGTATAAAACAATATTTTCATTTTTATAAGAACTGTGGTACTAGAAGACAATGAGGATACAGAAACAGGGTCTACAGATAGTTTAATTTAGTCCTATTAACAATTTGAACACTGTTCTGTACAAAAAATACAGTGGTGATAAGTCAGTGTCCTTGTAAAATTCATGAAGGTGCTAGCTAGGTTCATCTGTAGTCTGGTATTTGTACCCAGGAGCTATTTTTTCCCCTTTACAGTTATTTTTGCAGCGTTAATGCATGAATCATGAAGTGAGTCTTTTTGCAGAAGCACATTATTATCCACCAACAGCAGCTCCTCACATTTGCCACAACATTCCCTCAAACCACCTATTGTTACGAGGATGCTCTGTTGGTTAAATGCTATTATACAAATAACATTAATCATATGTGCCTGCAGTTAATGTTAATTACCATGCTCTCTGCTTCTCTTCTCCTTTCCCCTGTCTTTCCTCCAGTAACTCTTAGCAGAGGGGGCAAAGCTCTGGTTCTTCCTGAAGGTGGAAGGAGGAACAGAGCAAACCGTCTGTGAGCAGTGGCACTAGCTAAAAAGAAAGTGTTTTCAAGTAGGAGAAATAAGAATCAATGAAAAGGCTGTGGGGCTGGGTTTACAGTGGGAGCAGTGTGTGAAGTAGTGTCTTGATTCAGGAGAGCACTCAAATTCATGCAGCAATAGCTGCTGCTGTTAGTGATACGGTGCCACCCACGTGCAAATACTTTCTGCTGGAGGAGGCAGTGGTACCTGGGACCCAGCCTGTGGCTCCGGTAGTGCACTGCCAAATCTCCATCATGACCATATGGGTGTGTCGGTGGGGACAGGACTGCAAAACACCCCTGATGTTTAGGTGAACTCCTGTGTCCTGTGTCCCACCTGGCTCCCCATTGCCCTAGACATCCCCCGCTCCCTGCACACGGTCACCTCTGCCTTGCTCCCCTGCCCTTGCTGCTGCATCCTGCCCCAGGGCCTCTCACTGTCATTCTCCTTCCTCCTTTAAGAGTCTGCACGACCTCAGATTCACTTCTGTCCTTGCTTTTCTTTTTTATGGCCTTCTGACAAAACTAAGAGACTCATCTTGGTGGGCAGCTGGAGCTCCGAGTGTGCAAGGCAGCTGCACTGAAAGACAAAAAAAAAAAAAAGGAGAGTGCTGGCTGCCTCCTTGCCAGCCTAGTCCTAGCAGGGGAATTAAAATGGCCTTTATTTGGCTCCCACTTTTCATAAAACTCATAGCACATTCATACTCCACTGGCTCTCTGTGCCCAGTAAGCTCAGCATTCACTGACAGGTTCAAAAGTTATCACTGGAGACAGGAGGGGAGTAATGACAAACTGCACCATCACACACTAAGCCCCTTTCTTTCTGGAAACCAGGCCAAAAACGGCCTTATTGCTCACAGTTCCCAACAACCATTCCCAAATCAGTCTGCTTGGTCTCACAGCATCCTTCCTTTAAAAAAAAAAAAAGGGAAAAACAGACAAAATGTAGGTAGCAGTTCTGCAAACCTATGCAGCACAGTTCAACTGGGTATGAAGATATTGTCTGGTCCCTCTGGTTTCAATATCATTTAGGGCACACACGTTCTCTGCTTTCCTCGAAGCTGAATGATCAGCTATGTCCTTTTCCAGAATAACCTATTTTTTAATGAAGGTGACCACAACTGCTGTTCCTTGTGTTCAACTCAGTGCTGTCCACATGAGTTAAGTATATTGTGAGTAGATCTATTGGATCTGACAGTCTTGGAAAACTCAGGCACAAAGACTTTTATGGTATGGTTCACCTTGTCTGCATCAAGGAGTCTACTATACAAAAAATGCAGCAACTTCTATTTCGTTTGTCCTCTTGTAATAATTCATCTGATCCATGCTACTGTATACTTTTAGATTAAATGCTAAAGATACTCATTTATTTTCTTTCATTGTAAAATGAACCTATATGACTAGCTTGAGATGTTGGTATTCTATAAGATGAATCTCTATAGCCAACTCGAGGAATACCACACCTTGTCCATGAATCCTGGGTATGTCTGAAAGATTAGGAGACAGGTCCCTGTCTCAGTCAAGGTGATAGTGCCCTGGCTATAGACATTAGCAGAACAGGAGGGACCTGAGCACATTTTGTGCTGGAACTGGAAGCACTAGTTAGATTTGAAGCAACGAGGTGTTTCTGTGAAGGTCCCCGCATACCTCCATTGAGTGAAACATAATATCTGCCTAAAATTGCGGTTCACAGTGGAGAAGGGAGCTGAACTCATGTCAGCAGATCATTTTGCCCCACCGCCACTTACACGTTTCCTTGCTCACTCTCTGAGGGTATAAACAGATGTGTATTCAGCAGACAGAGGTGTAGCAGCTGCAGGTGCTGCTCGTGTTCACTGCCCAGCACTCACCAGTGCCTCTACCGGAGGTGCTATGGCAGAGAAGATGTCTTTCCACAGAATAATGTACCCAGTGCCTTGGGCTAGGATATGGCACAGGATTTCAACCCTTATCATGACAGAACATCCTGCATGGACAGTCTGTGAATGAGAATGCCCTCTCCCAGTCTAACAATTTTTGACGCTCTGAAAACAGTTTTAAAACTTTTTTTTTTTTTAATCCACTCATTTCAAAATAAGAGTACCACACTGGGGAAGAAGTGAAGGGCAAACTGGTATAACTGTAATGATTTGATTATTCCTGAATAATTGGTGTGCCAGTACCACTTCTCGTGTGCCGACCAGCCCAGCCAGCACTTTATTCCTACTTTATACATTTGTTATAAGCTCACTTTTCGCTTCAAGGTATTTGTAGGAAGAAATGATTGATAAGAGGGGAATCTATGAAAACAACTGGGTGGCTTAATTTACCCTTCCAGAGACAGTTCAGAGGCACCATGAAACCGTTGCTCATGTCAGGTCTGTGAGATTCTCCATCCTTCTGCTCAGTCTTTCAGGGGAGGTTGCTGAAGAACAAGGGAAGCATCACAGTCTGAGAAAAACATTTAATCCTCTGTGTCTTTGCTGTGTGCAGACGATGTGCTCAGTCTGTAGCTCTGGTAATGGTCAGAACTGTGGTAGTCCATTCTTAAAAAAGAGGAGTTGTGCCAGATTTCTGGGAGAAATCTCTCCTCCCACTGCAAAATGCATTTTTTCCCCCCACTAAGGAGAAGCCTATATTAGCTGTCTTGGTGCTAAGATAGGGTTAAGCAACAGAAGTACCTACTGGAATGAGACTGATAAGATTTTCATATTTCAGAAAGAGAAGAGAATATTTATTGCTGGGAGATAGCTGGTTTGGCATAATTCTGGATGAATTAAGAGGATTAAGGGAGCAGAAAAAGCAGAGAAGCTTCTTTTGAAGGTCATCACTCCTCACATTAGTTTTTCTCACTTCTTAATTAGTGTGAGGACCTGCTGTGTGAGGACCTCATCTCAATTTCCTTTATCTATTGTATCGAGCAGGTCTATTCCACTTCTAGCTTACGTATATGCATTTCTGTATGTCACTGTACAGTTGGAAACAGAGGCATTCCTCCAACTGAAATTCTCAGTGAAACCATTGTGGCTGAGCCAAGAAAATGTTTGGCACCGAATCATTACAATGTTTTGTATGGACAAGAACACGTTGATCATTTCTTCAGATGTTCTACTCTATTAATACCTGAGGTTGGCATTTATAGCTGAAAATGGGATACAACCTCTGTGTGTAAGCAGTCTATTCTGTAGATAAGAACAAAAAGTCAGGTAGCTCCTCCCTACCCCTGCTCTGAAATTCTCCAGTTCCAAATAGTCTGTTCAAAGCATTGTAAGTCTAGCAAGTAATTATTTATTTTACAATTTCCATCTTTCCACCTCTGGTCCAACAAATTTTTGAAACTGATTTTTAGCAGATAATAAATCTGTCAATAAAATCCCTGTCTGCTTAAAAATAGACTACAGGAATCCAAAATTTACACTAAAAATACACCATGAAAAAGCTTCTGTACAATTGTTTCTAATATTGCTCAATTTTACACAGGCACACAACTCTTTATTTTTGATTTTTATATTCAGCCAGAAATATTGATGAATGATTCAGATTATATATCAAAATAATCTAAATATCCCATAAACCTTTTAAAGAATTGAAGTAGTCAGGTATCATGCAGAGCTCCACCCTTGTATAATGATTTTTTGCTCCCGTTACTTCAAGATTTATCAGGAGAATGCAATCTTGGGCTCCTTTCCCAAGTACCTATTCTGCTTGGAGTGGCTCCACTTTACTCTGAAAAGTACTTAGCTCACCCTGATCTTCTTTTGAGTGGGAAACATACAGGATGACTTAATGCATATAAACCTGCAGTGAGGTGCAATAAAGTCACCAGCTTGCTGTGTGCCACTGTCAAATCTCCGTGTACAATGAAATGCTTAACTTAGCCAACAAGACAGGTGACCTTACCCTGGCTGGCAGTCTCCAGCTCGTGAACAGCACTAATCTCTTGTAAAGAGCTCTGGCACAAATCCTCTGTCTCAGCTGCCTTGTCCCGCCAGCCTAGAAATGCAGTGTAGCAGGCAGTGAGTTTTAAAGGACAAAGCTATTGCATAAAGGAGAAGGCAAAAAAAAAAAAAAGCTAGCATGTATGTAGAGTTTATTTTGCAATGTGGGGGTTGTGGGGGATCCATACGATTTGATCCTTGCTAGTGTATGTATTGCTCCTAGGCCCATCGAAGTCCTTGGGATTCCAAAAATGAAATGTTCTGATGTTCATATTCCTGTCCAAAGATGGGTGCTCTTGGAGATGCATCTGTTGGGTAAATTACTTAATAACATGTCCAGAGGGTCTGCTGGCAGCTTGGTCTGGCTCAGTGCTCCATTGCCAGCTGTGGCCAGAAAGAACATAAAACGAAATTCAGCACAGAGTAGTTCTTGCCCAGAGTATTTGCCTATCTACCAGCAACATGAGACTTGTAGAATTTCAGAACTAGAGACAGTGTCTCTGTTTAACAGCTCTGACTTGATCTAGGTGGCTTAGGAGGAGTCACACTAGCTATGGTGTTGTTTAAGCATTATGAGAACTGCGCACCTCAAGCCTTTGTTTGACGAGCCCATGATGAACACTGATATTATTTGTAGTGAATTAGCAGACATAGCAATTCAGCTATATCTGCACAAGTTACGATCACATTTATAACTTATGCAAGATTCAGAAGGTACAGGAACAGGTAACTTTGAGATTTATTTTTAAAAGATATTCATCTGAAATTGCTAACTGCACTAGCTTCTTTACTTGCAGACCTAATTATAACCATCTAAGGTCAATGTTAAGTATTTTTTTTTTCGTAGATTCTCCCAATAGAAATATTCTGCAATTTGGGGCCTTTGGGCAGAACACAGACACTACCACTTTTTTTCTTTCACCTAGTCTTACTACTCAACATTACAATTTCACATCATAAGACATACGACTTCATAGACAGATACAAACTCGAGCCAGTGTAAGGTAGATCACTCAATATGTAGAGAAATGAAAAGTACTTTCCATTTCATTTCCATTTTCCAGCCAGGAAAATGGCTGGAAATAGGGAGGGAGAACTTCTTTGCTGCTTTTATTATTATTATTATTATTCAAAAAGTATCGCTTTGTTAAAAATGTAGCTTTTAATGTAATGGTATTTGTTCTGTGGAAGCAAGTTTGAGATGTAATTTCTAGTGCAAGAGAATCACCCCATATCCCAGATGCCCCCTTAGGCCCAGCACGAGTTTTCGAGCAAGTATTCAGCTGGCATGTGGTTGACACAGAGCTGAAACAGGCCTAGGCAGAACTGCACTACAACCGTCTTTCTTACGCCAGACACTGTCCAGATTGATGAACTATTGCCTAACCAGAACTGCCCTCGAAGCTCTTTTCTTTATTCTACACCAGGAAAATAAAACTTGAAATATTGACACTTCTGGCAAAATGAAATTCTTGTTTTTGAGCCAAGCTGGGGCAGGAATCTGCACTAACTTTGCAATTTCTACCCTTTCCCACAAAGCATAATTTATAAGACTATTAATATTTAATTAATAATTAAGAAAATGATATTTAGAAAAGGAGACATATTTATTCTTTCAAATGGCCATGCATTCCATGTGGGACTTCTGGTTAAAATGGCATTGATCTTTTATTTTTTTTAGTTGGTGATCAAAAGAAAAATTGCAAATAAATGTTTTGGCTAAGCATTTTTAAAATTTTAATTAAATTGAGTTTCACTTTCAAATTAACTTCACTTCCAAATGGAAAAAAAATCAAATGAAAAATGAAAATGAAGGTTTTCCAAGTTTTTCCGGTCTTCTTGCTTTTTTCCGTTTGATTTATAGTCATGAACAGTTGCTGTCATTACCAGATTTTCAGTTAAAAAAAAAAAAAACTAATTTGAAACATTTTGCCCAAATCTGCTCATGATATTTTTACAGGTTTAGTTAACAAATTTAGTTATCTATCCTGCTGCCTTGCAGCCTTTGGTTGCATCTGAAAACTTGATTTTCCTGCTTTAACTTACCTACATGCAGACTTGATGTATCTAAATCAAACTAAACACATTGATTTGGGGGACTAAGGATAATTCTTTTTGAATTTGGAGACTGTGGAGTCAATGTTTTCTAGATGTGACAGCTCAGTACCTCAAATATATATATATACAGTATTTTATGAACTAACTAATAGCCTCTCTCAGGGTAATTGCAATGTATTTATCATGCACTGGTGTCAGTTCTAGCCAATGTAGAAATCTGATCCTTTTATTTATCACTGGAGAACTATATTTGTATACTTGCATTGCTTGTCTATTATTTAAAATGACAAATTGAGAGTGGAAAATTTCCTTTTTTTAAGGGTTAGAAAATTAAATATTTTAGTATCTATACTTTATTTATACTCTTTGAACAGAATATCAGCGGGAAAATGGCAGTATTAAGTTTTATAGTCTGCAGTCTCTTCTCCTTTTCCAAGGGCTCTAAGGAATCTATTACTGGGTTAAAGCATGTGAATTCCATGCTCATCCTGAAGATACAGTATACAATATTTCACATGTATTGCACTTGGATTTCAACAATCAGCCTCTTTCAAAGACATCCTGACAATTCAAATGGTGAATTATTAAGTCTGGATAACAAGGACAATATTCACTTTCTTTGTACTTCTTCTCTAGCTAAAGTAGAAGACTCTTTTAATTATCAGATCAGAAGTGGGCTGGGATTTGCTTTGTATGCTGCTAAACAGTTTAACTGGAAGAGAGGAGTTATATATGGCACTAAATGACCTTTCTAAAAGCTTGTTTTTCCACCAACTGCTTGTGTTGAAACCAATTGCAGGAGTCATTCAAAATGAGCTGTTTATTGCTTCCTAAATGCATTTGCTGCATGCCAGATGTCCATTTCAAAACATTCTGCTGCGTGCCTCCTGAGTGACCCCGCGCCGACACGCCGCTGCCCGCAGCCATTCCGCTGGAAACGCTGCTCTCTGCAGCGGGCGTGCAGCCCAGCGCGCGCTCACGGAGACCATTTTCGATGCAGGAGAGATGCAAAAGCACCCGCACATAGAGCGTGGGTCCAGGTTGCCCTCAGAGCAGCAACTGCACCCAGAAGAGCAAACCGAGCTGCCTGTCTCATCCGACAGTAACATCGGTGCAAAGTCTCCATGTGGGCTGCCAGCAGGGTCCCTGCAGACGAATATATATTAGGAAATCCAGGAGACGTTGCTTTGTTTTTCTGTGCTTGTAGGTATATATTAATTTCCTCTGTTAACGTAGTCTGAGATTTCTTACCTAATCCTCTTCATGGAACCCTGCAAGTGATACCTGACTGGAAATGAAAGATATGTGAGACTAAAATAAAAGTTACTATATCTAAGTTGGGTTGAAAAATAAAAAAAAATGAGAAATGTTTCCAAGGAATATTAGCAAGGGAACTAAAGTCATACTAATCAAAACATACTTTGAGTAATTTGTTTGGTATATTAACACATAGGAATAAAATTGAGCTTTTATGTAACTGATTTGAACACGGATTTGAAGTTAAAAAGTGTATTTTTTTATTTTCAGGATTTTTTTTCTCTAGTGTAACTTGAACTTTAATATAAGTTAACTTGAAATTTGAAGAGGACTATCTCTATTTTGTAAGTAGGATTTTAACAAATGCTACTAAAAAAAATCTATTTTTCTGTATAGATGGAAAGCCCTAAATTTGATCTTCTGTGTAAACAGTTTTGGTTTCGATGAGTGGGATTTTTTAACAAAAGCTATCATCAGCCCTATCCCAAACAGCATTTGCAGCGCTAAGGATGCCATCTTTTACCTCCTGGGGAATGAAGAGCTCAGGTTAGGTATATGATAGCTACAGATATGCTACAGATATGAAAAACTTTAAGGTACCTAATGAAGTGTCTGTTTACACTTTTAAAAATATCACTGAAGTCTTTACCTTATTTTCCTTGTGCCTGTCTACAAATAAAAGCAACTTAAAATAAAACATACAAAAGTTATTAAGTTATTAATTAACTACTTCAATATTTCTTTTTTTTTTTTTTTTTTTAGTATAGCTTCAATTAAATCCTGAATTATTTGAAATTAGATCTGGAGCAGCTGATAATTGCAAATGCTTTGTTTGGAATTCAGTTTCATTTGTGGTTTTACTGAATGAAGGAGAAAAACAATCATAAATATATATATATATTCAGAAAGTGATTGTTATACTATTGTTATGCTGTTGTTTTCTTCTTAAATGTCAGAGGTAATTTTTTTTTAATCTCACTTAGAAATAAAAGTATGATATCCATCTGTATCAATTGCACCTTAGTTAATGGTAGCAGAGGCAGCTTACTTCTGCAAAGATGAAGAATAGTTTAAAACTAAGTTAAATATTCAGAGTAAGTTTGGAACTGACTTACGTAATTTTAACTTCCATGTTCTGTTAATCTCAGTAAAGGAGCATGAACACAATTCATCTGGTAAATTAGCAGTGTCAGAAAGAAAGCCGTTCCACCCACAATGGTAAATCAGTTGTTCCAGACTGCTAAAAGGAACTAAAATTGTCAATCACTCAAATCAGGCTGAAAGGGCTTAACATTGTGCTGGCACGCAAATAAGAGGAGCCGTCTGCAGAGAGTAGATCTGTACCCAAAGATTAACGAAAGTACAGGAAACGGTTTGGAACTATCATTAAAGTAAAAGCCTTGGAAAGTATATCAAGTGAATAGGAAAAGAAGCACATGGGGAAAATGCAGTGATTCCATGTGCTTTATACTGTAGAAGTTGTTTTTGCCTTGGTGAGGGAGATAAGAGGGTTATACTGTGACAGGAAAAGGTCTCACAGACAAATGAAATATAATCTAGAAATGTCCTTTAAAAACGTTGATATCAACAAGCTCTTTGATAGGCTAATGAGGTCTGAAAAGGACTGTTTCCCATGTGTCTTTAAGACACCTAAGCCCAATGTTTAAGAAAGCCAGTGCTCATGCTTACCTTTAAACATCCTGAAGATTTTGGTAAGCGATGAAGCTTAACATTATGAGAGCAAAAACTCCTTGCAGCTCAGAACTCGAGTGTCTGCTCTTTGCATGCTTAACCTACTGAGGTCCCCATGGACACTGGAGAGTTTTCTCAATTTATAGTTATTTTGGTCTTATTCAGTATAACTTATCTGGGGGTCTGATCATCACTTCAGCTGCACACAGTTTTCCCATTTTCAGGCCAGACCAGAGTTTGAAATCCTATGTGCACTGACAGCAATTACCCTAGCACCTCTGACATATCCATCATCTAGATGTCTCCTCATGCTGGAAGCAATAGCAATTACAGCCTGAGATGAAACAATCTCCTTAAAGCAACATATCTGGAGCAGAAACATTTCAGAGAGACAAAGAGAGAGAAAGAAATGCTAAAATAATAAAAATCTAACTTGTCAGATATCTAACTATATTCCAGGGAGATGCTGGTAGGACTGAGGTTTTAAAGACCCTTGAAATCTCCATTAGTATATTCTGTTCTTTCGACTCATTAATCAGTTCTCACATCCAGTATCTAAGGATGAGTCCTTTTTTTTTTCCATCATGCTCATACTTTCATTGCCAAGACAAAGTCACAGTTTTATTATCCCGACTGTTTTTGGCCCCCAACCTTGGCAATGAGGCTGGTAATCTGTTGGAAATGGGAGGTAATAGCCTAGCAGAAGGTGCCTTTCAAGCGACTTTCTGGAGTGCTTTTATGTGAAACCATTTTCTTTCCATTTGTTTTTACAACAGATCCCTACAGTCCAATAGATGCTAATCTTACATCACAAGTCTGACCATGTAAGGTGAGCTTTTCCTCACTTAGGCTCAGATGCCTAAAAGTTAATTGTCCAATTTAGTAACATAAGGCATCCTTTTAGAATGGACAGAAAGAAATAAGCGTCACCAAAGGACAACATTTGCCCCTACCTTTGGAATTTACCTTAGACTTAGACCACTGTTTTTTAAGTACCTGCTGCAACTGAGATCCATTTTGCCTATCGGAATGGAAATATTAATTATTTCCATTCTATTTACATAGCTTATTACTTATTTTTGCATGTTTAAAATTTTCAGACAGTCACTAAAATGTGACTCAATGATTCTAAATGAAGGCTTACAGGCAGGTGGCCAACCTGTGAAGATGACAACTTAATAATTTGCTGTTTTTCTACAAAATAATGTAAGTCTCAGTCCAGCTAGATGTCATGCATTTGCATTTTATTCATTCAGCTGCACTCTACAGTNTGTGACTCAGTGATTCTAAATGAAGGCTTACAGGACAGGTGGCCAACCTGCGAAGATCGCAACTTAATAATTTGCTGTTTTTATACAAAATGATGTAAGTCTCAGTCCAGCTAGATGTCATGCATTTGCATTTTATTCATTCATTCACTGCATTCTACAGTGAGTAGGACATATGCCTTCATTTGTCGTAAATGCCTTATAAAGTGGATGATTAATCTTAAAATGCTCTTTTCTGAATCAGCACTGATTTGCAAAATCTTAAACTGGTAGTGAACTCCCCTCAATTCTTCACCTATCAGATATATTTTTTTCTGACACCAATTGATATTTTTCTAATTTCTTCTTCAGATTACAGGTCAGCAATTGCTGCCCCTATTGTTGTAAATCTGGAAAACCTGCAAACACAACGAAGTATATTTGGTGCTTCAGGAGATGAGACTTTTTAGGAGCTTTTACTGCAGCAGCCACTTGTAACCCTCTCCCTCCCTTTGCTCCTTTCCTCCCACAAAAGCATCTGCTTTTCTC
Source organism: Crypturellus undulatus (assembly GCA_013389825.1). Lineage (NCBI taxonomy): Eukaryota > Metazoa > Chordata > Aves > Tinamiformes > Tinamidae > Crypturellus > Crypturellus undulatus. The sequence continues at coordinate 139,302 of VWPW01014673.1, forward strand.
CTGGATAGAACCTGAACCCATTATAGCAGCTGGGTAGCTTCATTATAAATCTTAGATGTTACTTGAAAAATTAGGATCAGATGGAGAGGGTTTTTTTTTGTTTTGTTTTTGTTTGTTTCCTATTTCACCTACTTAAAAAAAGGATGAGCAAGCATGTGGATATACTGGAATAATGCATGTGGATATGCTGGAATAATGCAATAAGTAGAAATGCCAGATAAAACTGTTATATTACTAAATTACAAGGCAATGCAAGCTGTAATATTAGCTCTATATCCAAGTCTCCCTAGAATTCAAAGATGTTTCAAAGTGCTTAATTTGAATGCATCCAGCGAAGAGAAGTTGTTACTAACTACTGAAGTTGATGAGTGAATATCCATGCTGTGGAAGTGACTGGGTGAATCTGTCTGGAGGTGAGATTTCAAGCATCACTGTCAAGGTTCCAGCATTTTTTTCTTTTTTACCTTAGAGAGCTTTCTTCCACTCTGACTGTACTTCAAACTAATTAAATGTCCAAACTGACAGCTTCTGCAGCACTTCTCTCTTTAAGCATCTACAGGTCTAAGTATCTGGTGTATTCATGTAATCAGAGTCGTGGGCTTATTCTCAATAAGTAAGGCAAAAGCAACACAGATAACATTCTTAACCACATCGTGGATCATTTAATTGTTTTTTTAATATTTTTTTCTACAATATAATCAGGAATTTATGTGAGCAATATGGGAAAACAACACATTTTTTTGAATCCTTATCTGTTGGACCTGCAGATCCCCATGTCTTTAAGCAAATTTCTGAGATCCTGGGATGGTTTTTGAGAAAAAGAGCTGTTTTTGCTGTGAACTATCTGACATGTGATAAAGCAGTAAAAGTTATGCAAGCAGCACCTCACAAAGGGAGATTTCCGTTAGCTCCCTATGACTGCACATTTACTGTGCCAGAAACTCACAGTATTTGGCTGAGGAAGTAAGGAAAATAAGCAAATATTTTAGGAGTCTGGGGATTGAAATATAGGAATATAACTTTTGGGGTAAAGTAAGTGCAAACGGCTGAAGATTTATTGATTGCAACACATATTGCAATGGGCCCTGAGCTAGCACTTTAATAAAACTAGGGAAAATAACAACCAAGAGGAGCTCCTGGAATCATAAATCTCAGTGTATGTGCTTAGCAGTGTGAGAAAATAATCAGCAAAAAACAATCAACTCAATCTCAACTTAGAAGAACAGAAAATGCCATTCGGGGAAAGGCGGGTCAGAAAGTCTTGGCTCATGCAGCCTGGTCTCTTTCAGATGGCAGCCAGCACCAGATGCTTGGGGAAAATACATATGAAATTCCACAGCAGGCGCATGGGGGATAATCTGTCCCCATCTCCTTGCCAGGAAGATCTCATGCTAATCCTTAAAATTTGAGGTACTTTCAAAACCTGAAACATTAGGCTTTGTATCGCTCCCAGAGTTTCATTTAGGTGTTCACTAGGATAACTGGAGACTCATTTATTTTCTGTGATTCTTGCTAAACCTAATTTCTAGTGGGCGTTTTTACAATGCACATTTAGGTTTAAGGAATATTTCAGATTTATTACTCTTACCTTTGTAATGACCTGAGCTAATCAATTTTTTTCAGAGCAAACATTTATCAGCATTTGAAATACTATGTGTAAGTCTTATAAAAAGAAAGCACTCTCCTCATTTTTCAGGTTGCAATCTACACGTCTTACTCTTGTCTTCTCTCATTCGCCAAAAGGAATAAAAGTTTCAAAGACATGGCTCCTTTTGTAGACCTTCCGTATAAGATCTGGCTTGCTCAACTAACTTCATTTTTTTGGAGATGCAAGCTAAAAGGTCCTAGGAATTGGGATTTAATTGCTAATAGAATTACAGAATCACAGAATGTCTGAAGTTGGAAACGACCTCTAGAGATCATCTAGTCCAACCCTCCTGCTCCAGCAAGGACATCCAGAGCACGTGGCACAGGGTGGCATCCAGGAGAGATGTAAACTTCTCCAGAGAAGGAGACGCCACAGCCTCTCTGGGCAGCCTGTTCCAGGGCTCTGTCACCCTCACAGGAAAGAAGTTCTTCCTCACATGGAGGTGGAACTTCTTGTGTTTTAATTTATACCCATTACCCCTTGTCCTATCACTGGCTACCATCAAAAAGGGTTTAGCCCCATCCTCTTTATATTCTCTCCTCAGATAAAAATACATCTTGATATGATCCTCTCTCACTCTTCTCTTCTTCAGGCTAAACAAGCCCAGTTTTCTTAGTTTTTTCTCATAAGATAGATGCTCCAGTCCCTTAATCATCTTTGTCCCTATGCACTAAACCCTCTCTGGAAGTTACACATCCTTCTTGTGCTGGAGAGTCCAGAACTGCACACAATACTCCAGGTGCGACCACACCAGAGCTGAATAGAGGGGGAGGCTCACCTCCTTCGACCTGCTGGCAACGCTCCCCCTGATGCATGACCCATCTTGCCCGTGAGGGCATATTGCTGGCTCATGGTTAACTTCTTGTCAGCCAGAACTCCCCAATCCCCCTAATGATCCTATGATCATTAGGATCATTCACTATGATCCTGTAAACACTTTTGTCCAGGGATAAAGTAGCATTCTTCCAAAAAGATTTTCCAGCATTAAGTTGTATGATAGCATAAGCATAGTTGAGAGAAACATTCATGGACAATGTTTCAAAGGAAGCTACTCTGTTTTGGAGACTAAGAGAGGGGATTGCAATGTGCCCACATGGTGTTCTCTTCAACTTAGCCTCAGTGACAGAAAATTGTCCCAAACGTCTCTAACAAACTGGTATTGATGTGACTTTAGAGAACTAAGCCTTCTCAGATAGGCACACTGTATATAGTTAATGGAAGAAGGCAATTTTTAAGTCCTCCTGAAGGAGGACTGTCTCCCTGAAGGAGGACTGGGTGCCTAAATTATGAGGAGAAAGCCACTCTTGAGAAGACCTGTTGCATAGTGGGCGCCTATCATCTCCCTTAGCACTGATATTCTGCACCTGAAATTTCAGTGCAAGTCAGAAACTTGTGTTAGGTGATTTGGATACTATGCAATATTAATTAGGTCTGATAGATTTAGTATTAAAACTTCTGGTGTTACATTGTCCTTCTATTCTTGTTCACTTCATACTAAAGGGGATAGGAGAAAAGTAAAAACTAAACCTATTTTTACAGATTTTATCTAAGCAAAATGGAAGAACATGTGTTGATGAATTTCCCATGTTAGAGGGGACATTAGCACTGGAATAGCTACAATAAAAGTCAGTGCTATTCTTACTGTGGCTTACATTGTGATAATGACCTAGGCATCTTAGTCAGAGCTCTCATGTCCCTTTCAGTATTCTTTGCAAACGTACCCAGAAAGAGACAGTTCCTGTCTCATACAGCTTGCATGGGAAATTAATCAATAGTCAAAGAGAGAATAAAAAAATAAAGACATGGATCAGTACAGTGCTTACAATTAAAAGACTGATTAACATGTGCTTAAAATTAAGAGACTGAGAGCAAGAGAAGGCTGTAATTAATTGTGGTGCTGGAACTAGCTGCTGGATACACTCCATGGGTGTTATGAAGACTCTTGAACTCCACAGGATAAAGGATTAGACCTTTGTTATTGCTGGTAAAATATATCTTTCATTTCAGCAGGAGAGAAGGAAAAGGAAAAGAATCTCTAGGTGGGCAATGACTGAGTTGTGCTCTTATTTCCACTGCACAGGCACTGGCAGTGTCTCATGTGTGTACACCAGCATCACCAAGGAGCAGCAACTGGTTAATTATTATTATTTAGAAGGATACATATTCACTGGTTACTTGAATGTCTTCAGTGGCTTAATCTTTCTATAATCAAAGAGTCTCTTTGTGTTTCTAGGTAGATGTACTGAAATTATCTACCATCTTTCATTTAAAAGAATTTGAAGCATAAAAACTGCACAGATGAATTGTTCTGGTCATGTTGGAAAGATTTAATTTGAAGAACAAAGTCTTAAAATTCTAAACAATGTTATTGATTACTTAAAATTGGTTAAGCTAGAAAAAGCATGTTGCATTTTGCTAGTCCATTCAATACATGGATTTCAGAACAACAGTGAGGAAAAAAGGTATTTATGTATCTCAATATTTATGGTGTGCATACCACCATAAATATTTACCATCATATAATGATGATAAATTCACTGGTTATAAAAGCCTGAAAGGACACAAAGATCACTGTATGCCCTCATGAATAACAGATTTTGAAGAATGGCTGACACTTCTTTTTGAAAGTCTGCTAATCTTGAATTTGAGATTGGCAGTGAATATTATCATTTTTTTTTTCCATACAGGTATTCCTCAAAGGTTAACAAATAAACCTAGAACCTTTTCTTCTTAAAACTAAGTTGATTCAGTCTTTCACTACAAGTCTTTTTCTTTGGTCATTCTCAAAGCTCTTCTTTGAATCTCTGCTGATTTATCAATGCATTTTCAAACTGTAGATATGCTCCCCTAGGAAAAACACCTGAGAAAGACAGTCTTCCACTTCCAGTTCCTTTCTCTGCACCTTCAAGCAATTTGTGGTGCTTGGGGCCACATGGAGATCTCATAGGGTGACTCTCTGCTGATACAGTGATGCTCTCATTGCTCAGGGAGCAAGGGGACCGGGCAATGAGATCTCATGCCACCTCAGTGACCTGGCTGCTTACCTACAGAACCAGGCTGTCTTTTCTCTGTCATCTTCTACAACCTTGAATTTTCCACTCCTAGTCTCTATTCAGCTGCTGAATGAGCAATGGTGCTGGTGGGATAGATTCCTCTGTAATTTCTGGTCAGGAAAATATCCTGTAGAAGGAGATGTGATCTCCTGTGTTTATAAATACACTCTTAACTGTTAGCAAGTGTTGGTTACATATGACAAAAATATGTCACAATTAGGGTCACAAATTATGTGAGTTGCCTGAAAAACATCAGTGTATGTTGTACTAATTCCAAGTTTATTTGGAAAAGATTTTATTTGAAAAAGATGAAAAACTTGTAAGAGAAATCAAGACTATGATGATTATCTTGGATGAACAATGAGGCATGGATTCAAGTTACTGAAGAAAAACTGTGATACCCTTCAGCTCTGAGAAAGTTTCCCATTAGTATAAATTTGAATCCAGACTGAGACATCAGCATCAACATCTGCATATCTGTGTCTAAGTGCTCCAAGACCTTTAATGAGATTTGATTGCTGAATAGGAGAGAAAGAAAAAAAGCGAAAAGGAAAATAAAAATGACAAAAGACTTAAGACATCATATTTCTGTCCTGTAAATTTTTCTGCAAGATCTCTGACAACTTAAGAGGGTTAAACTGTATACTAATTGGTTGTAAATAAAGTCAGACCCCATTTCTCAAGAAAACAAGGAATAATATTAATAATAACAATAATAATATTATTATTTAAAAGCGATTAAATATCAAATTATCAAATAGTTCTTTATAATTAAATTATGAATTATTGTTAATTATTTGGGCATTTTCTTTCAGAAAGCCTTTTTTTTTCAACCAACAACACAGTGTTGCCAAATTGTCTATAAAGGTATACATATCATACAAAACAAACCCTCAGCAAGGATGTGTCTCTAAGCACAGATTTAAGGCCAACACTGTTTGGCATTAGCTTTTGCTGCCTCTCCTACTGCTCTTCAGCTGAGCCACTCTCCACGCTGGACACTGGGTGTAGTTGGAGAAATTTTATCTGGCCTTTGTTGACTACCGACCAGTAGAGTTTCCTAAAGTAGAGAAAAACACTTAGGGGTCTGACAAAATAGCTCAGTCCTCACTTTTTTCCACAGTTGTTTATAACTCCACCTCACCGCTTCACATGCTCTCCATTACTATCCCTACCACAAAAGCATCAGAAGAGGATTTGAGTCCACATTTAGCAAGTCTTTTATGTAATCTGTGTCTTTATCCAGACACACTTTCCCAGGTGATGTAAGTTAAAATATTAGATTGGGCATTGGGATTGCTAGAGCTGATACCCCTTAAAACCTCTGACCCAGTGTTAACATAAGCAGAAATAGCAAAAACAATGTTAATGAAGTCTTCCAGATCTTGTCTTTCTACTGTTTGAAGTCAAATCTCCACTTGTCAAACAACCTCCAGCTGGAGTAAATACCAAGTGAGATGTTCCATGCTCATTTCTGACATCCTTGATTATTCTTTAATTGTCTTTACTCCTTAGTACCTGTTTATACTTTGTTGGAGAATATTGCTTATCCGCTGATAATGGATTCCATGATTCACAAAGGCAAGTATCATGCAAGAAGGCAAGAGTTTTGAAGAAGGAATGAATGCAATAGAGGTTAATGCTCAAACATTCAGAATGCATCAGTTAAAAGATGGGGACATTGATTTTTTTGTTCTGTGTATCCCATTAGGAGTAATCAGGTCAGGAAGACATTTATGCATCTAATATACTTGTATGACTTTCAGTGATGAAACTGGGAGTTGGGTTCAGATTAGAGTGTTATTGAAAGTGCCTTTCCACCAGTCTAAGAACAAGAGAATAAATGTGGCTTAATGCTTTTCAGTAAATCTCATGGCATCTTTTTATCGACTGTAAAATTCTAATGATATACTGGAAATGCAGATTGAAGAAAAAATGATATGTTGTAACAAAACCCCTTTCTGTAAACATTAATATCAAATGGAATACATAAGCATCAGTATCTCTAAGGTTTTTATTATGAAAAGATGCAGCAAACTTTATATTCTATAAGCAGATTTTTAATGGACCTTTGAAATTCACTGAAGCATTTTTGTCATCCAGTCAAACTACAACACTTCAATTAATATCTTCTGCCTAAAGAACCAAATCCTAGTGGTGGATCATGTTACAGTAAGAACGTGGTGGGTCTTTCAGCTATGTAAACCATCTGTGCCCTGAGTTTAATGATACAAGAGACTATTGACCAGGTGCACAAAGGAGTGAGACATATTGCTTGACCATGGTAGCCTTGGTGTCCAGTTTCCATCATGGTGTTGTGTCAAAAATGCCAGCAACAAAGGGTGAAAGGCAGGGGGCTTTCAGGGGGAGGTGAGGTCTAGTGAAAGGAGTCCTCTGTCTTTTCCCAGACAATCCTATACTGATCATGATATTATCTTCTTCTTTTAAAACCATTTCCCAAGAGTAAAACAACCTCCATAGCTCTCATGCATTTGCACTTTGCCCTAGAATAGGATAAAATATTTTCATATATAACAAATTTAGAGAAAAGCAATTCAGAATGACTAGAAGTTGCCCAGGAGCAGCTAACACGCAGATCTACAAACAGAAACATTTTCTCTCTGTTTCTGGGGTAACTTTTAAGAAGTAAAACAGAAAGGGTAATATTTAGATGTTAGAATGCTTTCTATAAATTCTTTCAAGAGACATAATTGTCCTTTGGGTGAGATATACTGTTTCAGTTCTTTATAAATATTGAAAATAGTGTTTTCATTTTGAACCTGAACAGCTTTGAAAACAGGATTAAATAATCTAAAAATGAGACAGACTGATCTGAAATAAAAAAGGGATTTTTTTTCTTCATTTTAGTCACAGAATATATATATAGTAACTATAAAACTAAAATAACAATAATGCTATATTAAATAAAAGAAATCTTATTTTAATAACTTAATCCTAAAACCAGAGCGTCACAGGTAAAAATAATCTGTTTTTCTGACACAAGAAATCCTCATAAGACTACTACTTCAGCATTCAGCTCTCTATCAAACATGAGCAAAAAAGAAATATTTTACAAGTATCTTCTGCTGTTCCAAGTAAAGTGGATAACAAGGTATGTTGGTCCCAAACTTATGTTTCTACATAGGGCCTGCTGATATTTGCTTCAACTATTCCATCTAGTGGAATTTTACCTCTATTGTCTTCTTCACACAGAAGTGCCATTAATTCGGTGAAGGTTACTTGCTATTCATTTTCTGGTGCTCCAAGGTCAGTGCATAGTGGGATTTCTGCTCTGTAATCCCATACATCCTGCTCATTCTGCAAGAGTGATGGCAGAGCTGCAACACAGCACTGAGACTGAACTCCTCCTACCTTTTCTGTATGTAAGGACTAAGTGAGAAAAAAATAGAGACTTATACCCGTTATTTTGATATACCTAGTCCTCCGTCAGATTTTGTGACTTTTATCTTCCCATCCAGGTAATGGGTGAGTGGCAGCAGAGGCAATTACTGCCAAGAAGTGTATCCCTACTGGTGGCTCTTATCTTTTTGCAAAACATAAATGTGATGTTTGGGGCTGCCAACTTTCCAAATCTCTTTTACCCTCGTGTCAAAAATCCTCTGAATTAGAAAATATCCACATCTAAATGTAATGTGAAAGAAGCTGTAAAACTACAGACTAGAGTTTCTGTGTCAGCTGTTTATCTCTGATACAGAGCATAATCTCCCTAGACCAGCCTTGTGATACGTCTCCCATTCTCTGCTCTGTTGCTGTTAGTATCTCAGCACCTTCTTCTTCTGGTGCCTCTCTTTCTCTCTCTCTCTCTTCCTCTGTTTCAGTGCTTTTGATCACATTGCACATGTATCTTAGGCACTCTTCTCCTCTGGCTGTCAGTTGTCCGCTCTCTTTTCACCTTTTTCGATCAGTAAACTTATGAGAGTCAGTTGAATTCTTTATTCAATAAGCACACAAACATCTGTCAATATGAAAACCCCGGTTTTGTAATCCAGTCCTCAGGACTACAACCTCTTTGAGTCATCAGCACTGTAAATAACTGATATAATTAATAATAATAAATTCCCAAGACCAAGTAATTTCTATTGTAAAACAGTTTTTTTCCTTTTCTTGAAATGTGTTAAAATATTATTGCTGTGAGCATGCAGAAGACAACTTGTTTACTGTTAATTAACCACCTACAGAGCAGATGCTTAACCTGAATTACATCCTTCAAGGGAATAACCAGAGTCTGAATTTACTGGGTCTCCTTATAAGTATTAAGTATTTACGTATATTACTGAACAGTAGCTAATTCCTTCAGAAATGCCCTGAGTGAAGGAAAGTAGTCTGGGGAGACAGAATGTTTAACTAGAATCATGGAAGTCCAGGGCTAAATATTTCACAGTAACCGGGAGACATGATAAGGCAAGGGAAGTACCATCCTATGAATCTACATGTGTAAATGCGAGGATTTAAAAAATGTTAAGACTTTTTCCATCTCAATGATAGTGTTGAATCCATTGTACCTACCTTTTCAAGTTGTGAAGTGTTTATTCTCTCATTCAGAAGGAGTTACCTATATGTAGAATCTTGGCAATGGTTTTTCTTTTCTTTTCTTTTCTTTTCTTTTCTTTTCTTTTCTTTTCTTTTCTTTTCTTTTCTTTTCTTTTCTTTTCTTTTCTTTTCTTTTCTTTTCTTTTCTTTTCTTTTCTTTTCTCTTTTCTTTTCTTTTCTTTTCTTTTCTTTTCTTTTCTTTTCTTTTCTTTTTTTTGCTGTTATTTCTTGTTTTTTCTTTTCTTTTCCTTTTTTTTGCTGTTATTTCTTGGGGTCTTGATTTATAAGATTGAACCTATCACCTATATTGTAATACCCCCGATTGCAAGGTATTGAGGAGGCTGGCATTGATGATCAGGAATGTGGCTGTTGATATCAATGCCCAACCTTCACTTTTTCTCCAGATACACAGAAGCCTATATAGATTAGATGTACATAGATCCTTATGGTGAGGGAAATCTCTTGTAATTAATGGATATATGATTCAGTGTGGTCCTACAGTATATGTGACTGAAACCTTTCCTTCTGCTCTGTTGGCCTGTAAAGTCAGAATTCAAATGACAGAATGTAAAACAATCTTGCAAAGAACACTGTTCGCTTTCTTTCTCTCTCTTTTTTTTTAACAGAAGAGTTTCTTTCCAATAACAAGTCCTACTGTCTTGAGTTATATTTGCATGTGTAATTTTGTGCTTCATTGCCCCTAATGTGCATTTACAAGATAGTATTTCTCAGCACAACTATAATGGATTGGAATGCAAACCACTGGGTTTATCACCTCTTGGACTTGAATGTATGTCTTATACTTAGACAAATGCGTATGGAAAGCTGTGCTCACTGCATTGCATATTGCAGCTTGCTCCCTAAATGTACAATACATAATTCAAAAGTCTAGTGTAGTTGTCAGCTTTCCTCAGAAAGAAACCAGATGTTTAGAAGGCTGAAGCAATAAGGAAATTTTGGAGAAACTTCCCCTCATGGATTTCTACAGCTCCTCTCAGCTCATATTACTAAGGCTGATGCAACAGCAAATTTACAGAAAAGGGATGAAAACTGGACTAACAGCCACAGATGGCTAAATTTCCTTTGATTTCTTTGGAGATAGGATTTCATTCCAGTTTTCTGGAAAGCATCATGCAAAAAATGCATTTCTGATGGTAGGAATCATATCTTGCCTATGGCTAAAACAATTATAGGCACTCACTATAGAGCATTTCCTCCTTCACTGACTTTCTCCACTCTTATAAGTATAGTTGTGAAATGGAGGAGAAAGAGGGCAATCCAGTGTTTCTGATACTAATTCACAATTTTGTGATCTCGGGCAGTTCCTTCTTTCTCAAGGACCTCTGTGTAATTTTGAGTTAACCACTGAGATACAGATCTTCATGTTGCATATTAATGACATGAATCTTTGCTGATGGTTATAACACAACTTTTTGCATATCCTCATGCTTAGACTTATGTCATTCTCCATACCTGTGTTTTACTGACCACATTTAGTGTGCAGTGTCTCATGTATATGTTCCATGTTGGAGCATCCCATATCACACCACCACATGGCACATGTGCCTAAAGACGTGCCTATGGGAAAAAAAAATACATACTCTCTCATTTAAGGACATTAATGTTTCAAGGTGCAACTGGAAGTATTTCTATATTTGACATGAGAAACAGTTTATACATAACTGTAGGATTTGAAGAGTCACCTCTTGGACTTTCTGTCATGTTCCTCTTTTCCAAGATCATGTGGGTTGTTAAAGAAAGAAAATATATCAGATGATCACTCCCACCACTCAAGTTCTTGATTCTGAGGATTTCAAGAATTTCTCATGGGCTTTCACAACAGCATCTTCTTTTCTGCAAAGCGTTACCAGCAGCTACAGGATTAGGGTACCAATGTATCATGGATTACGTTACATTAACCCTGTTAGGCACAAATTTTAATAGAAAGAGATGTGGGTTACATTTTGAAATGGTGTGCTGACTTGTAGGGTCTTTGAACATGCTCAAGCTCTAGCAATATCTTTAAGCAGCGATAGCACAGGAGTGCAGAAGCCAGAGTCAAGCGTGCATGTGTAAGTCAGGGCTAGCAAAGCATAGCCAGATGCACACTTCTTTAACCTTTATGGCCATCATGTTAACAACCAACTAGACTGTACACAAACATGACACACTAGATAAAAACAAGCCTTTCTTAAATCTTCTTCATGATAGAAATAAAGAAAATATATTAATAGACGTCTCTAAAATTTTCCTCCGTAAACAGTACAGAAATATTAACTACATCCCTCCTGATCCTCCCCCCATCTCTTCCTATTATAAAATTATACACAGATAAGCTGTAAATCATTTCTCCCAATCACCACAGCTATTAAAAATAAATAAATTCACCTTTCTTCCCTCACACACACATGCTATAAATAACAATATCTCTCTCCATCACCCATTACTCTTGTGAACCCAGTCCCTCTCATCTATAACATCTGTGGGGTTAATATAGGGTCAGACATGCAAAATGAAAAGTCTCAATAAGGCCAGACAATTAAAAGTGCTGTGCAGGCAGCCAGTGCATTTCAGCAATTGCTCTCCTCCCATATCTTTGTTACCTAGACATACCTCTGAGACAGCCTGTGTGCTCTGTTCCTGTCTGTAGCGTGGTCTGTGAGAGTGAAAAATATGCAGACTCCAGCCTCTGGTAGTACAGTCACTTAGAATGACCAAATCATTATCAAACATGCATATGTTTTAACATATGTATATAGAGAGTCATTTAAAAGAGATTCCATTCTGATCTGGAAATAGATCTGTGGTCAACCAGTCTGAAGAAAGCACTACTCCTACTCCCTAGTATCCTAAAGAAGTGTTTTGATGACAAAAAAATGAGAAGTACATGTGCCTACCTATTTTGTTCAATCTGACATTACTGGCTATATTATTGATTCAGGGGGTAGAGACATAGCATCTTCTTTGGAGGTAGCAGCAGTTTACTAGGAACCCTTCTGATAAAGTCAGGACTGGAGAAAGAAGGATTCATCATAAAAAGGCTGTTGGCTCCTTCTGAAGTTTGCTGCTCAAGATAAAGAAGAACGGAACAGGAAAGGAAGACCTATATCAATAGCAACTGCCAGTCCATTTCCTTCTGCTTTTTCTAAAAATGAAGTGTGACGTGCATCCTTTCTGTACAGCTGGTGTTATGGCAGCTGAGCTGTGTGTCCGTGTTCCTCTGGGATCAGTGTATCCTCCCCAGAATAGTTGGCTTCACTACTGGTTGCCATGCTGTCAATGGGCTTGATAGCAACTAGCAATGATGGGAACTGGCAGCCAGGGTCAGGATGAGCTCCAGATGTATCTGTGAAATTACTAAAAGCAAATACATCAGAACATAGAGATGCACAGTATGTTGCACTGTTATTCCTTCCCAGTCTCCCTACAGTTCTCCCTCGTATCCACAGCAGAATTTTGTAATTTTATGCATGGGTACCTGGCTTAGATTATTTCTATAGAAGTCTCATGAGGACTGCTAAAGGAATGGTCCCCTTGCAACTGGTCAACAGTTATCTGACAGGTAATAGCAGTATCATCTAATTGACAGAACTTCTGTCCATCTTTGGAGAGCCTTTTTGGGGTGAAGTGTTTATGGAGGAAGAAAGGAAGATCTCTTGACTTTACCCATCTTTCATTGCTGGACGACTGAGTAGGATAACATGGCTCTGGTAGAAAGAAGTTTCTAGAGGCTATAGGCCTGATGAGAAGACCCACATCCCAACAACTGGATGAGGAGCAGAGAAGCTCTCTTGCCATTTCTAGTCTCAGAAATGGAAAACCTATTGCAACCTGGCATAATGCAGATGTGGGCTATTCCAAGTCCACAGTTAACAGTATGCAGCCTCCCTTTTCTTAAACTTAGAGTGGTTTCGCTGAATGATAGGATAGCTGAAAACTGCAGAAGTCCTGGCTTGATGTAAGCAAGGTCTTCCCTGGCTTGATCCAAGAGAACCTTCAGACTACACATAAGACAACATGGTCTCTTCCATGCTCCAAATGAGCTGAACATGAAGCAGCTCCAGCCTGAGAGGCATTATTGTGGCCCTGTTGAGAACTGCCAAGCCTTTCATTCAAATGATGGAAAGGGAGGGATATATAAGGGCAAATTTTGCTTTTAGTTACTTCATGCAATTCCACTGACTTTAATAGGATTACTTAAAAAGAGAATGTCATTTGCAACTTTAACTTCCTTCCATTAGCAGGCCATATGACTTTAATAAAATATATAAAGTTCTTTAAGAATGACAAAACACCTGGACATTCTCAAAGTATCTTCTCTGCCTAACTTTTTTTTTCACTCTTCCTGCAAATAATAGAAACAGAAATGATGAGATGAATGTGTCAGTCTACACTGTCGTGATCTGAAATGTCTACTACCAACTTGCTCATGTTAGAATCATCACTTTATGCTCAACTAACAATTTAACAGTGGCTTTTGTCACAGCTCTTACACATTGATCAGCATGATACTACTAATTTTCCCTCTTAAATTCAAATGCTAAAATCATTTCTTCATTTTCTTCTAGCTCAGATTCATGATTTGCAAGCTTGTTATACAGCTATAAGTGTTTGGTCCCCTGTGTATGGAATATGAGGCATGAACATTCAGTCTCCACAGTTCTGGAGAATATTCTGTACATCTTAGCATTCACTTGTTAACATTTTATTTTCATTAAGGTCAGATTAAGCATGGGTTCTGTGAAATAAAACTGATTTTAAGAGAAGAGGTTATATAAAATGCTATTCCAAATCAAATCAACTGCAAGGATACCATCCTAATACAGATGCACGGAGGAATAATTAATACCGAAAACTGAGACATGCATTTGCAGTGCAGAGTTTCTTCTCCTTTTCCCAATTCTCACCTCCCCTCTGCTCTCTGCTCTGCTTTAAAGAGAAGTGCCTCAGAAGACTTTTCAGCATTCAGTTTGTACAATCTTATAAAAACGATGTGACTGAAATTCTCCAGACACAGTTTGGCTTCAAGATGTAAATAATGTTCTGATACTGATTTCCAGAAGCTTACTAAAAGCATTAAAATTGCAACTTAACTATTCTCATGAAAAAAAAAAGAAAACAAAAAGAAAAAAAGAGAAATAATTCAAGAGGGGATGAACATTATTCATGACAGCAAGCTCAGTCTTGTAAGGCCTCCTTCCTGAAAGACAAGCTTAAGCTTGCCTGAGCATTTCCCCTACCATGATTTATGTTTAAATTTACTATGTGTTGGCAAGATTTTGCAGTGCATTCAGCCTCAGCCCAGGCTCAACTACAAATGAAAACAAAATAAAAACTGCAGGGTAGGTCCTATATTTACAGGAGGTCAAAAGCGTGTGAAGGCATAGCAGCGAATTTATTATATAGTTATCTGCTATATAATTATTATTTTTGCTTGCATTTGACGAACATTTATATGGAAAGAGTATCTGTCTGTATAGCTAGCATGCACAAAAGAACTTCAAATACCTGACAATCCTGGGGATTAAGAGAATAATTTTGTTTATTATGACTGTCTGGGTTGCTTGACCTAGCTGAGATGTGAAAAAGTATGTGTCAAATATTATATTTTTCATCAAAATTGCTCTGTGTGGGCCAATAGGGCAGTGAGGAAGTCTTAATAGGAGATTAACCACCATTCTTTGGAGCAGGGGAGAAGGAGAATAGTGAAGATAGAAAAATGGAAAAAAATACTTAAGAGAACTGCAGATTTTCTATGTAGTAAATCTCCAGGTCCTGCCCCAATATGTCCACCTGTTTGATTACCTATACTGCAACCCACATCTGTCATCCAGGAGCTGTGATTTTCTTGTTGTGTGGCAACTATATCATTACAGTGGTATACTGTAACTTTTACTAATCAGGAACAAGTTAGGATCAGATAAATATCTACTTCTTGCAAGTTATTCTGTTTTCAAATACAGATTATTCTGGACATCAGTGGCAACACGAATGGCCTGAGCCTGGTGCTTGACTCAGTCTCTCTGTCTGTGTTTCTACCTCTATCACTGGGTCTGTCTCCATCTATATTTGGTCAATCTGATTGATGGGTTCCCTCTGAACCTCCTCTGAGGTGGGATTTTTCTGACAAATGATAAAAAATTACAATGTTGATATTAATACTTGGATAAACCTTTTTACAATAACTTCATAATATGAATTTTGATTGTGTGATTCATCTCATTTTAAAGCAGACATATAAATTAGGTCAGATGATGAACCAACTCCCTATAATTGCCTATTTCTCGCCACTGAAGAGAAAAATAACCGTCTGATATGACTGGCTCATCCCCTTTGCAAGAGTTTGAGGATGATATGAACCTCATGGGATATGTGTAAGAAAGCTAAACAAGGATTTCCAGAATCTCCACCTGTCCTCTGCCTTTCCAAGGAGAAATTCAGATCAGCTTGTGATGACCAGGTGACAGAGCTGCCATCAGAGCAAGCATAGACTAGCAGAACACAGGATAAGATGATCCAAGTGTTCTACAGCGCACAGACTGCACCTAAACTTCTCTCCCTGCAGATCATGAATAGGTCTTCACAGGCACCCTCAGGATTGTTCTGGCAGGTGGATAATGTGAAAGTTCTCAAGACTGCCTTTGGTCAGTTTTGTTGACCCAAACATTGTTTCTAGGCAGCATTCTATATAGTGTATTGTATTTATTGGTCAGGTTCCTCTTATTCTAGCTGGACACCATAGCACGGAGATGAAACAGAGCAGACATTATTAAGGATGACACAGAAATACTGATCTTTTCTGAATATTCCTTGTCCCATAAAACTAATGAGTTTAGTAGAAGTTAAGAAAGAGTTTGTTCTGACAATTGTTTAATTTTATTATAGAATTTTATCTTTGGGAGTAAAACTAACTGAGTGGAAACTTTAATTCACAGTGGAAATTGGAAAAAGGCCTGCAGGTTTATTTCTTGAAATGGGTAAATTTTCTAACTCATTCTTTTCAAAAGTGTGTTCCAAAGTGTCTTGCAACTACTTTTAATAGTTGCTTATTGTAAAAGAAGAGAAGAAGAAAAGGAAGATCTTGTTATTTCAATATTTTTCAGTTATATAATTGATATTGTTTTTCTGCCTTAATATTAGCATGTATTCTTTGCTTGTTGATCAATAGAAAAGCAAGGCTCATCATGGGCTTATGATGCTTCAGTCTCTAACAGCACTAGAAGCAAATAAAGCTTGAAAGCTTAATACAGATTAAGTGTGTATGTCAGCTGAAAGTGTTTACTGTTGTGGACGTACTGACTTCTTTACTTTTTTAGTCAATCTGTATTTGTGGTTTCTGTACTGGACCACCAGCGTATTTCCTCTTTGCTTTACTTAAACTTTCTCTTCCCTTCCAGTGGGTCCAAACATATTTCTTTTCAAGCATCTTCAAGTACCATTCCTCTCCAGTCTGAAATTCAGAATCTGAGTTATATCCTGGGGATTGCAATGGTATTATATTGTCAACAGGGCTACAGCTGTTGCTATCATGCATAGCATATGTTTAAAGTCCTTTAGGTGCGCTTTTTTTTTCCTTTTTTTGCCGACTGCCTTAACACTGCTTGTTTGTTTGTTTTTGTTTTGTTTAATGTCCTTTTGGGAAAAAAAAGAAAAAAAATAAATATAGGCAACAAAAGCACTGAAAATTAAGACCTCTAGGTGAAAGTAAAGTTTTTCAGTCCAGCTCTTAGGGGACAAAGATCTACTTAAAAGAAAATCATGATAGTTTCCCTATGGACAAAATGCAACAAAAATCACTGACTAAAGGAGCCTGGAGATGAACCATGAATGTAGCAGTAACTGCAGTGCAGCAGAAACACCTGCATCTCGCAGCAGTGAACGTTCACATGCGGGCTTTGCCACTGGGGGACAACCAATCTGCTGCTCGCACACGGAGGGGCAGGATGCTCATTCCCGCGAGCATTTGCACCGCGGCATCTATGTGTTTTCATCCGAGGGCTGGTGCAGGTGGAAGTCTCCACGGAGGTACAACAAGGCTTCAGTGCAGTTATAAGCACGTGCAAAATGCGAATTGGAGAAGGACTTGAGATAAAAGACAGCGATAGCCTTGAATAGCAGCAATACACTGCTGCTGGAGCAGCTTTATCTTTCCTACAGCAAAGTGGTTTTCTGTGTGTGGTCTAGGAGTGATTTCTTAAAAGATGTGAAAGGTAACTAAATAATAAAAAAACCTTACATCTGCTTCTCAGGGATTTATGACTTATTAGAAAAAAAGAAAAGATCTGTAAATTGAAAAAGGCTGAGGCTAACTGCTGCTGAGAAAAGAAAAGCACACTTACATTTAACAGATAAGGTACTTATGTTGTGATACATTGAACTTAAGTTTCCAGTGAAATTTCACTTTATTTTCTGGAGTTTTTATTTCGCAGGGGCAAAAAAAAGTCTCCCTGGCATAAGTTCCCTGGCATCAGCTTAGCAGAACTGGTCTGTGGCCAGTGAAACAAGTAAGAAATCAATTCATATTTTGCAGAACTGTAATAATAAGCTTCTTGAAATTCTAATAAAGGCAACTCAATGACAACAACAAAAAAAAAAACAGTTGGACATGCTTGTAAACCAAGTCACCCTTGTTATAAGCTGTTGTAATAAACAATCACAAACTAAAAGATAATCTACCTTTCCATATTCTGCTCTTGTTTAAACCAGGGTAAAAAACAGAATAATTACTTTAACATAATGCGAGTGATGATGTATCTCAATCCAAGTGTATAAAACCAAAACATATCTCCTCCTGAAAGCTACACTACAAATTAGGAAAGTTCGTTTTCTTTGGTGTCTGTTAGATAAAACAACAGAAATTTCAAGAGGCCGTGCAACAGATCTGAAGTGGTCTCTGACTTTCCAAAATCAACTAAACTAAGCTAAACTCATTGCACTAAGTTGACAATCGATATAAGGATGAAGGCCTTTAATGAGCCGATATGAGCCTAATGAGTCAGGCTCATACCTGAGTAGCAGTTCCAAGGCACCACTATATATAACAGAACTTTTAAGAGGAGAATCAGTTACTTTCAAGCTATCCAGACATAAGAATGGAACTGTATGAATGCACTTTTTCTTCAAGCGAAAAGCCTAGCTGTAGATCTAATTCAAAAGGCCCTGTGCAAACTGCACCTCAGGACACAATTCTGCTGGGATGCCTACCAGAAATCAGACTTTGAATACACTGCAGAGCAACAGTAAGCATTTACTTATTGCTTTAAAGTCTCTTATTCTCCTCTCCTACAATTTGAAGCACAAAGCTGCATATAATGTACACACCATGAGTCTGTATTTTTGATGCTTTCCTTCTCTATCACCTCTCAGACTCACTGTTTATAAACCCTCCTGTCTCTAACTTCTATAATCTTGTTCCAGTCTGCAGCCTCCTTGGACGAGAGATTGTGCCTTTCTGTTTACTGAGATGGATTTAAAACCCTACAAACTGGAAATCTGATTGGGCTTTAAAGGTCAACAACGGTATTAATAATAATAACATTTAAGCTACAGGAACTGCTTTGGAAGCTGAACTTTGTTAGAGCTTACTTTTAAATAAAAGCTGGGTAGTTAGGGCCCCCTGAAATATGAGGAAAATGTAATGGCATTTATTGACAAAAAGCAATTAGAATGCTTGAAAAAAATAGATATATTTTAATCAGTAGTTCATGATTTGTGTTTTACTTTCACTGAAGTACTAGTAACAGCAAAATCACAAAAGAAGATCTTTCAGCCAACAGACTATGTATCCTCCTGCCTCTGAAAGCTGGAGTCAGAAAACTAAAGTGCAGACTTCAGCAGATTGAGGTATCTTTGTCTGCATCCACTTCTGAGCTTTTTCCAAGGAATTATCTTGCCAAATAGGAAGATAAAACTAGTATTTCTGAAACCACTAACAAGCAATGTTTTAGTGTTTTTGTGATAACAGATTCAAACACTTTATTTCTTTCTTACACATTTCACTTTTTGTATTTCACCAGGATAAATGGATAAAACAGTAGAAAATGGATATCAAGGAAGGATCCTACCCTGAGCTTATCTCCTTGTGGCCAAAAATGTAATTGGTTTCTTTGATCCCTGAGTCTTTGAATCTTGGCATTGTCTAAACCCAGTCTGTGATTTTCCTTGCCTTTAATCCTAATGTCATTTTTGCAGTCATGGTAATACAGGAAGCAAGAGAGTTATGCCTTTCTCCTGACCATGATGCCTGAAAGTATTGTTTATATCTTTACTGGCATATCTACCAAATAATTTTTTCCAAACGACTCAAGATAGTGCTTTAAGGTAAGGACTTCAACATGTAGACTGTAAACTTACACCAGAAGGGGAACAAGCGCATTGCAATAACAATATGAAACTGATGCATATTGTATTGTATAAGATGTTTTCTTATATATGGGCTTAAAACCACTAGGGTCTGCCAGAAGAGAAAAGAGACATATATTTGGTTTGAGATAGATAGCCATATTTCACTCCGCACTCAAAAGCATAAAAAGATAAGAATGGCCACATTGAGTCAGAACAAAAATCTATCTATTCCTAAAAGCTGCTTTTAACTGCAATCTGTGGTGTTCACAGAAAGGTCAGATCTGAGAACTGCTTTCAGTTGACACTGATGAACTTGTCATTCATATATATGCCCGGTTCCTTTTGAAAAATATTTATTTTTTGGGCTTTCATAAGATCTTGTGGCAATGAGTTCCACAATTTAATTATATGATCTATGAAAAAGTACTTCCTCCAGTTTGTTTTCAACCTGCTACCTGATAATTTCATTGACTGTCCCTGTTTTTTGACAATGTTGAAACTATTATCTTTAACATTTTTTTCTCTGATGCCAATTGTTTTCAAAACCAGTTTGGACCTGAGCAAGGAAGATATTCCAGCACAGACAAAGAACAGAACTCTGACAGAAGGGCACAAAGCAGACTTTCAGGTAGAGATAACAGGTTGGGGAGGAAGGAAAAGATGAATTAGAGGTACTGGACTAGCAACCAACATAGAATGGAACAAATTTGACAAGATAGAAGTGTGGTCCAGTTCAGTTGCCAGTTTGGAGTTCTCATTTTGCTCCCTTTGCTTTAAAAAGTTATTTTCTATTCATTGATAAAAACAATGCCTTAATAAGGACACTCTTTGATCACTTGATAGCTAAGTAGCGGTATGTAGTGAAGTATAGCATAGATTCAGGTTAGTACTACAACAGAGGACATTTTTATGCCCACTGTGGATTACCATGAACATCAACTGGGTTAGAGTTTCTACTAACTCCTGTTTCCTCAGCAACAGTAAGGGAAAATTACTGGAGTTTAATAAATTTGCTTCCTGGCACATGCTGAGATGCAAGATATGACAAGTTTTTTTATGCTTACTCTTCTTTTAGAAGAGCTATATTGAAATGAATATGCTGAGTACAACAAATGCTCCTCAAAGAACAGCTCTGTTTTAAACTGAGCTCTTGGATTTTGCTCAGTCTGCTTTTTAAAACAACATTGAAAATAACTTTTTTAACATTTGATAATTTTTATTTTGCTTTACTGTTTGGGATACTTTTGAAGGACTTTGCAGATATTATCTAAGATATGTTTACATATATTATTGTATCAAAAATATATAAATGTCAGTTATTTGAGTTGTTGGGTACATGAAAGACATATGAATTTCAACAGTGGATCTTACTTAGTTTCCTGGGAAAGGTTAACCACATGTAAAATTACCTGGCCAAAAGTTAAGTGTGTAATCTCTGCTTTTTATTCAAGATGCATGCACTAATCCTACAATGAAGGCAGGCATCTTCAGAAGTACTCATCTGTTTTAGGTATTTATCTCAGGATGGGATGAATGCAAATGCCTTTTTCTCTTCACAGACTGTATGGTGAACTCAGACCACTAGCCTTGACTGAAGTTAAAAAAGGTAATGGAGCTGGCTTTTGTCCCTTGTTTCAGTTTCTCCCAGTTTTAATCTTCCTCACCAAAGTCTCTCAGAAGCCAAGTCATTGAAACCAAGAGAGTGAATTTGGCAATGGATTAGCTCAGTGTACATGTGATGTGCCAATTGCCTTTAAAAATGGCCTTATATAAAGTGCCTTTACCAACCATCACTTGCTCTAAAAGTTAGGAAGCAGTGCACAGATAATGAATCTGGAGGCTGGTTTATTCTGCCTTTTACATCAGAAGAAAGTGGAGGAGTTTTAGCGCTGCGTCATAGCCTAAAATCACAACACGTAGCACTTCAAAATGCATAATCTCTTCTCAAGAGTTCGCACTTGAGGTTTTGAAAGGCCTGAAAGATCTGTGACTCATAAAATGGATGACCTCTGCGTGTTGCCGTGGAGCTCACTGTAAAAAAAAAAGCCTTAATATGAATACTGAGGGTGTAGACCTCTCTGCCCTCTCTGTGACTGACAGACAGATTTCCTCCCAATATTTTATGGAAAAGGATAAATAAAGGTCTTAAAATGCTGAAACAATATAATCATTAAACACATTTCTGATTTATTCCGCTTGGGTACAGTTTTCTTCTTTTCAGAAAGAAATCATTCAGAGACCTTCCTGGCACAGTGAGGTTGAGGAGGTAGCTCAAGGCAGGTGTAAATCTGTGGAAGTGCAAGAAAGGACCATTATCTTGGAAACTCTACATTTGCGTTTATCTCTGCTTACAAGTCAGAATTCTAGGAAACTAATGTATCCTGAAAGTAGTCTTTTATATATAATGACAAGGCAATGCACCTCAAGGGTAGCCTTATTATATATTTTTCATCACAGATCTGAAACATCTCTTCTCCGGTTTCTCTAATTCCATCTCAAGTAGAAGGCACAAGCTCATTTCCAGGGGAAGCAGCACAGTCGTGTAGTCTATGCAATTATTTACATTTGATTTCTGAGGGCTCAGGAATGGTCCCCTCCCTTGCCACAAACCACCACTGCTGTGCCACTGTCTTCTCTACACATCTGCCATGGGCATACCCTGGAAACCCATGGTCTGCACTGCCACGGGACTTTTAATTACCTTATCATTAAACCTAGAAATCCCAAGGGGAATTTGTTGCATCCATTTCGTTCATGGCTTTGGAGAGAAGATCCTCACTGTCACCAGCCCTTCACGAGCAGTCAAGCAAGGAGGGGAGGGCTGAGGGCTGAAAGACACTATGCTGAGTGTTATAGTTGCAGACTTGAGCAGACTATCAACGGCTGCAAGGTTAATTACAGATCTCACCAAAATATGAAAAAAGAAAGAAAAAAAACAGAGAAAATGAAAAAAAAGGGGAAAATCTGAGCCTTAGGAATAAAAGATAAGAAATTCTTTGGAGTAATTATAGGCTGCTGAGGCCTTATGGTAATAATAAAGAAAACATCTGACTGGATTGATGCTGGAAGAGACAGTGACAGGAGGAATACAGGTTGAAAAAATAATTAAAATCAGCTATCTTGGGTAAGCTGTCACTCAGTCTCAGGAAGAAAAGAAATGCTAATAAAATATTAATAGGATCTTTTTAAGATTTTTTAATAACATTCTTTTATATCTAGGTAGCACTCTAGTTTGTCAGTCAAGAGCATCAGACACAGAAGCACCAGACAAACAAATGCAGTAAAAGTGGGGAGAAAAGAGAAGATTTTAGGAAACAGTGTTTGACCTCTGAAAGAAACCACCAAGGCATTAAGGCAGGAGTTATTGGAAGAGAGCTTTGTGGAAAATCACTGACTCTGCTTTGCTTTTTAGAGGAAATTATAGCAAGAAGGAAAAGTTATTTCAGACTGACAGACACCAAATGTCAGCAATCATGATATAATCAGTGCAGGCTTTATTATATTTAAGTGGTTTGAAAGTCTGCAGATTTCAGACAGCTTCAAAATCTAGAGGAAGAGTGTGTCTAAAAGACAGTCTTATGAATATTACATATATATGCTCTGTGTAGTGTCGCACATATTTCTATGTGCTAAATTCTCTTGTAACTGTCTCTGTAGCATCTTCTTCACTTGCCCCTTTGCACTGAATGCCTTTCTTGAGCTGGCTTGCATTCCACTGGCCTTTTTTCTTTCAAGTCTTTACATAAAGCCACTTTGTTTCTGACATAGCCCAGCTCTGTAACGAGCTCCAGTGAAAATATACTCTGCCAGTACAGAGAATCACTGAAGTCAGTGTGCTCAGACAAGTTCAAGGCAAGTGCTAACCATTAAAGAAATGTAATTTTTTTCTTCCTTATAATGTAAACTAGAGTATGCTAGAAAATTGTGTTACCTTAGGGGTGTTTTTCAATCCTATCTGCCAACAGCAGCCACTGGGACAGGCTTACTAAGTTTTCAGCCCTTTTTCTCTCCACATATAAAGACTGCTGAATATGAAATACGTTCAGGACATTTCATGTGGGGTGGCTGTACCACTGTGTAATACGCAGCTGCTCTATATCTGTCATAAATATCTTAACTGCTGCATGCTTCAAAGCAGACACCATTCATTTCAACTCTACATCCACAGTGTGCCTGCTCTTTCAGAGGACCCTGTAACCAGGTCTTCTTAACTTCCAAATCTGCAAACGTACAACTCAGCCATAATTGATTATATTAGTAAGTTTTATAAGGAGACATGAGGGGAAACTGAGGGAAATAATTAAAGAAATACCAACAGCAATATGGTGCATGGTTATTCATGGCAAGTCTGTGCCTACGAGTGGAAGGAGAAGGAATATTTGTGCATTATTGGTGTAAATTGGTATTACTATGAGCAGTCAATTAAATTTGCCTACACTCCCATAGCCTGTAAAATTCTCAGGTTGGTTATGTTTGGACACATATTTTTTTCTAAAGATGACAGCCTCGTCCAGCATGCTTTAGTCATGATAAGAACACATGTGCCATGAGCACAGCCTCCCTCCTCGGTCCTCCTGATGTCTTGTGCATGCACTGGGCTACAAAGGACTGCATGTGTGCCCTTCCTGCTAAATTATGTTTTCCCTCTAAGGATTATAAATACAGCTAGTCAGAGAAATGTTGATGAAGCAAATTTTGTCATTATCTATTTTTTTAAAATATAAATGTTTTGCAGATTGCTCACCTCACAGAAACTCCCAGTGGAACAGATTTGCTGTGTTGGTATCAAGACCTGTTTAATTCCGATTTCCAGCTTGCCTTGCTCAGCTTGGAGATGAAGGTGTGGACAATGGTACCCAAGGCTTGAATGGTGTCTCCACTTTGGTCAGGGAAGTTGGAGGCTGTGCTCCTCCTTCTTTGACTGGCAGCATCTTCCCTGGTCTCAGCCAAGTCCCGCAGCAGTGATGACAGATGTGTCATCACTGACACAAGTCCTGGAAATAAGCAGAGGTGAGGGGAGTTGTTGGGGATAAACTGACATAGCCCTTCTGCTTATATTGGTATTTGTTGTTGTTGTTGCTGTTTGATTAGTGCTATACTTCTCTCATCAAATAAAGAAAAGTTGAGGAGAGTTCTGGGCTGTTAGGCCCCTGCCTGTGTTCAGTTTGCAAATAGCTTGGGAATTCCTTTGACACTTTTTCATGGCTCAAAAACTAGACAACTATCTTGGGATTTTGTATATAATGCAATTAGAAATCCTTTTTTGACCTTGTTCCATTACTTTTAAGCCACAAGATTGTCCTCTGTACCAGTGAGAATATGGCTCTGGAGAATTAAGATGTTAGCATGGTCTCATAACTCTTATTTTTATATTCTTCTACTCAACATAGAAACATTCAGAATTGCTAAGGCTTGCTGAAGCTGGTATACCAAGGGTGCTGCAGCTCCATTTCCCCAAAACCCAACTACTAGTGAGACTGAACATGTATTGCCAGTAGGTGCACAAATGCACGTATGCACTGCACATATACGCATGCATATAGCTGCCCACACAAGGTATAGATGGCCGTAGCTCCTTGCTGTCCATTGCCTCATGTACACAGACTCCTGGATCCCAGGTCACTGCACTTAATCATGGGCCAGTGGAGTGGATTCACTAGCGCCCACATGCTCAGACCCTCACTCGATCCTGTTGCTGGCACTTCAGGCACGGGGCCCTGTGACCTGCGGTCTGGCTCCAGCTGCTGGCACTCAGACCTCCACATGCATGCATACATAGAATAGACAGTTCCTCACTCACAAAAATAGTCAGAAAGGATTTTTAATGAAAACACAGGCTGGACTGTGCTGACCAGGTGCAGGGCACAGCCAGACAAGTGTTCTGCCCAGCAGCCTGTGTGTATATGCTGCCAACTCTTATGATCTCCTTATCCCTCTAGTTCTCACATTTGTTCCTTCTCAAATGACTTTGATCCCTCCCTTTCCCCACCACTGGTTCCTTCCTTAAGCATCCCATATTAAGTCTTTCACGATATGTCCCGCAATATGTTCATACCCATAGGCAGTGACCCACCTCTGTCTGGACGGTGGTCCGGAGGGAGATAAGCCCTTGTTGACCCACTGAGATGGGTTTCATCCTTGTGCCCTGGAGCTAAGGCTCTCCTCTGATGGCCAGTGAGCATCTGTGCTGCTTTTCTATGCTGGAGTTGAGGTTTTTATCAAATAAACTAATAAACAGGAATGGAGACAACAGGAATGGATTAAAAGTTCTCAGGGGGAAAAAAAAATATTAAAAAGCTAAGGATATTTAAAGTGAAGTGAAATATGTAAAAGGAGATTGATTTCACTTTAAAAAATCCTAAATAAAATGTCAGCTTCATTTAACATTGTCCAACAAAATTGCAGATACTTGAGTCAGAGCATTTTAGTGATTTCAGGAGGTGTCCACATACATCTACTGAATATTTCAGGTTTTCTAATTATTTTTATTTAATGTCTGAAGTAAGAACTCTTCAGAATATGACAAAAATATACGCTTTTTTTTTGAAGTGTTTGTTAATGAAACAACCATGGTTGTTTTTATGAGTAGAAAATGACTATTTGAAACACAAAACATAACAAAGTGGTTTCAAGGCAGCTAGCCGTGGGCTGAAGGGAAGAGGATTCATATCCCTTCCACTCCCGAGACAGCCCACGGGGCGTAACGCAGCCCCTCCACAGCTGCTCTGCCAGGCTGGGTGCCAGAATGGCAGACACTGGTCCTCCGCATGGGGGGAGAACCTGGCAACAGGGCTTGTTCAAGTGGCTCCTCCAGCTGTGGCCGCACACCATGCCAATCTATTTGAAGTTGACATGCAGTTCTTCTTCATAATATGGCGAGAGAATGGAGAAGGCCATCTGTCCACAGACAGCTAATACCAGACTTGCCTTCTGTAGCGGGATTTGTGGATACCTTCATTTCTGAGTGCATTGAAAGCAACCTGTGCACAGCAGCATACTGTATATACTTAGAAGTCTTCTATCAGAAAATATAAACCAAGGGGGACCAAAGATGGAAAAGTCACTACTGACAAACATATTCATCTTCCTGGAACCGTCATAAATAGAAACAAATTGAAATAAGTATAGGTGACTAGTTTGGTCAAATTAGATAGCAGGCTGTGATTGTTATGATTTCTGAAGCCTATGACATACAGGAGTTTTGCATTCACACTGCCAGACTGAATCAAAATAGTTCAGCATTTTAGGGTCCTTCCAATAATTCAGCCCATTTCATCCCATTTCAGTACAGGTTTTTTTAAAAAAAATCAAGTAAGAGATTCTGATAAAAGCCGCTTCCAGAGTCAGGATCTCAGCTGCCTCTTATTAGAGATTTTTATCCTTTGAAGTATAGGAGATTAAATATTTTCCAGAATTAGTAGATTTTAAATAGCATTTACTGTAATCATCAATAATGACAAGCAAACAACTGACACAAAATTTATCTTACATAAGCATATCTAAGGTTTTCAAATGACATTTGTAAAGCAGTATTTATGTCATTGCATAAGTTGACATCCAGGAATAACCCACACTGCAGACAAAGCTCTAGAATATTCTTGTCATTTTTCTAAATATATCTCTATAATTTAAAATTCTGCTTAACTTAATTGCTGTAGCTATCAAAAGTTCAAGTATTGCTTCACAGTAATTTATGGTGATGTTTAGAAAGATCACAATAAAGCATAGCATTACTATGACTATCTAAGCAATTAAGAAAGATGATGTTTTGAAACCACCTTGTAAACACTGAACATACATCATCTAAGCATTCACATCTCCCTGTTTTTTTCTGTGAATTTGATTAACAAGAAGTGCTGAACCCCGCAGAGAGGATTCATCTCTTCACATGTAGAGGTTTACAGGCCAGACATCTACATCTTAATAATAGCCTTGGTCACTTTTGAGGCAATGGAAGGTAAAAGGCTTCTTTAAAGTAAGTCTGACCTGAGCCTAAAGTAGACACCTAGATTGGATTAGATATATTGATTCATTACTTATTTTTCTTCCCTAAGTTTAATGGGAGCCTAGGAAATACAGCTTAGCTGTCTGAACATGTACACTGTAGCCATCTGGAAACCATCAGAAAACCATGAATCCATCTCAATATAAACCCCACCACACGTCCCCCAAGTACTTCCACAGTGAGGAGGTTCACAGCTGTAAGCTCTTTGATTGTTTGCAAATGTTTGTAGGTTTTGTTCTATAAACTATCTACAAGAATACACTCTAAAATGTGCAAATGAATGCAAACTACAATATTTACTCAGTAAACCTCACAAAAACAGTACTTGGCAGATGCAAAACCTGCAGCAATGGTTGTGCCATGGTAGCTGAAAGTTGAAACTGCTCTGAGTTAAAAGAGGTTCTAATCAAAATGAAATGTGTAGTAGTTCAATAGTATCCAGTGCACTAAGATGTGCATGATGGCTTGAGGCTACTTAAGGACAGAGATTATGTGGATTCACCAGTTTTGTAACGTCTTGACTCGCTTAACAGAAAACATGTTTTTGGGTTCTGTTACACTCGTGCACTAAAATGGCAGCTAAGTAATTACTGAAAACATCTACAGATCTAGGAAATTTCTGTTGCAGCAATTTCTGTGGCTTTTTGCCACAGAAAGAATCCAGAAGTCCTGATTTGCACATCTTTGGAAGCTTGTCTTTAATGAAAAGTAGGGTGAAAAATCTTCCATCTCCCTCTGCCAGCTGTGGTGTGTAGTGGCCTTTTGATGAAACACGTCATGACCATACAGGGAAATCCCCTATGGCTGCCATCAGTCAATGTAGAGAAGTTCTATTGCTTGACAGATTCTCTTTCAGTTTCGTCAGGCTGGAACTTAGACAAGGCAGTTGCAGGTTTTTAACACTTCTTTTGCTTGCATATTCCTACCTGAATAGCAATTCAAGAAGAGAAATGCGGAAAGTGAAACTGAATGGGCATAGTATGCTGCCCTCAAGCTGAAAAGCATTCCTCCACCAAACAAACTATTAAGATATTGACTTCTTTCTTCTTCTTTTTTTCCTACCATGAGGTTTTTATATGAAAATCTAAAATCTTCAAAAAGTATAAAGTCATTACCAGAGTATAGCATGGAGAAAGCTCAAGGTCAATAGCAGAGCCTCATTCTTCACATTTGTTGGTCAGTGCTGCTTTTTTTTACTCTGCCAGAAGGTCATGCTGACTTTCACAGACTCTGATCCTCTGGTTGCTTAGATGGCATTCCTGCTGCAGAACCTCCTAGGTGGAAATGGCTGGACCTCAACCTGCTGCAGAGCTGGAGCAGTTCCGAGTGTAAAAAGTAACTACTCCTTCTGTAATTCAAGGTGACCCTAGGACTTGAGCCTTGTAGAGCACAGAAGGTGCTGATTTGATATTTTTCGCTGTTCATGTGTAGAACAAAAAAATCTGCTTCTCAAAAACATGTTTTCAAATATCAGCCAAATGTGCAGTTTATTCATCACTACAGTTCTCTTCAAACTTTGAGTGGACCCTCGATCAGAAGAGGTTTTACAAATATACAGTAATGAAATTCTGATGCAACGAAATTCATTGGGATTTCTCTTCTCTTTGATGAGGGTAGGTTTTCATCTGTGATCCAGGAGGCATTAAAACATCACTAATGTATCGCAACGACATAGCAGACAGAATTCACAACTAAAATATGTCAGAGATGCCACTAATCTGTTTTATAGCTGCTTAGATACTACAAATGACTCTTGCAGAATTTAGAATGATGCATGTCTGAAATGCCAAAGTCATGTTTTTAGCTGTTAGTAATTATCTCCTGTAAAATTCTTTCCTACAGTGTAGCATTTAAGTTTAGGCAGAAACAAGGATATTTTATAGATGTGAGCCTTCACATGTACAGAAGTCATAACAAGTCATGCATGAATTTCATCACTTTGCTAATTTTCCATCAGTCACTGCAACTATTGATTGTTCCCACTTAAAGTTGTGCAATTTATCTTCAAATGGAAAATTATTTATTTGCACTTTGACATTTCATTCCTTAAAAGGACAATCAATGTGTGATTCCAAATTATATATTCTGGTTGCGGTAACAAAATTACATAGCTTAATAAATCTGGGGTACAGATGAATGCAAACTAGAGGGAAAAGATCTTACATATACAAATGTATAGGAAGCAGTTGTGAGAATATAAATCTTCCTGAGATAACCTTCTCTTCGCTAGTGATTTGTGGAAAAGTGGAAATTGCAATCTGTGAGGAAAAATTCCTGAACCATCTGCAGAATTATGTTTCCAATGCCATTTAATATGTTCTTGTGCTATGCCTTAGAAAGCCTGTAACCAGCCATATTTCCTGGTTTTCCTAAAATATTCTTTGAGGAAACATAATACTAATCACATTTTTCATAAAGCTGAATGAGGGATGATGTGACCACTGCCCAGTCCCCACTCTTGCTTGCCTCAAGCTCTTCTCACTTAAGAGGTAGATCCATATTACAGTACAACTCCATGTCCAGTAAGTCTTCAATAAAATAGTATGAATACCATTCAAAAAAGTACTTCCACTGAACCCTTTCACTTTAGTAAGAGCAAAGTTTATCGACCTGGAGGGGACTCTGCTTAGGAGATTATTATCTTTGTGATACTTGGGCAAACTCATAGAGACTGCTAAACCGTGCTGTGGACACACATTTTTCAAAATGGGCATCACATCTCTCACTTCATTATCCATCAGTAAGGAAGACAGTATTTTATTTTAATTGTCACAGCCTATAAATAGTATTCCTTCCTAATGGCTTTTTCATCGCAATTTCTCTCCCTCCAACAAAGAAAGACACATTCCATCTCAGAAATCAAAGCTATTTCTTTGCTGTTAGTATGTGTACTAAGTTTCTCATTAGGGAATCACATGGAAAATCTCTGCTTCATTTCTTTCTGAATGAAAGTGCTGGAGGATGTCAGGGTCTTGATGTACAAACCAGGACACCTGACTATTATTATATGCAATGGCAGGTCCTGTATTTTTAGCTGGTGGTAAATATCAGCATAAAGTTGTGTAGCAGATGTATATGTGTGTGTATACATGCAAGTGCATTTGTGAATTTGTGTCTGTGTGTGCCAAATACAATGAAACATCTATAAGAAAGTAGCCTGCAAACAAATAGCCCCTTTGTGTGCAAAACAAGAACATAATAGGTTATTATAAAGATAATACTAGAAGATGAGAACACATTAAATTAGAAAACAGGAAAAGCAAAACTGCCCTGTAGAAGACATCACACTTTGCTTTTTGTGCCCCTTTTTACACTTGGCCTGTGTCACCACTTGCACTTCTCTGTAGCTTTGGGGTCAGCAGAACAGTCCCTGTTGAGTGCTGCTGTGAGGCAAACAAATGCACAAGAGCTTGGTAATATATTCATTTAAAACTTAATGAAAAAAAAATGTATAAACTCTTTGCATGTCATTACAAAGTACTTTCCAGTTACAGTTTCTCTCTGTTTTGTTTGTCACTATTACATGTTGCTGTTAGGATAGACAGCAAAGAAAGATTTTAGCAAAGTTTCTAAAGTTCTGGTGGGGGAAGAATCTAATATCCCGCAAGGAAGAGTATCTCTTCTTATGTAGTCCAATACTTTACCATGTTGGTAGAAGTGTTCAAGCAGGTGAAAATGTGGAAAAGTTACTCAGCCAATGCTGTTTGTGCCAGCTCGGATTGTCCCTGACACTTTTACATCTGTCTCACAAACAAATCTTTGGTACCTGAGATCTTGTGATGCTTTTCCTATTGCAGAACTCAAATCTTGCCAACATTTTTAGTGACAACCCAGAGTGACTAACATTAGAATGGATGGCAAAGGGCACAAATATTTTGCTCAGAATCTCATGCAAAACACTCTAATCACAGTTGAGCTTAGGGTACAGAGCAAGTTTTGCAGGAAGGGATTGGAAAACTGCATGTAGCAATGCCAGGAGTGTCTGGAGGACATTACTGCCTTCTCAGCAGTCATCTGGAAATTATGTCAGGTACAGATGAAATTCTGGTGTTTTTTCCTGCTTCTTTCTATAAATCTAATTGAGAAACCAGTACTAACTGCCTTCTTCCAGAGAGCCAAACTGCAGGACAAGCTTTTGAGGCACCAGCTCCTGCAGCTCCTCAGGCACTCCTTACATGGGACAGGCATCTGTGGAAGAGGGAATGCTGGAGCTGCTTCATTTTTGTTATTGCAGTTATTCATCTGCACATGCAAACTGGTTAGAACAGCTCCAGTTTCTTCTTTCCCAGAACATTATGCAAAGGGCTCTTCTGAGCTTTCCCTGTATTTTGCTTCCACAGACCATAATTAAGTGTTCCATAATGTCTCTCCTGTTCTAGGAGACCACCTATCCATCAGATCTAGTCCATGGATTACTCTGCTCTGAGCAGAGTCACTCTGCTCTGTTTCTTCTGCTACGTGAGCTCCTAAAGTGGAAGAGGGAAGGCTGGGGGCTCTGTTGTGAGGATATGAGACACAAATTTATTTGCGGAGAACATGAGGCAGGACCTAATATCTTGCTACCACAATCCCTGTGCAAAATTTAACTGACTTTGAGGTCTCTTCTATCAGATAACATAACCTGCAAGGATCTCTTGAGGTCTGCCTGCAGTCTGCTTATTTCAGTCATGAAGTCCTCTGAAATAATCTATGAGACAATACATTATTACTTGAAATAAAAACAGTGTAAGAAAAAAACACCTTCTTGCAAGATATAATTGAGACAGCCTGCTCAATGATTCTCTCTGTCACTCATATCACATGAGTTTGCTCCTGGAATTTACAGTCATGTCAATTTTGTAGAAAAATCGACTAAAGTGGTAACCATACATTCATTTTCCAAAGATGGCACTGTTTAACTCATAGTATTATGTGAATTCATACTATTGCATGATGAGCATTTTGCAGATTATATAGAATAGCTGTAAGTATACCAAGTCACCCTCACCAAGTCTAAAACACTCTTCTGCCCAAAAGATGGCAAGGGAATCAATTTAGGTGCCTTTCTTAGAAATGCTCAGAGAGATGGAGATTCAGATTCATTCTCATTTTAATAAGATTGCTATTTTCTTTTAAAATAACGCTTCTTATTTTTGAAACTCTTCAAAGTGCCAGTCATGTCTATCACTTGTCTGTGCCTGCTCAGAGCTTAATGCAAAAGTCTAGAAACTCTTTGTATGAAAATTTCATGCCTCCAGGTGCTCCATTGATTATTCATGAGGCTTTTGGATCTGTCACCATGGGAGCCAATTGGTTACAACTTATTTAGCATATTAATGACCTATATGAGTTAGTGCACGAAGAGACATATCGCGCCACCTGGAACGCAAGTGGCAAGCTGCTGCTGCCTCAATCAGCTTTGCAATGGGAAATAAGAAATTGGAAACATTTTATACAGAAGCAGCAAAGCTTTTACATGTCCAAATGCATTCATTCAAATTAGCATGCAGGCCTTCAATAGCTTGTTTTCATAATATGCTCCTTTTATCCTCTGTGAGTTTGGCCTCATTACAAGCACTTTCCTACTGCCAGAGCCCATGTCCCTGAAAAGGTTTAATAGGTGAATCATGTGATTTGTTAGACATTACATCAGAATGATTTAATACACCAAGGGCAGGGCTGTATGTCAGGCCCAGCTGCTGTTGCTGCTGCTCCTGTGTGCGTAGCAGGTAAGTTGATGGTGTCCAGAAAGCAGCTAGATAATGATAACAATTAATTTTACAGCAGCGAGGAAGGGAATTCAGCTGAGCTAAGCACCTTTGTTATTTTTTGCCATTCGCTGCAGTGCTGTTACTTCCAGTCAGCGGGTGAAGCTTTGCCTTAACATTTCATGAAAATTAACATGTTAAAGAAGGAAAAAATCACTGGGAGGGAGTGGGGAAGCAGTGGCCTATAGAAGCCCCGGCTAAAAGGGGTGAAGCTCCATTAAATTCTCAGGCTAGTGGTATCAGTGCTGGAGCGTGTTCTGCACTGAGAAGCTCATCTCTTCCCAAGCAGCTGAGCTTGCTGTCAATCCCTCTCTTCTGCAGATTCACAGGGGGAGAGAGAGAGGCTGTTGTCTGGCAGTAGCACGAGGACTGCATGCTCCTGAAAGGCCAAACTGTGCCTCTCGTCACCACCGCTTCAAGTGTATCACACTCCGGGCAGTCCCATGAAGCCACGAAGGGAATAGTCTCAGTTCAGGGTCAGGAGGAATATCAGAGCCTGACCTCTGCACCTTGGCGATACAGAGGATACATCTCTAAAGATTTATTGAAATTGTTTGAAGCTATCTTTGGGGATGTAAGAAATTTGTTAAATAGCGTGCTGTCTCAGCAGCTTGACAGGGATTTAGGGCTCCTTATTCAGGGGGACCTTCAGTCCCCAGGTGAGGGCAGGGTGATGAATGTTCGTGATAAATATATATATATATATATATACATAATACAGCTATGAAAAAAACAATCTCCTGATGAGCTTTTGCTACTGAAAGCAGCAAAAGACTTAAGCACATTTTCAGCTTAATTTCACTTCCTTCATACTTTCTGAATATTTTCTCTGATCTGATATTCTGATTGCTTGAAGATATTGGTTTATTTTCATATTTAATTAATTCAATAATTAAAACAAGTAGGAAGCAAGTCTACCCCTCATGGGAATGTGTTACATTCCTACATAACACATACAAATTGCTAAAAATACATGACCTAATAGCTACATAGGGTTTTCCTTGTGACATTGGCGCAGTAATAATAATCATTTTACCATGAAAGATCAGTAGAGAACTAAGAGCTAAAAAATATCTACATCTGGGAGATACAAAGGAGGTGACAAAAGTGAAGCTATTCAGACTAGTGAAGATATATATGGGGAAAAATCAGCCACCCACTGGAGCTCTGTGTTGACCCAACCATACTATTTCCAGTGCTTGGTGGCCGGACTAATGCTTGTAGACTTGAACAAACTTACTTCCATAAGTATATCAGATTTAACTGATTTAACTGGACACCTATTTCCTAACCTTTGGACTTTTTTTTTTTTCTAATTTAATGAGCTTTGTGTAACTAGCTCACATTTAGACATCTAGTTTCTATGTGCCCACATTTGGTATAGATAAGCATATGTATCTAATATAATTTGAGATTTTGTTTATCTAAAATTAGGTAACTATATGCCATTACAGGCAATGACCCTGATTTATTTACCACAGGTGACTCTTCAGCGAGGAAGGAAAGCACACAGACACCATAAAAAGTGCCTTGGGCTCTCATGCATCTAAGTTTTCCCACACACATCTTTGTGCAATGATAGAAGGCTTATAATTATGAACACTGTTCTAGATTTGGGAGGTTTGTTACCTTTGTCCAGGAGTCTGAATACAGCCACAGCAGGTTGGATATGTCCGGCCAGGCTTCCTGGACATATGGCAGACCTTTCTCCCTGCTGCCCATGTGTGTTCTCTAGGCACATACAATGCATCCAAGGCTGCTGAGAAAACTACAGTCACTGTATTCAGGAACCGTGAGTCTGACTTTGACTATATAGAACTTGTGGTGCTATGTCTACACAGCTGCTGCTCACATTTTTTTGCCTGGACAGAAATACATAAGGTTGAGATTCAGCATGGCTCATTGCCTACTGTGTTGCAACGAGAGGCTCTGAAGCTTCATAAACTGGGAACAGGTCAAGACCACCAAGGCTAAACAGAAGTTCCAGTCCTGCAACTGATTAGTGAGGTCAGTAGGGTTTGGCATGGGTGCACACTCACCCCAAGCTCATTCAGCTATAAATGTGAAGCCCAAAGGAAAACACAAATGTCTGTCTTTGTGCTTTAATTTTATGGGTAAAAACTTTCATTTTTATTTAATTATTTTATTTATATGATTTTTATTTTCCATTTATTTATTATTATTATTTATTTATTAATTTTAGTTTATGGGTGAAAATTTTATGGGATTAGGGATTATTTAGGCAAACTGGACACCCATAAATCTATGGGTCCGGATGAGATGCACCCAAGAGTGCTGAGGGAACTGGTGTAGGATATTGCTCAGCCACTCTCCATCATCTTCAAGAGGTCATGGAGGGTGGGGGAGGTGGCGGAGGACTGGAAGAAACCAGCATCACTCCAGTCTTCAGAAAAGGCAAGAGAGAGGACCTGGTAAACTACAGGCCGGTCAGCCTCACCTCTGTCCCTGGAAAGGTGATGGAGCAGCTCATCCTAGAGACCATCTCCAGGTATGTCAAGAAGAAGGTGATCAGTAGTCAGCATGGATTCACCAAGGGGAAGTCGTGTTTGATGAACCTGATTGATAGCCTTCTGCGATGAGGTGACTGGCTGGCTGGATGATTGGGTGATGGGAGAAACATGGATGTTGTCTACCTTGATTTCAGCAAGGCTTTTGACACAGGCTCCCATAACATTCTTATAGGAAAGCTTAGGAAGTGTGGACTGGACGAGCGGACTGTGAAGTGGATTGAGGACTGGTTGAATGGCAGAAGCCAGAGGGTGGTGACAAATGGGGCCGAGTCTGGTTGGAGGTCAGTGGTGTCCCACAAGGGTCAATACTGGGCCCAGTGCTGTTCAACTTGTTCATCAATGACTTGGACGAGGGC
This sequence comes from Crypturellus undulatus, assembly GCA_013389825.1. NCBI lineage: Eukaryota > Metazoa > Chordata > Aves > Tinamiformes > Tinamidae > Crypturellus > Crypturellus undulatus. The sequence continues at coordinate 175,537 of VWPW01014673.1, forward strand.
ACAGAGTGCACCCTCAGCAAGTTTGCAGATGACACCAAACTCCCTCTGCGCTGCCATTCAAAGAGACCTAGACAGGTTGGAGAGTGGGGCAGAGAGGAAACTTATGATATTCAACAAGAACAAGTGCAGCGTCCTGCGCCTGGGGAGAAATAAGCCCAGGCACCAGTACAGATTAGGGGCTGACCTGCTCAAAAGCAGCTCCCCAGAGAGCGATTTGGGAGTCCTGGTTTACAACAGGTTAACCATGAGTCAGCAATGTGCCCTCGTGGCCAAGAAGGCCAATGGGATCCTGGCCTGCATCAGGAGGAGCGTTGCCAGCAGGTCGTGGGAGGGGATCCTGCCCCTCTACTCAGCTCTGGTGTGGCCGCACCTGGAGTATTGGATGCAGTTCTGGGCTCCCCAGTACAAGAAGGACATGGAGCTTCTAGAGAAGGTCCAGCAGAGAACCACAAAGATGATTAAGGGACTGGAGCATCTATCTTACGGGGAAAGACTTAAGTGAGCTGGCCCTGTTTAGCCTGGAGAAGACTGAGAGGAGATTTGATCAACTTGTTCAAGTACCTGAGGGGAGGTAGGGAGAATGGGCCAGGCTCTTCTCTGGGAGCCTGTCACCTCACTTGTGACAGGACAAAGGATAATAGATATAAGTTGAATCACAGGAAGTTCCACCTCCATGTGAGGAAAAATTTCTTTCCTGTGAGGGTGACAGAGCCCTGGAACAGGCTGCCCAGAGAGGTTGTGGAGTCTCCTTCTCTGGAGATCTACAAAACCTGCTTGAACGCCACCGTGTGCCATGTGCTGTAGTTGTCCCTGCTGGGGGACCCCCTAAGAGGGGTTGGACTAGATGATCTCTAGAGGTTCCTTCCAACCTTAACCATTCTGTGCTCCTGTGAAAACGAATGTGTATGCATTTAGGAAACTGAGTAGTAGAAAAATAATTAAAACTTAGGAGTTGAAACTAATTGCTTATATAATCAGCCACATTTTTTTCCAAAACAATAGAGTGACATGCATGAAGGAATATGTTTCAAGGCTTAGGATAGGCACAGAAATAACAAGAACCTACAATTCATCATCTTTTGCTCTGGCATCAAATAGTACTAAGGAGAAATATTTTCTGGGTACACTGGAACAAAGTCACAAGGTGCAAGCCCTGAGTGCACAGGTTCTTAAATCAGCTCTAGTCGTACTCCTGTTGATTGAGCTTTAAATCAGGAACTTTTTCCCTGCAGTGAGCTATTGGTGGCCCACTTAAAGATTAATTTTTGGAAGTGAGGTGTAAAATTATTTGAGTATTAGAAGGTGCATGGCTTAGGAGTTTGAACTGGTATAGCTATGCTTGTTTTGCAGTTATTTTAACTGAATGAAGAGAGAATTACTTGGTCTTTTATTACTGCTGTCTGAACTTATTGTAAGCCTGCTTGTAATCATATTTTTGAATCACCAGAACGGACTTTGTTCCAGGACTATAAAAGCTTCCATTTTAATGCTTATTCAGACCTGAGGGGAGATGAGTTAAATTTATTTATTACCCAAATGAGAAGCATTTTGTCTTTTTACCACTGATCTTTTTTGCAGGGATTACTAATAGCTACAGGTAGCATGTAGAATCAAACTAAGGCAATGTAATAACAAGGAACTTAAAATAACTTCATAAAATGCTGTATGATGGTACTGCTGAAAGTATGCAGTTCAACACTGTAATATAAACTCGTCAAATAATCCTTTATGTCCAAATAAATTCTGATTGCCTATTCACAGATTAGATTTACACAAGGCCTTCTTCATTATGAAATGAATAACTGCTAATTTGTTGCATCTCAAAAGTAAAATTCCAGTAAATTATATTTAAATGAGAGTGAAAAAGTCCTTGCTATAAAACTCTCAGCAGCTGGCCATACCACTTCAAAGATTATTTTCTCCATTTTGAAATTCTATTTTTTTCTTTTGCAAGTAAGTTTGTAGTGATGCCTATGAATATATATGGCCTGGTGCATATGGATTTACAGGACTTTGGGCTGAAGCTGCCTATGACAGAGATACTCTTCTGGGCTTGTATATATATTGCATAATTGGATGTTCAACCTGAGTATTGCTGCAATATCATCTTAAAAATAATTAAAATAAAAATGTTTAGAAATTGAAAACCTTGAGACTAAGCTTTGTCCCTTAGTGAGGCTTTCTGGACTCCAAATTTAAATATCTAAAAACGGAATAAATACTTGCAAAAATGACTTTGCAAGATGTAAATGGGTTTTGCCCCAGAGGGACTTCATGGGGATGAAAATGTAATATGAATTCAAACAGAGAAATAATTAAAAAAAATAGGATGGAGAAGCTTGGGGATTGATTCAACAGTGCAAAGAGCAGTTGGAAAGGGGTTACTTGCTTCTCATCACCCTGTTCCTTCACCCTCTTTGTCTTGTTCTTATTCTGGGAAGATCGTCTCCCACCGTTCCTTTATGTCAGCTCTGTCATCTGTAAGACCTTTTACTGAGCTGATTCAATACACTAATTTAGCAGAAAACAGCTCAGCTTACAGAACTGGCAGAAAATTCGTCATCTTTCTGTGGCACTGAGCCATTCAGCTATCACTGAGCCATACCTCAGAAAATTCACCTTAATATGATATAAAACCACTATGTTCGTACATCCTTAGTCCTGTTCTAATATTTTTGTCATGTTACCAAGTGGTATAGTGCCACATGGTGTATATTTGCTATCAAATATGATGGTTTATTTAGTTGTCTAAGTGTCTTCTGTTATTTGTGTTAGAGAGGCAGTCTGCAGCTGCTAAAAGGGATTATAACTTTGTTGATTATAGGGTTTCTTCAAGATCCAATTGTCTATATATTCCAATAAATACTTGTGATAGAGATGGGGCGCAAGGTAGTAGTTGAACTTCGGGTGAACAAAGAACCCAAGAACAGAGGTGAAAACAAGGCTTGGATTCAGCCGAAGACTCCTGCTATGTGGTCAGGGAGGCCATTTAACTGTGCAGTCAGTAGTAGTCCTCTCTAGCCAGGCCCTGTGCTCAAAGCAGCTGTTTTAAAAGATCTGTTTTCTAGATGCAGCATTTTGCCATGACTTTTACTTCTTCACAGGACCCTCCTTGCAGTATGTGTCCTCCATGTGCCATCCAGCATGTGGGAGTGAGAGCGGGAGATGAGAAATTTTCAAGGTCTTTATAGTAAAAATGATATTACAAGATATTGATTTGAACATTCAGTGGGCTCATTACAGTTGGTAATTTCATGTCAGGCTACTGGAAAGTGTCTCTTGAGAGGAGGATCTGAAGAGCAGTGTGTAAGTGTGGTACAGACCCACTTAGGAAGTTTTTTTTCTTGGCTGAATGAGATAGGAAGGGTAATGGAAGCAAAAAAGCAATTTCATAAGCAGGATTAGAGGAGAGAAAGTTCACATGCAGTCTAAGGAGGCCTGGCAGGGATATTGATGGGAGAGGTCAGTCTAGGGAACAGGGAGGGAAGTGAGGAATTCCAGGTCTGTATCCGGGGAATTTACCGTGATAACAACAAATGTCAGGAAGCAGCTAAGAATACGGACTAGCTAACAAGAATAGGTCGAGATTTGTGAGTTGTGGGACTACAGATAATGACTGAAACTAAGGGAGTGTTTAAGCTCACCTTTTGAAAGGGAGAGATAGAAGAAGAGAGTGTGCCAAGATCATCATTTATGTAAGCGGAAGTTTTATGGTTTGCAATTTTGCTGACAGTGATAGAAAACTTTGTGTCAGCCCCACCATACCAAAACCATTCTCTAAGAAGTTTGTCACCTGTATGAAGTTTATCATTATAACGAGTTTATCAGCTGTAATGAATTTATCATCATATGCACTGTTTGGTCAAAGTATTCATAATTCACCTGGTAAGGATGCACTAAAGAGATACAAGTTTAACCTTTTTGAAACACTCACATTGATCTTTAGAGGAAAATGTAAACATGCTCAAAATATTTTCTTCCTCTAAGGGATCTCTTGGCATTTATAGAAGGTGTCATAACAGCTACCTGCAATCCACCACCCTCACTATTGCCCAGCAATGGAAGCAAGAGAACTAAAATGTCCTTAAAGATAAATAACAATACCATACACTGTGACAGATTTTCTGTCAAAAAAAAAAAAAAAGGGGGGGGCGGCAGATTGCTTAACTGTCCTGGCCCATTTCCGGCCTTTCTGCTACTAGTCTGTGCCAGCCCTATGTCACTGAATACTCAAGCGCTGCCAAATAGTTTAACTTGTCATTGTCCATTTTTTGAGACAGTCTCGAACACAACCAGGCCACGAATGTCAAGTTCAGACATAACCTCACACTAGGAACCTAACATCAAGTCGCCTGGGACAGACTATAACTAATGTATCTTGGCTGAGGTGCACATCCCTCTTTCATTGGGGACTTCTCTGCCCAGCTGGGCACTGTGGGTACCTCTGTACAGCCAAAGTTGCATGAAGGAGACTTAGCACAAGCCACGGTATGGCCTGCTACATCAAGTATCACGAGTTGCTTATAATGGCAACACTGCTTGCAATAGTCAATCTTTATTTTATTGTCTATTGTATCTGTCAGTGCTTGAAAGCTTTATGAACACAGGTGGCCAAATTCATCTGTTGTGTAACTCCCTGGATCTCAATTTGGCCTGCAAATTCATGTGCATTAAAATTTCTGAGCTGAGCTCCTTTTGATGAAGCCACTTTTGCCGATAAATATTGAGGTTAAAAATAAAGGTAGTTTGTCATTTCATGTCATGTTTCCTCCCCAGTGCAATCCTTTGAAAACAGAGGGTTTCAACAATGCACTCACTTTATTATATAAAAGAACATTAAAAGGCAACACAGCATTCCTTTTTGTTGCCTTATGATTTTTATTGTTCAGCTAAAATTTAAACTGCTTTGGCAAGTGCTTTTTTTCTGTTTCAGAACTATATATTTGTAAACAATTATATACAAGTAGATTCATGAGATGGGGTGAGACATAACTAAATATGAATGCAGCACATTCAGCACATGCTGGCCACCTTCTTCATCTAGTTTGCAGGATAAGTGTGCGAAACAGAGGGATTTGTTTTTGGCAATTCCAGGGCTATGTTTCAACAAAGAAGTTAAGCATCCAACAATTGCAAGCTTTTGTTATAAGTTCTGTGGTACTATCCAAAAATGTGTACTATCTTTATCAAGGACAAAACTTATTTTCACGTTCTTTTCATTCTATTCCTTTTAATAGAGAACTATATACTACTATAAGTGTAATTTCACAGAGAAAATTTGCCCCAAACTTTAATGTACTTACTTGAGAATCCTCCAGCATGGAAGAATTCAGAACAAATAGGTTTACCAAATAGCTGTTTTGTAATTTGGGTGCCCAATACACAATCATTTATGCCTCACAAATCTATCAACAATTTTTGGTTGACATTTTCTTTGCAAATGACGATCTGAAAGTGAGGTTTGCAGCAGATAAAGAATTGGGAAAAAAAAGTGAAACAGGATTTCATATTATTATATTTATTATGATAGAATAATATTATTAAAAATTGGGAGATAAGGGAGATAATAATATAACTACTTGTATTTCTATAGCATTAAGTCTTCTCCAAATTCAAGCTATACATAAAGCTTTAGTGCAAGGGGATACACTAAGAAAAGGGTGAGGTGCAGATAATATATTTTAACCTTCCTAGGGAGCCTTACTCTGTGAAGATTTAAAGGTTTTTAATCTTCAGCAGGACATGTTGGCTGGAAAGCAGTACATTTCAAAATGAAAATACGTTAATTAATGTCTCTCTTGGAAGAGGACAATCTGAAATATCTTTCTCTGTGGGTGTAACTTGCAAGCTGATTGTGTAGTCTGATAGATATTCCGTCAGAGCATGTTAAGAGAATGTTAAGTTTGTACGGTTAAGGACACTGAAGTTAGGAAATGCCACATGATAGGATTCACGTGCATCCTCAACTCTGCCTCTGGTGTGTATGCAGTATAATATATTCATTACATACAATATCTCAGACACTGCTATAAATATCCACTGTGTTCACTGATCTTAGATTTTACACATATCATAGCATGCATTAAATATTGTGTGCAGCTCTCTGCCACAGTAAATTAAAACCTTGTATGAGAAAAATGCATAATAAGATTTGTCTTAAGCGACTAGTGCAGATAGATTAAATATTATGCTTATGATATAGAACATGGCAGACGTTTATTTCAAGAAATTATCATGAAGCCTTGAAAGACTTCACTCTGCATGGGTGCATACAAATTGGCTGTTAGGTTTTTATTTACTGCAAAGCTCAGAAGGATTGGCTGCATCTCTGCCTAAAAAGAAACAGGACATCTATTGGAGTAGGCTAAAGCTTTGGCTCAAGTCAATCAGGAAAACTGAAGGAAGAAGCTTAGACATGAATGCCCCCGTGTTCATTCAGAGAACCAACCCACCTTTTGGTTGCCTGTGATCCAGGCAACCAAATGAGTGCAAGAGAAAGTTACTGTTTAATATGGCTAATGTTGGTGAAGTGGACTTCTAAGAACTCTTGCGCATTTGTTACATGATGCTGGAAATGAAGGAGTAAATGGAGTTTGTGAAGTTTAAATGATATTTGTAATGAAAACAAAGCTCATAATTAATAAGGTTAAGGATCAGAGAATCCAGGGAGAGTTGGGGTTTTACAAAACCTTCAAAAATTATTAAAAAAAAACATGTTTTTTCCATTTAATTGACTCAGAATGCAATGAAAACATGTTTCTCTAATTAAATAAATGTCTTGTGGCATACAGAAATAAATACCAATGATTCTTAAATCACAGCCTGGACAGAGTAGGCTTTTTATTTTTTTTTTATTTTAGAGGCTGTTTTTCAACATTGTTTTATTGAGTCCCACTCTTTGTTCTGCACTCCCCCTCTATTTATTCAGGTCTAGGCAATTTTATTCCAAATTAATTCTTTTTTTGTTTTTCTCACTGGAACAAAGAAAGGTCAGTTCTTTCCTACATCTTTGTTTCTTCCTCTTTCTGTCATAGACCAGCCTTCCTCCAAACCCACGGACCCTTCTCCATTCAGAATTGCTGCTGGAAAGAGTTTGATCTGGGAAGAGCTGTCCCAAGGACAGGGAGCAAATCTGACCTCTCCTCCAGTCTCTGTCCAAGCACTGCTGAGTCTGTGAAAGTGCAAAGACCTCTGCTCCTCACTATCTATAAATACCCCAGGAGCTGGGGAAATACTGCACATAGTCAAGCCAAGTGGATTTTCCCCCAGACAGTGCTAAAATCTGATGAAAATCTGGGCCTTCTTATGCCAAAGTAGCCCTACCTGAGCAAGATACAGACTACTCTGAAAAGAAAATAGTTGTAAAATGGTTAAAAGACTAAGAGCTTGTTAGATGTATCTATACTGCCCCACAAAACTACCCTGTGCATTTCATGAGCTTTCTCTCCTCTGATATTTTGTTGGCTCCTAGCAGCAGAAAAAAAAAGTTTTTCCACAACAGTTTTCTACACAGTGTCCTCCTCCTGTTCTTTAAATACTTTTGTGCTTAGATCAATTCCTGTACAAGCACCACAACTGCTTGTCCAGTGCATCTATTTATTTTAAAAGGCAGTTGCCAGTTCGACACCCCCATGTTTCATATGAAGACTGATATTATGTCAGTTTCTGAACACTGCAGCAAAGTTTAATGGATTCTTCCATGTTAAAGGAAAGGTGGTGGATTCAACAGATTTTATAAGTTTTATGACAAGATATAATAGTACTTTACTTTTCATCCCTAAACATGTATTAGGTAATGTATATTAGGGCCAGGACCATGCTCTAGAGTTGCTCTGTTTTGCATAGCACTTTCCCCAAACACCCTAAGTCCCACTTTATTTCTAAAAAATAAAGAATAAGATGCATTTGACTGGAGATAGGAGTCTAACTTTAGAGACTATTTACTGCAAAGTAAAATCCAATTTGGAAATCACCAGAAAAGTCATTTTAACTTCTATCTTAGAATCTACTTGAGTCCTAGTCATATATTTTTTTTATTTATACACTCAATTCATGGATATTTTAATTTCTCTGTGTTTGAAATTGTCCTTGTTTACATTAAACACATGTAATCGCTAGATATATTGCAGTGCAAAATGACAAGATAGCTTATTTTTATTTACTGCAGCATATTGAAACAAAAGATCTGCATCATTTCTTAGTACATGCATGGAGAATATAAATTTTAATGATTTTTAACAAATCAGTTTATCAAATTAATTTTCAGGGAGACTACTGAAGCGCCAGAAGGCCAAAAAAATTCTTTTAGGTATACCTTTGCTGACTTACTAGTGTTCATGAATATCATTTGGATGTTCTTTGCCCTTGCAGTTCTGACATATATGTTAAATATCCATTGAAAGGCTTACTGTCAGTAATGGTCTTCCTTAATCCCAGTGGGTCTCTTTCTTTATAGTTTAATCCTCCAAAGAAGTTATAAAAGGGCTGCTTGCAGTATCTCACTCAATAATCTCTTGTTGCACTCATTACAGACGTGTTCTCCCAGACTATGCTCAGATGAGTAGTCTCCTATGTCAATATAAATGCAAGTAAATGTAATAAAGAAAAGGAGTTTATTATAATTATCTGCAATACTTTCAAATTATTAATTTAATATTTAAATGTTAACTTTAATGGCATATTGTTTGTCAGTTCCTTTTTCCCTTTGATGGAGAAAGGTCTCTAGCCTGAGGTAAAAATTCCTATTGTAAAGCATTCGTTGCTAATTAATTATACATTAATTATAATTATATGTTAATTTTATGTTTTTCAAAGAATCCCAAAAATCAATCATCGTATCTATCCCAAGTTCACAGTATAATAAAAATCATTGTATTGTTAGTATTGGAATTTTTAAAAGGTAGAAATGCTGCTTTTCAAAATATTTTCAACAGTAGACTCCATTCCTGTAAAAGCAAAATTGAAAACCTGCGTGGACATTATGAAAGCTAGAACCAAACAAATTAAAAATAATTAATATACATAATTCATAAATGATCATGAAATTGCAATATGACAACCTCAGAATTAGTATCAAAAATGTAGAATATTCACCTAGCATTTTATTTATACATTATCATATAGAAGAAATTACTAAAGAAGGGATTGCAGAATGTTTACTGTTGCAAGCCTTGACCTATTTCCTCCCTGAAATTGCTGGATTAGACCCAAGTTGAATCCTCCTCAGTGACTTGTGATTTGATGGGTGGACTCTGGTAGATTTTAGGTAATGGCTGTGCTGATCACGGCACACACTTTTTGCCAAAGAAACCCCCAGTATGGTAGGTCTATTTATTTCTATTTTACATCAAAGGTGCCGGTGTTCTATTTTGTTGGTTCTCAGTTGTTTCTTGATGACAGCATGGTGTGCACTGGCACACATTGTGAAGACTTAAACAACACAAGACGTATGAAGATCTGCTAGAAAGAACAACTCCCCCTACCTGCAAAACAATATTTAAACTCTTGATTGAGTTTCTGCATTGTTCGGATAACTCTTCATGAGTCTTAATGGCCTTTTCAGTGGATTCAAGATATTTGATTTACAGGACCTATATATCATTCGACACTTTTTGTTATTTCAGTACTTAAAATTTGCTCTGATCTCTTCCTTTAGGAAGTGATATGGTTTTGATATTCACTTACCGTCATACTTTAAATTGGCTATTCATGTTCACTGTTTGATGAACATAAATACTTTGAACTTTAATTTTTGTGTGGAAAAAGAATGAAGAATTGACTAGACTCCTATTTCAATCTTTTTGATTTAGAAATGCATGTTCATTTGTAACTGGATCTGCAAACCATTTCTAAAGCATAATCTTTCTGAACAGCTTGAAAATTTCAAGAGATTTAGGTATGTGTCTAGTGCCTAGAACTCTGCTGAGCATAGTGCTGAAATCATTACACTACATATCAGGACCATTATTTCAGCACTGCCTTGAGTCTATATCTCCATGAGCTGCAATCATAGCACTAAAAAAAAAATGGATATTACCCAAGTTGTGAATTTCCTATTCTTTTCCCTCTCCCTGTACAAATAACCACGTGTTTATGAAATGAGCATTGTACAAAGAAGTAAGAAACATTCTCTATTGAACAAGAATCTGCATGTCTGCAGTTCCTCTCAGAATAACTTATTGGAAAAGGATCTGTGTGTCAAAAACATCCGTATAAACATTGTTATCTCTTGTTAAAAAAATGGTCTCATAAGGCATTTAGAAAGAAATACTTCATCTACTTTATTTTAGTTTTTTTTCCCCTCCCTCCTTTCCCCATGCAAAATTTTTTTAAAAAATTGTTTTGTCTTTAATGAAAATGTCCCGTTTGGAAAGCCTATGGCACATGACCACCTTAAGCACGCCAGTGGCTGATGTAGTCATTCAGAACTGGTTTGCTTGAAGTTAGAGATACTGTTTTTGAACTGGTGCTGCCCTCTATTTATGAAGCAATGTGGAAAATGTCACAATAAACTTAAGGACATTTCCTCCACCTCTTAAATATTTGTAGGATGATTAAGTGGGACTTATTTTGCAAAATTGGTCAGAAAGTAGTGTTTCCTCTCAAAACTAGCTTTTTCTGGCATCTATTTTCACACAGAAGGAGGCATATCTGCTCTTCCTTCATCTAGGCTGGAGAATATGGGCAGTTTCTCCATTGAATATAAGCAAAGAGAAAACAATAAGTGCAAGTATTAAATTTCTCAAGGATCTCTAAAAACAGAATGGTAAAGATTGTCCCTGAAATTCTACGGGTGGAGAAATTTGCCTCAGTGGATCTTATCTGCAGGCCAATAATATATGTCCATGGATTTGTGCCTAGAGCATTATACATTCACATATCATGTTAATTTCATTGGATTAGAACTCTTTAAAGATGATAAAGAGTTGTAGGTGGGGAACTTTATGGAGTGTTCCTCTGTTGAAGTCCTGCTGTTCTATAAAGCTGGCATTCTGCCTTCTAAAAAAAGAAGATAAGCAGCAATCAACTTCTCGACTAATCAGAATTTTTTGCCAGATAAATTATTACAGACACTTATTTTTACTGAAAACAGTACTGTGAAGCGCTATCAGACACTTGTAGGTCAATTTTCCAAGGGAGAGGATCAGTGTATGGGAGAGACCATGCACATATGAGCTTGACCATTTGATCTCACCACAGTTATATAGAAGGGGATTTATTTATATAAACATAAATCCAAGTGGAAAAAAAAGTCACAAAGACTTCTCAGTTCTATCATACTTCCTATAGTATTCCATTAGGAGTCTCAGGCCATGGAACAATGCTTCCATGAAAATTGACTCTAATTAAAAAAGAAGTTTCATCAAATAACTCTTTTTACTACATGCTGCACCAAACGCACATCACCAGTTGACACTTTCCAGTACTGAAAAGTCAATTATAAGGTAGGAAAAATATAGCGGAGAGGATGCTGGTGAGGTCTGCCAAATAAGCTTTTTCATAATTATTATTACTGATTTCTGTCAATTATGATTATTTTTATTGGAATATCTGTAAAATATTCCAGTAAAGCCCACTTATTTGGGCTCAGACCCCAGTGTTTTGTATAATAACCGATGCATGAAATAGTTGAGGACTGTATAAGGGACATCCTTGCCCGAGTGAGTTGTTCTTGAGCTTTGGTTCATATGGTAAGTGACCTTGGTGTTCCTCCAGTTCAGTACAAAAATATTTTGATTGTGCCAGGAAATTAAACAATAACGATAGACAATCATAGTCTAAGCAAAAAAAGAAAAGTTAGCAAACTTGTTCGTTAGAAGGGAAAGAAAAACGAAGAAGTGTCTTGCACAATGCTGTGATGCCATTTACAACTAGAAATACAAAGCCCTTTTCCTTGTTTGTGAATCCATCCAAAACACTGTCAGCAACTCAGGCAAATAAAGCAGAAATCTCCATGTACTACATATCTTTTTATACATGTTTTGTTAAAGGCACCTAGGCTACTCAGATAGTCATCCCCCATTGGTTTGTAAGCCTAATTAGTAGCTTTCTATGTGGAAGACTCTACATAGAAAGTTAAATAAAATTGGTTGAGCTCAGTCCTGAACCAGGTGATGTACCTGGTGATGATAAAACATTTGCATATGGGAATATTTAAAAAAAATACAAAGAAGAAAGCATTCAGTGAATTGTAAAAAAAAATGTTTTTAACAAGACTAAAGTAAATGATAGCAGTAGTTTTTCCATATTACTCTGCTGCTCTTCTTTATTTCAAGTTTCTAAAAATTTGCAAGGAAAGATATTAGGTACTTCTGCAACTTCTTTGTTCTGTTATGAGAAAATCATTATGGTACAATTTCTCCTCATTCAGATTTTAAATCTTGATTAGAGACATGCAATCCAGCCTTCAAATAAAATATATAATTTTGTGCATCACAGTCATCTTTTTAAATTACAGCAAATTGTCCAATTTTTATTTTGTGGACTATGTAGTTACAGCAATCAGCTTACCTGCTCTTCACCTCAGCATATGCTGTAGTGCTCTAAGTAATGAATGTCATTTTAATCAAAAGCCCTGGAGAAATCTTCTGATCTGATATGAGCACTTCAACTTAGAAATCATGTTGCCCTAAGATAGCAATAAGAACTCAGAAACCTTATTTTAGGACTTCCATAAATCAGGGTTTAGCTGGAAAAAAAAAAGTTTTATATATTATTTGGGTGAATAAAGAACAAGAAAAGCTTACACGGAGTATATATTATTTGGGTGAATAAAGAACAAGAAAAGCTTACACTGAGTTCAAGTTGAGATTCCAGGTTCTATTTTTTACGTTAAATGAACTCTCAAAAATAGTAATACTGCTGCCCTCCAGCAAATAATGGAAATTAAAATATATGATACATATAAGATATATGTGCAACCATTTATTCCTGAACTTATAACCACATGGGAAGTTTGCATACAAATCAATGAACTTTAAATGAAGATTGTTGCACTATTGTTCTAAGCAATTTTTTAAGAACTATGTTAATATGAAATTTCTCAGAGCTCAGTTCTGAAAGCAGAAGAGCAAATGCAGTAGAACAATCTCCTTCCCTTCTCTCTGAATACGGAGGGATGGCTAGATGAAACAGTGCCTTGCTCAGCAATTTCATGAAGGCTCACATTTGCCCCTATACTATCAGTCCTTAGTCAGATTTAAAAGGCAGCATTTACCATATTTTACAGGACTTTTTCAATTTATGTTTTAAATGCACAGCTATAAGACAATTTGCAAAAATATGTAGGCGGGTTAAAAATATATTATTGTAACTTGCTTGATATGCCTTAATCCAAAGCTATTTTCTTAGAAACCATCTCTCCATGGTAGGATTGTGTAATAAACTATTCTCACACATCAGAATTTTCTGGATTATGTTTCTGAGTATCCAAACCTATAATTACCTGCTGATTCATTGAAGAATTTCTTCACACAGAAATGGGAAATCCAAGAAAGTAAAAAACAAAGGATGGAGAATTATCAGACTGTGTTGCAGAACCCAGTTAAATGTTAAAGTTCCAGTCACATGATTAAAGTCATGATCTGGCAAATGCTGGGCCAATGTGCAGAAGAGAATGAACCACTGACATGGAATATACTTCTGGAAACGTTGGATGCTTCAAGCTGTGGTTTTTCAGCCATGCAGAGTGTTGATGTGTTTTCTTCCCTTTCTTTCATTTAAAATGCTAAATGCAACACATCACTTTTTAAAAGAAGGTGGAATTTGCAATATGAAGCCGTCAATACCATATTTTCTGCTGTCCTGTTTCCACTGAAACCAGTTGAATTATACCAACAGACTCTGGCTCTGAAAGTCAGGAAATGCCAAAGTTAAGTTGAATGTAGGGCAGCGTGACAGTATTTTTGCAATACAGAAAGCACACTTGTTTTCATTCTCAAACAGCTTGAGTAAGCTGCATAGGAATTTGAGAGGGTTCAGTTAGCAGTATATCCTGCTCCCAAGATAGCCAGAGAATATCTCATGATAATGCAAAAGTCACTAGTGTGCCCATTCTTAAGTGAGTACAACACTGACAGATGAAAATAGATTTTTACTATCTAAGAAGGATGCACTGAGAAAATACTCTCTGGGTTTCCTGCAGTCATATACATACATAGTCATCAATATTTGTATGCAGCTAAATTCATATCTCCATTTCTTGAACTGGTGTCATTGCCTTTAAGTCAGTAACCTTAAACTCAGGGGCTTCCAGCTCTTTGGAAAGCAACATATTGTAGCAGCATAAAATAATTCCTGTATAATTGCAGCTTTTAAGCAACAGGAAATAGGAAAATATTTAAAAATCACTAGAATTTTGAGCATTGTCCACTGACATCTGTGAAAATCACTATGAGCATTTCTTCCTTCTGTTGTTTCTAGTTCTTTTTTGATTTCTGATATTTGGTTAACTTTTCTTCTTTTTCTGCCATATAATCATCTCAGAGCCAAAAAGCCATCAATGAACACCACTGGGACCTTCTAAAGCAACAGAGATTTACTATCGATGTATTTGTTCATTACTGTATATTGTACTTTGTTATGAAGTGTATTTACTCTGTTACCCCAAACCATAGCTGCATTTCTAACTGAGATGGCTGAAAACTGAACAACTCTGATACCAAAACAGTATATCTGTGGTGTTTTGGGCATCATAAGGCTCCTGAGTTTGTTCTGTTACAGGGCTCATAAAACAAAAATATCAACCTGGTAGCTCACTGAGTCGGCCTGAGTTACTGTCTGTTTTGGTACAGAAAGGTGTTCATCAAACACAGACTCCTGACACACAATCTACGCAGAAGAGAAGGATGTTGCCTGCTCCAAAGAAGATCCAGCAGCTCTCTATGCCCTCTTCCTGATGACTCAAGGTGGCATGTAGGACAGATAGTGAGTGTGAGGGACACCAAAAGCTCAGCCAGTTGCCTGTGCCGCATGTGATAAAAATGATGTGGTTGGAGGCTTTATGGTTTGCTCAGAAATGTGTCTTTGCTCTGTCTTAAGATCAGCAGTGCTCTGTCTCTCCTGCAAAAAAAAAAAGGAAAAAAAAAAAGAAATCCAAGCCTCACATAGTCAATTTTTACTGCCTTTCCTCATTCCAGCTGTGTTTATTCATTTCTTATGGTGGTTGGAAACTTCTTATAAAAGTTGGCTATCACAAAGAAAGCTAGAATATGCCTGGAAAACACAATCCCCAAAATTTCCATTGCAAATTAAAATGTCATCTTTCTAGCAATTAACCAAACAATTACTATTGTAAATATAGGCAGAGAACAGGCTTCTTGTCTAAGGAAAGAGACATCAATTTTTAACAGAAATTTAAAGTATTTGGGGTAAAACCAGGTGAGCTGCTCAATGAAGAACCTTTGCTTTTTTATACTGCAGGTAAAACTCTTGTCCTCAGTGGAAATTCTCATGTGCAAGGATGTGTCAAAACGTAATTTTTATGATTATTTCTCAGATTCTTTCCCCCAGTTTACTATAAAATTGGTTTTCTTTATTCACAATCATGTCTGCTGTTATCCTTTCATCTGTGTGAGCCTGAGCATAATTAGAATAATAGATCCATTCATGCCATTTAATAATATATGTAATTTAATTGCAATCCCACTTGAATTTCTTTTTATTTAGAATTTATATTTACAGCAGCTAGCAGGCAGTATCTGTTTCCCATCTTTGCTCTATCAATACACAAGCACCTATTGCCAACAGATACTATCTCTCTATAAAATAGTCTGTATAAGGAAGCAATAGCTAATTATAGTTGTAAATGTAAAGTTCTTTTCAAAAGCACAATAATGTGGCATTTTTGTGTATGTTAAGTGGCCAGGAAAAATCTTCCAATTTCTCCTAATATCCAGGGCTTGACAATCCGTACAATAAAGAGAAATTAGTATTAGTAATTACTAATTAGCATAGTGAAATTCACAAAGCTCATATACTTGAATGTAAAACGAAAACGTATTTCTTGTCAATTGGAATTTTCTGCTCTGATTAACAGTTTTATTGTCTCTGCAGACTGGGAGCCAAAGAGCTCCTTCCAGTTTGTGTTTTTTTCTTTCCAGACCAGTTGTGACTCACAACCACACTTGGTGTATGGCAGGAAATGGGTCCCTTTTCCCACATATACATGTCCTTGTCTTGGTACTCGGCTTAGTCTTACAAGATTCATTTGTGGTTTGGGAACCTGGACAATTACTCTGGATTCCCATCCCTAAATTACCTCTGCTTATATTTTCTTGCTCCTCCTTAAAACGTTTGGTTTAGCATTTGTAACTAACTGTAATTTTCATTCATTTTCTATAACAAATTTTCTGAAAGAGGTTTAATATTCCCAAAGGAAATGAGATATAATAGTATAAAGAGAAATATATACGTGCCTCTCAATAGTCAGAGAGTCTCTCACTCTTAATAGTCATGTATTTTCCTGTAACATTAAGATGTTGACTGCAGTTTTAAGTCAGCAATCTAGGAGTATGACTTTTCTACAAAATTCCTTTAGTTCAGAACCTTTCAAGTAAAAGTCAGGATTTCTATTCCCACAAGTTTTTTCCCATGGGAAGGCTAGTAGAAGTTCTGCCTCCAAAACACCAAATAAAAAAAATTGGCAATTGGTAAGTCATTGCTTGAGAGACTTTTGGGTAAAGTGAAAAACCTAGGGAGTATTTATAACACAAAATTCTCAACTTTTAACATATTAAAGGTTCTACTATATATTATCTATAAAGATTCCTATAAAGTCAAAGAAGGGTATCAAGTGGTACACATTAAGGTTAACTTTAGCCTAACAAAATGAATATCCTTTAATTCTCTCCATAGTCGAAAGAAAAGAAAGTGGTTCTGGGCATAAATTTAACTTACTCATTTGGAATCACTCTTCAGAGTAGTCTTTCTCAATTCACAACATAGAAAGTCTTGGATGGCCAGCTTCCTTTCAAGGCATAAAGGCATGCCTTTCAAGGCATCCTGGCATAAATAAATTTACATGGTGAGAATGCCCACAGTGTGCTCTACTTATTCTTTGTCCTGGGTTTTCATTTCTCTAAAAACACACTCTTTGCTGAGATGCCCTAAATTATGACTTGAAGGGAGGGGTGGAGAGACGCAAGAATTCTTTTGTTTTGAGTTTCACTACACATTGGAATTTGCATGTATGAATATTTTTTATTCTATTCTGTGCTCATAAGCAATGACAGAAAATTCCAGGGCAGTAAGTGCAGTTCCTGGTTCTTATGTCTTTGTCAGTGTTTAAGGGTAGAAGACTTTTCCCCCTCAAATTTAATAAAGTTTCACTGGGTTGAGCCAATATTAATTATATCAAAAACAAATTAGTGGTCTGTCAAAATAATAGAAATAAAATTCTCCCTTATCTTCTTACAAAGTGCTAACCATATGGTCAAGGAGTCTTCTGTCAGAGATTCTCCTAGTCATTTATGGTAACCATATTACTGATATTTTGTCAATAGTCAATTGTTTACTCATGCTTTTTTGAGTATATCTCATAGGAATGACTGATGAATTATGACTTAACTGTTCATTTCACTCTTGAAGTATTAATAAGTGCTTTTATCATTATTTTATCATAATTCTATTACATAACATTCATCATATTTTTCAGATTTATTATATTTTTAATCATAATTTTTCAGTCACAATTTTGCATGTGCAGCTAATGACTCATGCCAAGTTCTGACTTCAATAATTAGTTCCCAGTAGCCTATAAAGCACTCCAATGTGATTCCATTTGGAAGCCTAGAACATGTTGAAGTCCTTTCTACACTGAGGCCAGAATCAAGTCAGACCAGCAGATGAACTTCAACACCATGTGCTTGACTTTTTTTTTTTTTTTCTGGAAGAAAATAAACAGAGGGAGGCTCTTGTGTCTTATCCTGAAGTGAATTTGAGTCTGGAAGGAGTCCATAGCTAGAGTAAAAATCTCAAAAGACTTTGCAATCTTACTTAAAGCTAGCCAAAATGTCATTATTTAAAGTACCTTAAAATTAAAGAAAAAAAAAAAAAGTGAATATTTTTCTAAAAAAAAAAACTGTATTAAATGGAAAGCTTCATTGTCAAAATTCCCCCTACCCCATTTTTTCCTTTTTATTTTTTAATTTTTTTATAAAGAAGATAAATTATCCACAGTAAGTCATTTCGAATTGAGAATTAGAAACTTTTCATATCAATATGTAGCACTTTACAAACTTCATATACAAAGTTTGCAATTGTGAGATTTATCAAAACTAGAAAATATTGCTTTCTATCAGTTCACTAAAATGACTTTCTTCAGCAGAAAAATATTTCAGCAAAAAATCCCAATTTCATGGTCAAGCCAGAAGCAGTTGACAACTGGAAACAAGGTGTCAGGCAATAAAAGCTCAACTCTTCATTCATTTCCAGCTCCCTGGAAAACATTAGTGACTCCATGACTTATTGTTTCACCAAGACAAACCAGGAAGTACTAAGGGACCAAAAGTTCTCCACCACACTGGGAAATGATGTTACACCAGCCCTTAAGGCTTCTTTAAGGTACGTGGCATATAGTTAAACTGAGGTAAAGAGAGGGGATGTAAAAGAGCTCCTTACGCTCTCATTTCTCTGTGAGGTGTTGGCATCAACACTGGTGTTTCAGCTCAGGAAGCACAAGCCACAGGATGCTGACAGAGTCTTTTGCAATTTTATGGGAGACGAAAAGGAAGGGAAGCTCCCTGCCTCTCTGCTGCCTCTTCAATCCCCCTAGAAGGCCAGGATTTTCCTGTTATAATGCTGCATGCTGGACAATAAACCTTGTACCTTTAAATGTGACTTTTCCCATAATCTTTACATTCTCTTTGCACTCATGCTTGCTCCACTGAGAATCATCTCCATTTGCTCTAGCAAGCACAGAGTAAATACATCTATAATTTCAATTCTGTAAAAGAAATAAAGCACTCTAGAAAATGCATTTCCAGGATAACTGCATTTCTCTACTGGATTAAATCATTTTGACTTCAGATTTAAACCTTACATGCTGGCACACCCTAAAATTCAAAGAGGAAAGTTCTGTAAGAAATAGGTGTTATTCTCATTTTTATTCTTATACAATTATCCAGAAATGCAGTATTGCAAAGTCCTACAGATATAATTTACGTCACATTGGAAGTTTATTACTATTGCAGTCGCCGTATCATACAATGAGACTTACTAAGCATTTAATCTGAAAACAACATCTAGTTTCACAGCAGTGGGTAATCCATCAGGGTAGGTTTGTGAGTGTGCATGTATGTGTGAAAGTTTTCTCATTTGGCTTAAGGGGCCAAATGTTGCTCTTGGATACGTGCATGCTCCTTCTGCTCGTGTCTGCATTTTTGCATATATTGAACATTTCTCTCCAGGGTTCTAAAGAGATTGATTTTCAAGGCCTAAATACTTAAATTATCATGTTACATCATAAATACTTCTTTAAAAATACTAACTTTCTAAGCCTCAAAGCCACCCACTGCATGAGCTGTTGGAATAATAAGGGTTTTTAAAAAACAGAGATGTAATTGAGAAGTTAAGAAGCAGCTTGTTCAGGGTCTTACCAAAGCTAGGATAAAAACCCAAAGCTAGGATAAAAACCCAAAGCTAGAAGGTTTTTTTCTCCTGTAATTTTTTTGCCATTCTGAAATGCCAAGACCTAATAAACTCCCTCTATGAAATTTCAATATTCTAAAAGGAAAGTTTATTTGGATTTAGCTTAATTAACTTATCTTTGTGCAAAAACAGCGTTGTTCTGAAATAAGTATAATTATTCATTCTTCAATTCACAGACTCACTAGAACAGTTATTCTATTTTAAGTACTCTGCCTTAGTCTAAATGTCTTTCTCTACATAGACAAATGGTAAGGAAATCAGTAGACTTGTCCTGGATTTTGTTGGTTCTAGAGGGGACCACATGCTCCTAGAGTTAGTCTAACTTAACTTTTTGCTCCTGCAAAACCTTGTGCCACTTATTTTCATAACCTCCAGCATTTCAAATAAAAAAATGGTTGGCATATATAAATGAGCCTGCAGCCCATCTGCAGTCAGGCTGTCATATACAGTGTTCTCATTGCCACACAAGATAATAGGCCTCATGCACATGGGACTTAGCATATCTGGTATGGTGGCCCTACCACATCTTTGCTAAGCAGATATCTGGGTGGTAAGTCTGCGATATAGTAAGTAGTTAGGACTCCTAAACTTAACCTTTAGGGAGTTGACTCCGGTAATATAAGAGCCCTTCCACACCTGAAGTGACTTAGCAGTGAATCTCACCAGACAACCCCCACAGTAATGGCTGTAGAGGACACCTACTCGCAAAAAAAAAAAAGGTAGAGCCGACAGATCTTAGACTTCAGACAAAGAAAAGGTTCCATGTAGTCTTCTTAAAACTTCCATAAAGGTTAAGTTTAGGAGTCCTATGTTAGCCCTGAACTAAGTTTTAACACAGAGGAAGAGAAAGTATCTGCTTCCACAGGCTAACAAAGCAAAAAGAGAAAATGGGCAGACAGTAATAGGTAGAGACATAGAAGCAGGATGTTTAGTTAAATTTTTGTAGACAGCCTGTGAAATTTACTTTTCTTGTGTACAGTCTTGTCTCACACAGATATCAAAGTAAAATATAATCAGAAAAAAAAAGACATGAAGGTGATTTTAAAATGATTTGGGTTCAGTTATTCAGTCTTCCACTTTCTGATATGGTTATTCTTCCAACAGCCAGCTTTTTGCCTGACTGACAAAGAAGTGAGTGTATAAGTAAGTCTAGGCCAACCAAAGGGCTTGATTGAGACAGCAACTGGAAGCACCCCAAAGGCAGCGTATATCTTACTGACGAAGAGCAATCTGACATCTCACCCAGTTCTAGAAAAAGCAGGAAGACTAGCCCAATACAGCTACATTCTTTAGCATTTTTTGCTCCCTACATCATCCTGGGTACCTAAGATTTTATTTAAAGTTTATCCAACAGATAAAAAAGCCAAAAAGCTGTCAGATACATATGTGTGTCATGTCATAGAAGGATTGACAGGTCAAAGAAGATAGGGAATATATATTTTATGAAATGATAAATGTTGACCTGAAAGTGTACTTGAAATAGTGAGAATAGATAAACAGCACAGGAATAACTAACAAGGATGCTGAATTCCAGTTCATGGAGCAGGTCTTTTTCATTTCTTTCATATATGTATGATAAGTCCTGCTGAAAAGGCCTTCTATTTCCTTGTGCGAATAAGCTTGATTTGAAAGTTTCTGCTACAATGACTGGGTAAAACAAATGGACTGTGGCAGTGTCCAGGCCAGGCATGGGACAGGACCCATCGCAGAGCACACGTGAGTACTGCCAGCATGAACTCTCACCAAAAAATGCATTGCAGATGTTCAAGGAAACCCAAACTTGGGGGGAAATAAAGAAAGACAAAAGGATTTTGTGGTCAGTCTCTTCCTCTTCCTACACATTGCAGAGGACCCTGTATTTTATTATGAAACAAAAGCACTCTTTACAATAAAATTCCAAAATGTGATTGTAAATTTGGATAAATAAAAGCAAGGATAAATAAATATTCCATAAAGAATGAGCTGACTGTACACATTCTGTAAAAGGATATAGCCACATGTTAGCATAGCCTTAAGCCATCCTTGCTGTTGTATGAGCCAAGAATATTTTCCAGGTAATCCTATAAAATGTAGTTACTATGCTTAGTTAAAAAATGATAAATATTTTCCCTAAAGTGTGGGAATAAACTAAAAGCAGATATCATACAATTTTGTAAATATTTTTGTTTCTCAAAAAAAGAAAAAATACATTCTGGGGAAAAAATGATTTTTTTTATTCTTCTATCTATCTAGTTTATTCTCACTTTAATGAGAAAAGGCAACTACCAGAGCAGTTTTAAACTTCCAATTATTTTATGTTGGAAACAGCTGCCCAACTGAATCAAAACTGTTCTTTTTCCAGTTTAGTAGCAATGTTATGATTTTTCAAGGAATCCAAATACTAACATTTCAGTTTTCTGTAAAACAAGATATTTTGTCTAAAAATCTTGCATATATTATCTTCCAGTGATAAAGTTTAAATCAGACACAGAGTACACTGTTTGTAATGCACCTTTACAATACCAATTCAAGCTACTTAAATCTATCAATTAGGAAAGCATGAGGATATAAAACAACTCAATGGATTGTAAAAATAATATCAATTACCATTCTGATACCAGTAGCCTTTCCTAGAACACAAAATGTAATCAGGAAAAAATCTTATGGACATGAGATATGACAGAGCAAAATCCTTATAACTTTATATTAATAACATCAGCTGCGCTTTTGTCAATCTATCACTCCTGACAATAGAAGGAGAATCAGAATTTGTAAATGGGCTGGAATAACCACAGGTGTGGTTTTCAGTTTATTAGAGAAATTGTTATGAAGATTTGTATTACATGCATGAATATTTTATAAGATGTTGTTATAATAATGCCTGCATACCATTAGGGTCTGCATACCATTACTTCACTGTTCTAGCATATGATGATTCAGACATAGTGTAATTAAGGCAATTCTCCGTGCTGAAACAAAAATCTATTTTTCAATGGAACTTCATCAAGATCTTACAGTAAAGATTTCATTAATGGTGTTCTCTGTAAATCTTAATTTTCAGGAATCTCCATTTTCCATTTTATGCATTTCCATTCTAAGTTTGTGTGATGTTTCCTGTTCAGTGGCACATTAGCATGTGGAAAGATTTCAAAACATCTTTTTTTTTTTCTCACATATTTGTTTTTCTTTCCAAACAGTATTTCATTCTGTGCTTTCCAGCCCAGCTTTTAACTCTATACCCATCTGCCTAGTAATGTTTAAGTTTCTTCTCCATCTGCCATGGCTGACAATTTCTCTGTTCATAATTACTTTCACAGTGACCAGAATATGGAAAATACATTAATATCAATGCCATATTTTCATTTGCAGGTAATATGGGTACAAGAGAGGTGGTTTCCATTCTTATCAACTGCTGGCTCACACATTATATGTTTATACTTGCCCTGTCTGTATATTCCTTCACAAGGGAATACTCTGTTTTATTCCACTGCTCTATTGCTGTATTTCCTAATGTTACATAATTTATTGTTACGTTCTGGAAGAGAAACTAGAAGTGGATATTATTTATTCTTTTAGGCCTTTCTCAAAATTTGCATAATGAATTTTTTGCCTTTTGTTTGTACATTTCATCAACTCTGAGCATCTTTTCATCCCTGTCTATATCTGCTTAGGAATATTTCTGCAGTTCTTTCCCTGTGCAACACTTGATCCTACAGTGAGTCTGATAACTGCTCATGGACAGAACTCCTCAGCACCAGTCACTTAATCCAATCCTGGCTATCCATTCCGAGCAGTGATCCAGTACCTAAATCTCAGCTGCACTTATGCTCTTGCCTCAATAATATGTAAATATAAGATCTGAAATTTGCACTTTGTGCAAATACCCTTCAAGCATTCAAAATCTCACAACCAGCTCTGTAGATGTCCCAAAGAAAATGAAACAAAGTTATCCAGATGTAGTTTTGTGGTGCTTTTGACAACACATCAGAGTTGAATTCTCAATGTCCATCAACCTGCTTCAGGAAGACAAAGTGCAAGTTTTCTCAAATGCAGGTTTTTTAGACTGTAATTATCCCTTGCATCACTGAAATAAATAAGGGGAAAACATTTTTCTCTTAAACTGCAGCTTTCAAGAAGGAAAACATTTTTAGTGTATGGAAATGTCTTTTAACCTAGCTCTGCTGGGTATAAAATGAACTTTATTTTGAGTGACAGTCTGCTATTTTCTCCTCAGAATCTTCAGTCTAACTCTATTTCATGGTGTGTCGACTCTCTATATGATTACTCCAATATTCAGGTGCAGAGAAGTAAATGTTTCATGAAAGTGATGTCCCTGTCAGTAGTGTGCATATCATCTGGCCCCCTGAGCTGTCAGTGAACAGATTGTAGAATTACCATTAGAATACAGGAGCCCATAGCTGCAGGCAGTAAATGGAGAGCCGGTAAGCATATGTCACCAGCGTGATATTTTAGCTTCGTATGAATTTGTAAAGTGGAAATAAGCCAGCAGTACCACAGCAACTGCTAACTGTTCTGCCTATCCGTGTTTCCACATTACACCATATGTTCACAAAATTTGCAGCAAAAGGAATAAAAACTGCTTTCCACTTTCATGAAATATGACTTTATGAGATGGAGTTTAAAATTTCGTTAGTCTAATGCTTTCGATCTGTGTTTAGCTTGATGAAATATACTTTTTAAGATATCACAGGATTTCTATGGATGTGTACCTAGAAAATTACATTTAGTTGCCAGCAGGATAAAAACAAGGCACATCTGGTTTCATTCTCTAGGGAGGAAGGTGCTGGATATATTTGGATTTCAAAGTCAAATTATAGTTTTAAACATATTCAAGATGTGGTTGGATAGCAGTCCATTCATGCAAGCAGATGAAGAGTTTGGGCTATCATTTTTTGTTATTAACCTTGGTGAATTTTGTCTCTCAAATGTTGCTACCATTCTTTTGTTTAGAAGAAAAAGACCTAGTGTCATTAAAGAGGTACTTTTACCTTAAATATCAATACTCTATATTAAAATGTGTGACATAATTATTCATTTTTCAAATTGGACAAAGACACAATAACGCCAACAGGGCTAGGGTAAGTTTGTGATATAGAGGCCAACCAGATCAAGTCCCTTTTCCTAGGTGAATAAAGCAAATGATGGTCTCTTCACCCCAGAGCTTATCTGAGGATATGACAAGACTTTACTATTAGAAAGTAAGATAAAATATCTTTGAACTGTGCCTTTGGTCAATCATGCTCGGTGGCAATATGCAATTACTCATCATCCATTGTCTTGTAGAGGCCAGCAGATAACAATATAATAACTGTGATAAAAAAATTTAATAACAGCCTTTAATAAGTTATTATAAATAAGTTATAATAAGCATTTTTAATAACAGTTCAACCACTAAATATAAATATATGGCTATTTTTTTGGATGGAACTTGATAAATTAAATAGGACTACTGACATCAGAGAAATTTCAGTCTTGTTAGCCAACAATGTCACATCTAACAGGGACACATAATGAAAAAAGAAAAAAAAAAAGATATGTTGCTATGCTTAATTACTGTCTTAATTGTCTTTATTAAAAAAAGGCAAACTTCATGACCTTATAAGCGTTGTAGAAGAGCCATTTATTTATTAAAGCATTTGGACAAGTTCAGATTCCATTTCTTGGAGGTGAAAAAGAAAACACAGTTTTCTGTTTTTCTGATTTATTGGCTAGCTGAGTTAATTTGCTCTCTCTCTGTTATTATTGCTATGCTGTTGATGGCCATCATTTGGAATTGCAATTCTAATTAATTTTATGGGCACCTAGAGCTTTTTTATAGATATTTTTATATTGTTCAAAAATAGATAAATAAATGAATAATAATAAAACAAGGCCAGTGGGAGGTTACAAAATAAGAGACACTGAAAGATCAAAAAGATGAAACAGCAAGCAATAAAAATCTTCACTCCTCTATTGTCCTGTGAGGGAATATTCTAATTTAAATTTTCTTTTTTTTTTTCTTTTGTGTATGTGTTTTTGTGTGTGCATGTGCAAGAGAGAGAAAGAGAGAGAGCATATGTTCAAGATCCATGATCTATGACTGCACCAAATTTCAAGGTTCTACTCAATGGCATTGTGAAAAATCACCATTGTGCCTGCAGCATACTTGCTTTCAGCAATTTTCTTGGCTACAATCAGATAAAGAGATCTACTGACCTTTATTCACCTTAATTTTTTCGAAATGATGACTTGTCGTATTCTAATATACATGGAGGAGAACTAGTTTATACACCAATGCTGGCAAATTAATGTGGCTCTTATTTGATGAAAATAACTGATGAATTGTTATCTCTATTGAAAGGTCAGATTTCAATGTCATAATGGTCCTACAGTTATTTTTTATTATTTCTCTTTATTGCATATCTTTATATATATCATATTATAATATATATATAATTATTACAATAGTAAAACAATTTATCAGCTTATTAATGATTGCATAACTGACTATTCCAGATCTTAAGGTTCTAACTTAGAATATAGAAGCTAATCTCCATGGCTCTTTCACTGTAAACAGCTGTATTTTATAGATTGATAAATAATGTGTGGTTACTTGTTGTTTCTGGTTAGCTTAGCTTAGTAACTGCAGTTTCAAAGTAATCAAGATCAACTTTGATTATATCCTCCAGAACATAGACAAGCATTGCTTATTCTTCCTTAGCTAATCAGAACAAAAATTATTTGAGATGTTGTTGCATGGCAAAGGGTATCTCCGATATATTTCTCACCATGAGGTCATCCAAGTTTTAGATAAAATGCATCAACCCTTACAGCTACCTCATACTACCAGAGAGGAAACCCATCTATTCAAAACTTTTTGTAATACAACAGCAGATCAGTGCCTAATACTCCTTCCCTACAATAAAAACTTGAAAGAATGCATCCTTTTCAGTGCACTGGATGGTATGTAGGAAACTGTAGACAAAATCTGCATTTTGAGCCTTAAAATAATCTGCTGTTATTATATTTTTATGAAACTCAGCTGACCTGTAAGATTTTAAAAGCTTTTTGGGCTGAATATATGTAAGGTGAAGAATCATAAGTGTTTTGTTTATTTGTTTGCTTAGTTTTATTTTTTATTATCCTGCAGTATTTGAAGCATTCCAGAATTTTTGAAGCATTCCAGAAAACCCTGGGTGCTACGGAGCTATTGAGTTTATCTCTTGGTAAGTCATCTGCTGTCATCGGTACCAGCAGTAACAATAACATGTCAGTTTTAACTGCCCTTGTTTGCTTAGAACTCTGGTTTAAAATATGGCCTCTCTGATATGATCTGTTTCTGTCTGTACAGATAATTATTATGTAAAGAGGATAGTAATCTTAACAATACTTTTAGATCAGCCTGACAATAGCCACTTGCAGCTTTGCTTTATCTTTCTGCATATACTTCTATTGCATTTGTCCTTTTTAGACCTTTTTATCCTCATTGAGATTAAAATCTATACTTGGTTAAAGCTTGCAGGCTTCAGTCTTCAACTGTGCTAAGGATGAATACAATTAAATTTAATGCACCAAAATATTTCAGGTGTAACTTCTCCTTCCTGCTAAAACAAAGCTATTTGAGTAACCTGGTATGATTCTTAAGTCTATAATAAATTTAACCAATATTGTTTTCACTAGGTGCCTCAATAGACAAAATATTTATTTTCCTTCCAACAAAAACTGTGATTTTCTTCTTTCCTTCTGTCTGTCCCTACAACGATGACTTGGATAATTTCCTGCACTGGTTCGACCATTGAGCAAGCTCTTTGTATGCAGCTGTGACCTGAGAACCTCTGGTTCTGTTTAAGTCACAAGCCCTGCCTGAAAATCCTGGGAGCAGCTGAATGTTTTTTTTTCTTCTCCAAGTCTGCACACAGCTCTGTGTGTTAAACCAAACAATGGATTTGGGTTGTGCTTTAGAGTTGGTTTAATCTGGGAGCACATTCTTTGTTTCCCTCAGAGAGTACAAGGAATCATAGTAAAGAACAAGGGTGTCGTCCATCAGCATCTTCATATTGTACAACTGCAGAACTGGGATTAAGAAGGGAGACACCTTGGAGTCCATCTGCCCTACAGAGACACCAAACTTCAGATACCTCAAATCAGAAGAAAACAAAGTATAATTGGGCCATGATGGCTATCAGTAAGTATTCCCAATATTTTTTCCCACTGGCTCTGAGCTGAAAGTGCAGTGATTACCAAGGTAAGAACAGGAAACTTCATCTAAAATCTATCATAATTCTCCTGCAAAGGGAAACTTTTCCACTGGCCATTTCCTGCTGAACTAAAACTGTGAGAAAACCAGAATAGAACAGAGTCTGAACACATAAATACAAGTTCCAACGGTAACAAGTCACATTCTTTGCAATATCTGAGAAGTGTTGATTGAGCTGTTCATGAAACCAGATAGCAACTTCTGCATCAGTGACTCAGTCTGCGCACAGTTGTCTATTCCCTGGAAGCCTGGAATATGATCTCATGTGAGAGCCAAATGAGGGAGAGAATGGTAGAAACGATATTTCCCTACTCTCCTCAGAAACAAATCCAAACTGCTAGAAAAAAGCAGACACTGTGCTGGGTAAAATTAGGCTTTTGCTTTGCTTTGTTTTGTTTTGTTCTCTCTTTTAATTTGGGCATTTCTCTGCAGAGAACTTCAGCTTAAACCTGTGCTGGTTTTTAATTACGCCAGCACAAATAAAAAACTTTGCAAACATCTGTTTCTTTTTTGTGTTTGTATACATTATGAAGCAATTCTTTGAAAAAGAAATCTGTAGAGGAATTTGCTACCCAGGCTGAGGCCTCTTTTGCCAAGTTCTATCTGGGATCTAATCCTATAGCTGTGTAATAAATCCTGAAAATGATGTTTATACTGGAAATGCTGACAGAACTTTCGCCATAATTACAGCACGTTACTATAAATACACGTCTATACAGCATATATATGTAACATCCACATACATATGCTGTACGTAGTGTTTTATTAGTCATGAGGCATTTCATGTTTGACATTTTTCAGAAGTAGAAATGTTGCAGCCCTGAACACATTTTAACAACAGTGACAAAAATAAAATTATTCCTATATTTATTGTGGCAGCTTCACACAGCTGTCACCTTTGATGATGATGTATTGATGCAATACATTGAAGGAATGAGCAATTGGCCGAAGTATATTGCAAAAGATAAAAGTGCATCAGCAGGAATTTTGCTTTAATTAAGCAAAAAGGTTAAAGGAAAGAAAAGCAAATGTGCTGGTGACAGAACTCTCCCAATGACACTTTTTCTGGCATCTTGCAACAGTCTTGCCAACACATTTTTTAACACCCTCTCTGCTTTCTAGAAACTCTGAAGAACAGAAGAGAAACAAACCCAAAAGTTACTTGGAAGAAAAAGAGCAACCCTCCAGGTGCTCCGACACACATTATTCCTGTTCTGTGTGAAAAGAAGGCGATAGCTCCATTACTGTATGAGGCACATTCCCTTAGGGAAATTGTCACTGTTGTCAATCAAAACAAGTTTTTCTCGAGCACATTTACTAAGAAAACCTTGTCTTTTTTTTTAAAGGGACACTGTCAAGACACGTTAAAAATAAACGAGGCAGAATGGTTTCAGTTTACATTCAACATCAGAAGGAGGTGCATTTAGCTGTTTTTCAGGTTCAGCTTCTCCAGTGGCCAGAATAATGGAATCTGATGAAATATGAAAGCTTGATTTGTAGGACAGGCTTGTAGATAGTTAGTAAAACATTAAGGAATTATACAAGATCAATGAAACCATATTAGGATAGGTAGAGAAGTGTTTATGAAGTCTGTTTATGAAATGCTAGTTTTCTGAAATACTAATTGTAGCTTCTTTTATTTTTAGAGCCAATGACATTTCAAAAAATGTATTAAATATTTGTATACATGCAAAACCATTAAATTTCCTATTAGCCAATATTCAGCTTACTTATTTCTGAAACTCTAGAAGGACATAGTTGATTCTAAATCAGCAGGATTGTTTGTATCTTGAGTTCCAGTAATAATTAGTGCTTATTCTTAAAGACTCAATCCCTGGAGTCACAAGTTTCTAACACACTCTCAGGATCTATTACAATAAAAAAGCAGGATTCAGGTTTTTAGTCTTCATGGTCAAAATTATCCTTAAAGTTTCCCAAGGGCTCTGTAATAAGAAGTCAAATAAAAAGTGCCAGAAAGCTTCTTTTGTTTTTAAGCTGAAAAGTGGATTTTTTTTCATTCTTTTTAAAATAGGCAAACACATTGAAAACATAAAAGATAACACCAGAGACATGGGAAAGACACAAAAGTGAAGTAATTTTTAAAAACTAAGAACTTGTAGAAAAACAAGAGATATGAGAATGACATTGTTGTCTTAAGTAATGCTTGCAGGATGGAATAGCAGAGCAAGATTTTTGATAATTCCAGGCAGAATAAGTCTATAGAAACACTGACTAATCAACTCACTATCTTAGATCAAAACTTGTTTTTTATAAGGTGTGATCTCTTGACCTGATTCTTATTAGTTATGTAGATATCTACAAATTTTTCCTTTTCTATCGAGGTCATAACATCTTTCATTGAAAAATACAAGGTAACAGAAAATACCAGAAAATAAAGGAAGATAGATCATGCCTAGAGAAAATATCTATAGAGAACAGATTATATTTAATACTATAAATATCATTGTACATATATGTTCTTCTAAACTCATACTCTTAACTCAAAGAAGAGGCTATACCATCAATAACTACCATTAACTCACCTTCAGAAAAAGCATACACCTCATAAATGTTTGCCTATTCTGCTTTTAAGCATGCACACATGCTTCCAGTGATTTACTTAATTATGTAGAATATTATATCCTTGTGTATGAAAGTGGCACATTATTTAAATCTTCATTGATCTTACATCAGTAGATAGCTAAGGTATTATTATGGCACTACTGTGGCTGTAATAATTGTTATAATATCCACATTTCCTGAAAAAATGCCTTTGGATGTTTGTATCTCGTCATTGCAGTGAGTAAGTGGAAATTGTTTTTACTGATTACAGTAAACTGGGCACCTTTGAATCCTAGGTATTTTACAAAGAAATCTTCTTATACTAAAACCTACCAGCTTTTGAACATCTTAGGTCTGAGGTCTAGTTATCTTATATTTCTATTTCAAAAAGTTTTATTGCAACCAGATAGTTACTGCTTTTTGTCTGTTTTTCTTTGTTACTTTGTTTCATATTAACCAGAAATTTGAAAATCAGAACAAAGATTAAACACATATTCAAAGCTGCAAACAATATGTGGAACTTTTTAGACCTTAAAGATACCATAATTGAGCTTTGTCTCTTGGACAAAAGAGGTTAGTTTGCAGGAGGCATCCTTGAGTGAGACAGATCCAGAGAAGTGCCTCCGAGTAGCAAGGACAGCTGAATTGTTCGGGGATAAAGGGTCAACATAATAATAGCCATTAGCACAGAGCAAGAACAGTGGTTTGAGCAGAAGTAGCAATACCAACATGGTCCTGTATTGTAGAAAACAATACAAAAATTAGAAATGTTCTTACATAGCCTACAGGGGGTTGAAGAAAAGCGTTATAGGGAATAGTTTTCTTTAGAACCTGGTTCCATAATATTTTTGAAAGAAAACAAAATATAGGCATACACCTAGTTATTTGCAACATAGGCAATACCTGTGCTGCTAAATAAAGCTGTGCCAGGCAATGAGCTTGAGCACTGGACTGCACCAATCCTTCCTACTGTGTAATTGTTAGCATATCCCTGGCATGGCATGAGCTTGCTCCAAGACAATGCCTGGGCATGGTTCAGGCAAAAACATGTGCCAGGGAATATTCTCAAAAGGCCTTTTGGAGAAGAATGCAGTGGTTTGGGTGTCCCTCACCCTACAAGCTCTAATTTTGTATTGGTCAGCCGCGTGCCCTCAAACATCCCCTGTGCCACAACCCACTGAATGCAACACATGCTTTCAGCTGTGTGAAAGCACCACTCTGCTGGATAATAGACTTTGTGTTATTCCAAACACTGTTAAAAGAAAAGAAAAAAAGAGGAAAAAAGGGAGGAAAAAAAAAGAGGAAAAAAGGGGGAAAAAAGGTGGGGGAGGGGGAGGAAGGGAGGAAAAAAAGGAGGAAAAAAAGGAGGGAAGGGAAGGGAAGGGAAGGGAAGGGAAGGGAAGGGAAGGGAAGGGAAGGGGACTAATAATAGCAATGTAGCCCTTTGTGCTACAAAGGACAAAGGATGCTCAGGCCCTGTAGTGTTAATACAGTAAGTTGTATCCCCCTTGGGCTGTGGTACAGGCAGTGGTGTCTGGCCTTGTTTCATTTATTAATACAGAAACACTGAGATGCTTTCATTGAAATCTCTAATGCATTCTAGCAGATAGCAGAGCTCCCAATATACCACCAGCTATCTTATTTTCATATTTGCAACAGTGCAACACATCAGTAACCAATTCAATAAGACATCTCAGCAATACCTGATGGAAGAATTTTGATAAAATGGGTCCTTATGGGTCTTGGAATTTATTTTTGCATTTAAGACCCATAAGCTTTTGGTAAGAAGCCCAAAAGTTAGAGGCACCTGAGGTCCTCTGCTGCTGATGGATATGTGGCCATCTTTTCTCAGCATCATGGCAACATACGTAACCAGATGGCATGTTCACAGAAGCCTAGAGGGCTACTGCTTCAGTGTTAGGGTAGATAAAATCTCCAACTTCAGTAGCCAGTAGCACACTAGAAAACAATATGGCTAGCATAAAGACTGAACGATTTGAACTTTTGTTCTACCAAGGAGTTATTCTATCCCAACTGAGTAACTTCAGGAAGAGGAAGAAAGGCTAAAATATAACCAAAATCTCAGAGCAAGTACAGCTCTTACTGACCTAGCTGGTATAATATAAATTTACTTAATCACTTAGCTACATCATTTTGGTGCAACACAATGCCAACATATTTTCAGTGTAAGAAATGCAGGACAGCTGGCTTCATGGGTCTTTTTTCAATACTATATCAAATCATATATAACAAGAAATTAGTCTTGAAGAAATATCCACATTATAAAAATTAAGCGTACATTCCCTGACTTTTATACTGTGGAGATTTGCATAAAATATCTGGCATATGTAGAGTCCTAATACAGCTCTCTCAGATAAGACAAAAGACTTCCCTTCAGCATAACTTGCTGTTAGAAAGGCAATTTCACCTGCATCCTGTGAAACTACAGGAACATAACTGTATTATCTCTGAGAGAATATGTTGAGGCAAGGAATAGAACCACGCTGCAGCATATTTAACATGTTTTTCAGCTATTTCCTGAAATCAAAGAATACAGTTAGGGATTTTGGTGTCCCTGCAGGATCTGGCTCGTGTAATGCTTACCAACCTTCCTGTGACTGTTATTCGTGGCTTCACTTCTCTGTATTTCTATAGCTCTGCCGTTTGTTCTGTTGCTTCCCCCTTCCTGCCCTTGCTTCTCTCTTTGAGCAATGGTGGCTCCTGCCTCACTCCATACATCCTTCCTCCTAGCTCTGGCTCCTAATTTTACTCTTTTCCTTAATCTGTTTTACTACCTTAACTTCCTTTTCCTCCTCTTCCTTTTCCTATTGCTGAGATACTTATATACCCCAGGGCATTCTTACTCAAGCTCAGTCATCACCCATGGATCAGATGATCTGTGTCAGTGCAGGTGGACAGGAGTACCCAAAACCATTCACTCCCACACGACAGCACCTCCAGCTTAGACCTATAAGGATGACCGACCCACTGCTACTATTTAATAAATCATTAGCCTCTACGCCACTCCTCATCCCTCATAACCCTGACAACTCAATACTTGCCCAAAAATAGTGCTACAACCTGCTGCTAGGCCACAATGTGGAGGTTAATGAAGGTGAAGAAAACTGCTTAAATTTTCTTAATCCTTTTTCCCCCCACACCATAAAGCACCCCTGCATTTCAATAACAAGTAGACAGTAGAGATCTGTTGTGGCTATTTATCGAAAGAGATTTCTTTTATTCTTTATTTTTTATCCTATTGATTTTTTTTCTTTTTCTACCTGATGAATATTGATTGTGCTTTTGCAGTGTTGCATTCATACTGGCTGCTTTATTTCTCCTTTCTCCCTTTCTTGTTTATTCATTGTTGTAATTGGGGATATGAAAACTGATGAATATCACAGAATTGCTGAGGTTGAAGGAGACCTCAAGAGATTATTTAATCCAAGTCTCCTGCTCAAAGCAGAGTTAACTAGACCAGGTTTCTCAGGGCCATGTACAGCTAGGGTAAAATATGTCCAAGCATGGAGACTTCACAACCTGCCATGGCAACCAGTTCCAGTGCTTAACCATGCTCACCTTTAAAAGGTTGTGTGTGTGTGTTTTTTTTTTTTTTTCTTAAATTCAATTTATTGTATTTCAGTTTGTGGCTGTTGCCTCTTATATGTTCACTAGGCACCACTAAGAGGAGTCGGGCTGCCCACCTTAGGTATTCTCTTCCCTTCTCCAAGACTGACAGTCCAAGCTCTCTCATTCCCTCCTAGTACATCAGGTACACCAAGTCCTTCATTGTGGGGAGGCCTGCATGGATGAACAAACTCAAAAATAAAAAGGAAGTGTACAAGACATAGAAACAGGCAGAAGTTACCTTTGAAAGGTCAGGGCAATCCAAAGAGGTTTCTGAAAGCTGAGAAAAGAAAAGTAAATGTCATCTCTATCTTCTAGAAAGTCAAAAAGGAGGAACTGGAAAACTACAGGCCAATCATGTCCGGCAAAGTGATGGAGCGTGATGCTGGAAGCCATATCTAAATATATGAGAAACAAGAAAGTGACTGGGAATGGTCAAAACACATTTAAGAAGGAGAAATCATGTCCTACCAACCTGACAGTCTTCTATGATGAGATGACTAGCCCAGCGAATGGAAGAAGGGCAGTAGATGTTGTTATCTTGACGCTATCGCCCACAACACTATTATTGATGAATTGTTTAAGTGAGGACTAGATAAATGGAGAGTGAGTTGGACTAGAAAGCTGTCTGAACTGCCAGGCTCCAAGAGCATGAAGTCCAGCTAGAGGCTAATCACAAGGAACGTACCTCAAGGGTTGATACTGGGGCTGATATGCTTAACATCTTCATTACTAACCTGAATAACGTCACAGAGTGCACCCTCAGGAAGTCTGGAGATAAGACAAAATTGGGAAGAGTTATTGACACAACAGATTGTGTTGATCTAGTTATATCTGCTTTTGAACAAGGCAGTTGAACTAGGTGATCTCCAGAAGTCTCTTCCAGCATCAACTTTCTTGTGATTCTGTGAATTTTGAGCTTGGACAAGGTAATCCTTGAAAATCAACTGCCTCTTTTGGAAACAGCATGAGGTGACAGTCGGGGGAAGCCTGGACAACACATCCAGGGGCTGTGGACCCGTGCCCTGCAGCCAGTGAGGCCCAAGCAGAAGCTCCCTTTTGCCTCGATTTGGGCTGACTCTGTCACCACTGCTCCCTCTCCTGGTCCCACTACTGCATGGCGCAGATTGGGATCTCGCGCGGCTGTTGGGAGGGGTGCTGGAGTATTCACCAGACTGGCTGTCATATTAATTCCAGACGAATCATGGAGACTGAAGAGGTTTAAAGGTTTTTATAAGTGCTTTTCCCTTTAGTTCCCATGTTCTCTCCAGTCTATCTCTCTGGCGTTTGAAACAGAAATCCTTTTCCTTGAAAGTATTAATTCAACATAAAGATATTTAGGGTTGGCTACATGCTAATTCTTCAAGAGAAAAAAAAGAAGTCTTGCTGTCTTGGGCAATCTAGGCAAGAAGGAAAATGGGTTCAAAACTTCTCATGTGGAAAAGCAAATGAATCTTAGTTCTCTATTTTTCATACATATGCTCTAAATGCTTCAATGAAAGTGAACAACTCCTGCATGCATTTTCAAAAAAGATCAAACCTTCTTTAATTACAATTCTGGTGTCAGATTAAACCCTTGGCTCCTGGATCGCAAACAGGAAGCGGTAATACTTAGTCTTAAGCAATTGTCCAAGGTACACAGGAGGCTGGCAGTTCAAACAAAAGCAAGCAGGTAAACCAAAATATTTAGTTTTCATTATTATTATTATTATTTAAAATAAAATGTTTGTAAAGGTATATAGGTATTAAAATGTCACAGAAGTTTACAAATTCTCCAAAAAATGTCAGCAATGTTCTTACCCAGAGATATTGTAACTGAGTTGACAGCAGCACATAGGTGGCCATTATTTGGTGCATTGAACCAGTGAGCTTTATAAAATTTATGCAAACAAAGAGAGTAATAGTGAATATATGACAAAAGATTAGGGGTGGGTCTACAAGGAAAACTCAGGAAAGCTTCATTTCTTAAAGTGGATTAGCTAAACCTCATTAAACTTCCATGAGGATCTTCTTATTTAGAATTAAATTGTCTTTACATTCATACTAAAAGTGAGTTCAAATTCACTTGAAATTTATACTTTTAGTTCCTTTGGATTGATTTTCCTCAGTGTACCTATTTAGGCAGGTCTCAAGCAATTGGATTTTATGTGGTTTGCAACAGCCCAGAATAGAAGTTAGAGTCATTAAAATTCATCATCTAATTCCAGGAACAAGTTCATTTCTGTTGCTGTGGTGAGGAACCTTGCTTGCACTGTCTGTCTACACTGTAGGTCCAAACCAGATAAACAGACCAGAAGCCAAGCTTTCTCTTAGCTGTGTAAGTCCTGAAACTATTACATAAAAGGTAAATTCTATGACTATTGAAGTCAGTCACCATCCTGAATACAACTTCCTGAGCTTCTTTGAAAACATAGTGGAATTTAGTTCAAAATTAAGACACCTAAATGTCTACATGGTCACATACTACTTATGGTGGCAGTAATTGCCTGAACGTCCGCTGTAGTCTCTGGAACCTGCAGAGGACCAACCTCTGGGACTCAGCTCAGCTTCCTGAGCTTCCACGGGTGTCCTGTGAGACATGTCTACATGAGAACAGCTGATATGGTCTACTCATGCACAATGAACAAACAACATGAGCGCGCCACAAATGGAACTAGATATGTATGTTTAGGCACATAAATTGCCTAAAATACTAAAATTAGCATTTTTTAGAAAGAGTTGATCATTGTCTATACTTCATTTATCATGATAGACACATGCTGCATCTTCAGACATAGATATCCACGGTTCTTCTACACATCCACATCTGAAATGTTACATATCTGTTTTTTTTTAATCTTGAACTCAGCCTCATAACAGATATTTTTTCAGTTAAATTTGATTCATTGCAGAATTTTATGTATGACATAGACACACCATGTCTCCTGAAGCTGTTGGAGCAGTTAAGGGTATGACAATCTCAAGTAATGAGTAAGCCCATGAATTTTACATCTGCAGAGCTCTAGACAGTTTGCAATCCTATTCTCAACATCAACTAATTTTAGGCACTAACAGATCAATATGAATCAGATGGCAGTGCACTGGATCCTGTCTAGTATATATGTCTTTCAGAATGGCACACAAGGATATGAGACTGCTTATGACAGTCCCTGTTCCAGCACTCCTTGGATCATCACTAGAATTTTTGGTGTGAGCAGAGACTACTAAGCAATATTAGGTACAAAAATAATTGGTTTAATTACTTTATTCTTTTTTATTTGCATATGCATATGTCTATACGGACAATGTCTTTGAGACAAAAGCCACACTACAGATTCAGAAAGGACCTTATCTTCCTGTGAGTTTTTAGTGGCCTTTCAAACAATTCAGCTTTTCTTCAGACATAACAACATGTATTCTCCATGTCCCTAGAAAGTTTG
Source organism: Crypturellus undulatus (assembly GCA_013389825.1). Lineage (NCBI taxonomy): Eukaryota > Metazoa > Chordata > Aves > Tinamiformes > Tinamidae > Crypturellus > Crypturellus undulatus. The sequence goes on from VWPW01014673.1 coordinate 213,028, forward strand.
AGAACTGTTCAAAGCAGTGGAAAACTAGAGGGGAGAAAAAAAAAAAAAAAAAAAAAAAAAAAAAAAAAAACCCCCTCTTCCAAACAAACCTTGATTTTATTAAAACACACACACAAAAAAAAAAAAAAAAAAAAAAAAAAAAAAAAAAAAGCGGTAGATGGCGCCCGGCCCCGGAGCGTCGCTCGCGGCTCTGGCGGCTGCCCCGGCGCCCCGTGCCGCCGCCGCGGAGGCCGTGCTGGGGCTGGAGCCCCCCGCAGCCTGCCGCGGTGCGCAGTCGTTGGCTGCCGTCCCGTAACCCCTCGCGTGCAGGCAGGCTCGCGCTGCCGGACCTGCGGAGCGGGTGTAGGTCAGATTTCAAAATTAGAGCCTGATTTTAAATGAGACGTCAAAAACGGGGACTGACAAACAGTGGGGAGGAATACAGAGAGGCAGACCACATGTAATGTACGTGAGCAGCTTGCCAGCCGTGCTGACAGCTGGGAATGGGAACTCCTCGAGTGCTCATGTGAGCCTGCGGATAGACACCCGTGACCTTGGACAAGCCGTTCGCGGCTTGTCCCGCCCAGTGCTGAGCTCTCCTCCTTACAAGAATCACTTGGAGCTGGGAAGATTCCTCAGTTTTCATGGAGCACTCGGTGCATCCAGACAGGATCTGTCTCTCTGCCTTAGTTTCTCTGTGCATAAAAGAAACTACTGCAAAGTTAGGGATAAAGAGCAAAGCACTGTAATGCTCCCCCACTTCAGTAGCATCTCTGCACTTGACTGGAGCTCTCATGTTTCCTCTTCCTTGCTTTCTTTGGAACATTACAGACTTTGAGAAAGTTTCCAAGCAAGAAGTAGAGAAGTCTGGAGAAGCAGAAAGGAAGAAAACTGGCTAAAAACAGCAGGGCAGACCCTCTCTTGGAAAGGGAAAAAAGTATTCCTAAAATCATTGAATTAAAATAAGCAGCAGTGCTTAGCATGTTTTATGGGATTAAATCATCTGGATAGATGCAACCACTGGAAAGACAAAGCTACAACAATTCAAATGAATGCCAAAGTATATGCTGTTTTGGAACTCAGCTAACAGTCTTCAGCTCAGTAACTCTACAGCCTCTTCCCACCACACACAAAAAAAGAAAAGTTTATCTGTCAAGGGTGAACCAAGGGCTTTTATTTGTTCTTTTTTTTTTTTTTCCTAGAATAGAGTTAGGAAAAAATAAAATAGTGGATACCTATTTAACTGGGGAAGGGCTGTCTCAGTGCTTTTACCCAGGTCCCAGAGCAGGGAAGGTGAGACCAGAGTGCAATGACTTTCTGACAGATCTCAGAGAAAAGAGGAGAAGAAAATATGTCTCCCTGGACTTTGTCCTGTCAGATATTCCTTTAAGAAATAATAGAATTGAGCTTTTTGTTTCTCTTATATATATATATATATATATATATATATTTAAAGAAGATGCAGACATTTTAGAAGACACTAAAAGGCACAGTTTAGAATTAGTTTCTTCTTTACCCTCCACTCATTCCAAATGGTCTTCTCAGTGTGGCCCTCCTCACTTCACCACCCTAGTCATGCTCTCCAGACTGAAAGGCACATTTCCTTTATACAAGTATTTCCTGCAGGGTATTCAGTTCCATTTTGGTCCAACTTATGCCACCATATTATTGGGTTATATCTGATCTTTCCTAGCTACTTTTTCTTGTTTCTTCTCCTTGCAGAAGAACAGTATGTGAATCACACAGGGAGGCTATGAAGTAAGTTTGCTGCCACCTCGTTCCATAGGCATGGAAACATAAATCTGGACTCTGATTGCAATCCAAGAAGGACTCCGAAGAATACAGATTTTCCCACTGTCTTCATCTGCAACATTAAACAGCAATAACAGACAACAAACACACTGCAGCTCACAGGTTTAAAGCTCACGCATGCCAAAGTGACTTGCTGAATTAGAGATGAAATTATTTGACATTTTCTAAGTTATCATAGTATCTAGATGTAGTACCTGTTAGCAAATAGTTAAAAAGATAATTGATAATGCTTTCATTAGGAGGAGAAAAAAGGCAGATAAGCTGTTATCAGTGCCAATCAACATTGGAGACTGAAATCTTGAGCAATTCTGAAGAGAGGAATTTGTTTTCCATCCTTTCCTTCTAGCAGTATTATACAGACAGAAATCTAGGTCTCCGATTAACCCCTAAGTAAAGAGTAACCTTCACCTAGAGAGCTCTGCTTTCAAAAGAGTTGGCCCCTGTAACTAAAGCCTGTTCAATTATTCTTCTTCAAAGAGAGCAGGCAACCAAGAATGTCAGCTTCACAGACAGAGCTATAATTTCAAATTAACTTCCTGCTTGGGGACTGGTTTTTATTTTTTTTTTCTTTTTTTTTATCTCATGGTGTTTTAAGTGAGAGAAAATGGCATAATGTAGATATTTTCCCAATTTAAATGCTATGGCATGTTCTGCAATTGCACAGTTTTACAAACAAGCGTTTTCTACCTCTGTTATAAATTAGAAGTTAGAAGGCTTCTTATGCATGTGTATAGCCATCAATTATCTGACCATGTTAGTTGTACTCAATGCATGCTTTATTTATAAAATATCACATTATTCCATTCTAAAATTAGCAGAAATGTGCAAATGACAACCTTCATTTAAAACAAAGACAAAAACTCTACCTAATGTTCACATTGTAAAAGCTAGGTTTAAACATGAAGTATCACCCTGGAAGAAATCAGCCTGTTAAAATCTCCCTCTCTTGGCAGGATCCCAGAAAGGGAGTATTTTCACAAAGATGAAAAGAGTGTTAAATGCTAACATTCTTCCAGATTGGATACGCATTCCTTCTTATCCATATTTTTGTTATGAAAAAAATGCATTTTAATAAACTTAGGGAAGCATTTCTGTCTTTCCTTTTCTACTGCATATTTTGGATGCTGTCTGGCACTGGTTTTCTATCCTGTGTATCCAGCAAAAAATAATTGGTAGCATTTAGTAGCTTTCTCTTCTCCTAACCTTTATTTTCCCTTCTGCTTTTTTAATACTTAGAGCAGGGAATGGGTTGGCTAGGTTTATTTTTCTTTGTGCTACTTTAATATTTTAAAATACGAAGACACAGGCTTTGACCTTCTCCCTTCCATGGCTGACTATGGCTCACCATCACTAATCTTTTCTGCTCAGTGTCCCAAATTACATGGTGGAAAGAAAGGTTTGGATTTAAAATCTCATGTTTTAGAGTCTAAGATTCAGTTCTTGAAAGAAAAAAAATCATATCAAATGATATGTTGGTTCTTTTAAGCGTTCCTTCAGTTTGACGCCACAGGATATACCTAGTCTGATCACATCTCTGTTACAGTCCATTATACTTTAACATGTTGTATTTCCACATAAAGGGCACCCAAATTATCCTATGATATCATGGGAAAAAAAAAAAAGGGAAAGAAAAATAAATCCATAATCATCTCCCCAAAAATATAGTCTCGGACCAAATAACCTTATCTGTATGGATAGACATTTTCACAAATTTCCCTATCGAAACTCACACATGCTCTTCAGGGTAAACTGAAGGTGGGCAGTATAGGGCTAGCTAAACCTCAGAAGCTGTAAAGTTACAGTCTGGTTAACTTCAATGTTTTCAGGTGGTCCTGGATGGAAGTAACATGCAGATACCAGGTGCTAGTCCAATTTCTTGAAGAGATTGGACATTTGGTTTATCTATTAAATTCGGTTTCTTCTTCTAGCACATTATCCTTTTTTTCTAATGCTGATGTTTTTGAGGAAAAATCATTGATTTATTTAGCTTATATCTTCATGTGTATTTTCCTAGTCCTTTTTTTTCCCCACCTATATTGTCATTTTAAATAAAGCAGCCTTCACAAAACAGCATCAATAAAATGTGTCAAGCTTTCACATATAGCAAATATTAGGCTACAGAGATAGATGGATGGAACATGGTTTGGATAAAAAAATACACTAAAGGAAATTAAATTGCTATGAAATATTATCTCTCAGCCTCTGCCTAAAAAATGATATGTACTCCACAGTAAACACGCATTCTAACATTCACATCGTTATCTGGGAAGAGAAACGCTGCCTCTAATGGAGGAAAGCTTCCACCTCAAGCAAAGCCCCCGCCAAGGCGATTGCAGCTGACAGCCCCTCAGGAGCACTTCTAGCATGTGCAGCCGGCAAGTTTCCTTGGAAACTGTCATGCAGCAAGCATGAGATTATGGCACATGACTGCTAAGTAGCACAGATTTCCCCATGAAAGCTGAGGAATACAAGAATGGAACCCAGGCCTGCAACCCACCTTCAAAAGATGATAAGTACCCATTTTCAACTGTGAATTACTTCTGTGGGATTACAAAAGATAATAAATTAAAGCAAACCTATTGTTTCTAAGCCTATATTCATTCTACAGGCATTCTATGTAATCTCTTTCTCCACTAAGAGGGACTCAAAACTGAAAAGAAAGTTTGAAAATCATTGCATCTCTAAGCAGCATTTGCAGTAAGTCAGTTTTGAGGTCTTATGTAGTTTCTTTAGGCTCAACTAGTCTGAATAATTATTATTACTATTACAAGTTAATAATAATAACTGCCATATACTGACTCTTCTAAATTTATCCCTGTTCTAATTTACACATCTGTTTTATATTGAAGATAAGAACATCAGAATGGCTATAATAGCTCAGCCCAAATATCACCAGGCTCACTCTCCTGTATCTGACAGTCTATAGTGGGATACCTGAAGTGCAAGTACATAGGGAGCACTGATTCCCTGTGTTTGGTGGATTTGCTTCCATGAATTTTTTACCCACTCTTTTTCATAGCGTGTATAAACTTCTCACAGCCTCACTATGCCGTGGCAAGCCATTCCTCTGCTCACTTCTACCACGGATGGAAGACCTTTTTCCTTCTGTTTATTGTGAATCTGGGCCCTGCTGGTTTCCTTTGATGGCTCCTAGCTCTCGCACTGAAAAGACAGTGACCAGTTGTTCCCTATTCACCTTCTCCTTTCTCCTAATGATTTTATAGTGCCTCTATCAGATGCCCCTCCAGTCATGTGGGTTTGAGGTTGGAAAGTACTAGGCTCTTTTGTTTTACTGTGCATGTTTACATGTAGCTTGTCTATGGCGATGTCAGTTTAGAGCATGCATTTACTCGTAGTTTTATTAGGCGAGACTGATTAGCTGTGTCCTTAAAAATGTAATTTAGCCTGTGGACTTTGTAGTCTCCATATGAATTTAACCCAGGATGCACAGGTCACAGGAACGCCTAATGATCTAAGTGTTCAGATGTTATGTGAGCGCCTGGCTCTTTCTGCGGCTGTCCCGTCGCACCGGTAGTTATTGCCCTCAGCCTCAAACTCAGTCGTGTTGACTTGCACCGACTTCAAAGGTGGTGGCTTAAATCAACCCCCTTTGCGACCGGTATCTTTCTGGGAATCTGCCTCGTGCCCCGAGCCGCGGGAGCCCCGCGCTGCCCCTCGGCGTCCCGCGCGCCCAGCCCGAGCCATCTGGCGTCTGCCCGCGCGCTCCCCGGGGCGGCGCGCGCCCAGGGCAGCTGCCCGAGACGAACGGCGACCTCTGTCATCCGCGCCATCAATTGCGCCACATCTGGCAGCTGCCTCGCTCGCAAGAGCTCGCATTTGGCTGCTTCGGACGGAGGATTCAAGGATGCACAGGCCAGATCCCCATTTTTTATATCATCAGCATCCAATTAGCTCAATTTTTGTGCGTTTGTTTTGTTTTTGTTTATTTCAAATAGCTTTCAGGGACTTGGAAGAACAGCATAAAAAATGCAAGGCAAATAATCAGATTATCACCGGCAGAGAGTTCTTTGGACGATTTTTTTGCTGGTCCCATCCATTTTCCTGGGTTAATTTAATACTTTGTTGAAGTTGCAACAGCTTATTTAAACTCTGTTGCAGATATTGCTTAAACCTTAGTGGTGTATTTAAGCAAATACAGACTCTATACTTACTTACTACTGTTGTCTCCACTATCCTTAGTGCAGACGTACCTTGGCCCTGTGAGCCTCAGACCTTGTGTATGCACCCAGGTATATAACATGTAGTTGCTCTGACTCCCCGTTTGCTTTCTTTCCATAAGTTTTCTCCACACAGCAAATGCACCATAGATGTCAGGGTGTCACTACACCCATGTTTCAGTGTGCTAAAAGTGCCTTCAGACTTTAACTGAATTTGTAAAATAATTAAAAAAAAATAGAAGAGGAGTGAAATACTGAAAATCTTGACAAAACTAATAGCATGCAGACAGGTATTGTGTGCATTTTTATTGTGTTCCCTCAGTGTAACAGATGGCCACAAATAAAACATGTTTAACACGTAATATTTATTTCCAGCTACAGAAAATGTCTTTAAGTATTCCTTGTTTAAATTCCTGAAGATTTGACATAAAACTCAAAACAAATGCAAATAACTAAAAGAGCAACTAAAGTAAACTTTCAAAATGAATAAATCAATATTACCAGCTACTAAAAAAACAGAAATCCAAATAAAACATAAACCTGACAAACAGGCATAAAGAAGCATAATTTTTAAAATGTCTGGGATCATATGGATTATTTAAAACCCCCTAACTATACAGATTTCCAGATCTAACTGAACTAATCAGTACCAGATGATACCAAGGTGCAGTGGCTGCACTGTTTTATAAAAACACTAAACCTGCAGATAGCTGACTCCAGAAGAAGAAATAAAATTCTAGGTGGATATATTTATTTTTCTCTGTGTTGAGGTTTCATTGTGGCTCCCTGTGAAAAATGGAGAGGAAAAACAATACTGCTATCGAGCTACACAGCCCCATTTCAAGCACCTCGCTGCAACAGTCAATGAAGGATTCTGAAATGGAGTTAGGCTTGTTTAGCATGCCTGCAGGGTCATGTGGACTGACCCATTCCCCTCTGGTTTCACTTAAAACTCAAATTTTCTCCATGAAGATAACATGTTTCTCTGATATTTAGTTACCCGGTCTCTAGAAAGATCTCATTTTTCATACTGTAATTTTTAACCTTTGCTTAAGACATCTTTTTTTTTTTTCCTTTTTATTAAACATAGGCTCTTTTAATCTGATATGTTTGCTTCAAAGAGCATATGCTTGGAAGGAAAATGTTTGGCTATTAAGATATCTCAACAAATCAAGATCACTGTGGCTTTAGCTTGCTAGTTTGCAAATATATATAAAAGCAGTCATTAGAAGTGTTCTTGCTTATATTTCTTTTGATATTGTGTACCATAAACATATCAGTATTCATACAGATAAACTGGTTCTTTACCTGCTTACACTGAGAGCTTTTGTAGTGAAATAATAGATCATAAACTAGCACCTTCCTGGGTTTCTTTTTAATTTCAAAAATACATGTTATTACTGAAATGCACACACAAAATAGAATGCAGTTTAAAAATAGCTTAAATAACAACATGAATTTTCATGAGAAATTCCAAGAAACAATGCAGCCATCTTCTGTGTATGAAGTGTCCCAAAGTATTGCTTTCTTACTGAAGGCTTTCTGAAGGAACTCTGAAAGAAATATCTGTCCTGACCTTCCCTGGCATAAACTGATATCAGGTGAGGTATAAATTGTGAGGTGAAGACCTGGGTGAGAATATGGTATTGAGAACACACTGTTTTTCTGAGAAGACACGCTAGATACAGTATCTGTGAAAGTACTTTCTGCTTGTCGTGCAGGAGAATGGCAAACCACACAGCATATCGCTGCTGAAGTGCCCCTTTAAGAGGCCTGATTGGCATGTGAGGAATGTGAGGATTAGTGATGTAAACTGCAGAAAATCCACAGTTTAAGGAGGGCAGAAGCTATTTAAATATGTCACTGGAAGCCTGCAATTGCATTTTCCTATTTCGCTTTTTCCAGTCTTTGTTTCTTAAACTTCTTGACTTATATACTGAAGACTCCCCTTGCTGTCTCAACCACAGGAAAAACCTCCCCATACGCTGCTCAGCAGCTCCCCTTTTATCTCTTAATCTTTTTACTTACTGTTATTTTTAAGAAGGGGATAGTACCTTATGCTATATCCTTGTAAGCTTACTGCAAAACAGACATTTCAAGCGGTGGGCCTATTCCTGAGAAAATACAGATGATCCAATGCATCATCACCGGCATAAAACATCTCAGCCAAGGAAACCCCCAGATTGAATCTGCCCGAGGAATCCATCCCTGGGAAACGCACAGCCAACAAAATCAGGGCAGCTACATAACACTTCTGAAACCACAGTTTTACATCAGGATTTTGCTGGTGGCAAAGACAATTTAAGAAGTTTCGCCCCCTTCTTGCTCTCACCTGTTCATTCTTTTCTCAATTTCCCCACCTCTGGTGGGGAAAGCCTGTCAGGCCTTCTCTGAGGCTAATTTATTCATTGATGTAGCTGCTGACAGCTAGGGTGATTCAGCTCATAAACAAAGGAAAATAACACTGTGGAAGGGTGGGAGAGAGTGTCTTTTAGCTTAGATCATTTCACTGAACTAGTTTTGAGGATGGTCACCCAGACAGTTGAGTTGCCACATCTGAGTACCCATATAGGAGGGGAACACTGCTCTTAAACTAGCTTTGCAACTTGAACAATTACAGTGCGGATTCTTAGCCTGGTTTCTTGGGTGTGTGGAGTAATATACATTCAGGAATCATGTTACACCTGACTGAAAAGCAACCAAATCTGTTGCACAACTACTGCTTTTGAGAACATTAGATAACAAATTGTGATAGAACCTGTATGAAGATGTTGGGGCTTGTGCAAAGGCTGATTCTTCACTTTCTGTTCTCATGCACATCCAGGCATGGTAGATTTTATATTATCCTTGCACAGGCACTTTTGAACCACCCCATCTCAAAATAGGTGCTAGAAAACTGGAAGAAGTTTAGAGAACAGCAACAAGGACAAGTGAATGGTATAGAAAGGCTTCCATAGACAGAATAACTTAATTAGCCAGGTGTCATTCACTGTGGAGAGCAGAATGACTCTAGATGAGTAGGAGGCTTGTCTGTAAAATCATGAATGACATGAAGAAGATGCCTAGTGATGGCTTACTCACCATCTCTTCCTGAACAGAAACAATGGAAAACCAACTAAAAATAGCAAGAAGTAAGCTGAAAAAAAAAAAAGGTTTCTTTTTTTATGCCATACAGGGTGTAAATAAACTGTGAAACTTTCTGCCATGGGATGTGATGGATGCTTGAAGTTCACTTGGATTCAAGGAGAGACTGATCATGGAAGAGAAATCCACTGGTGATTACTAAATACCTAAAAAGAAACCTAGTGTAGTGAGCCCTTGAAGTTCGACTAGTGGCTCATCTGGGGAAGCACCACTCCATGCCTCCATGTTTCTCCCTACCAGAATGGATGGACATGACCCAGTAGTGCTCTTCTGATATTATCTACAACACAGTAAGTTTGTGTATGTCTGGAGATGGCCTTTTTTTCCTATTTCTATTATGTTTCTGCATGGGAAAGGCAGCAAAACAACCCTCTCCTTTATCTGTGACAGGGTGGAATTAAGCTGTGTCCACATCACAAAATGAGGAGCAGGGACAAGCATTCCTCCAACCCTAGCGAGAGAAAACATGCGAAGCCGTCACTCTGGCAGTCCAGTCTGCCTCCTTCTCATTACAAGAAGAACTTTTAGAGCTTGAGATAATAGTTCAAGGTTCAGTTCTGTGCCTGACTGGGAGCTAAGAGCATTTAGCACTTCTGAAGTGATACCACGCATTCAAATAGCTAGCAGTTGTGTTGTTGGGTCTTGCTATACCTGGGAGGCTATAAATGCTCCAGTGCTTGTGAACTTGTGTTTAAAAATACGGGTTCTCTAGTGCTTATTTTAAAAAACAGTGTCTCATGAAGAAGCTTCTGTGACCTGAAAATCAATGCATTTATTAAATGTACACAGATATTAATTGTCTTAGTCTATTGACACTGATAAAGTAATGAAAAAAATAGATATTTGCAGAAAAATAAAGCTTCTGCTTAAACTCTTATAAAAGGCAGTGTTAGAAGAGGCTTTGTTCATCTATATTTTCCTTTTAATAATCTCATCATGTTTAATATTGCACTATTACATAGTTCTTGTTTTGCATAAATACATGATGATTATAGCTATATAACCTTGGCAACACAGTGTCCTCTTGAGGCGGCCTGAAATAGAAGAGAAATGCAGATTATACTATGTAACTGCCCTTTGGGGAACAATATTTTATTATGTTTTATTTCTTTTCCATAAAATTCAACAAAAAAGAAGATAACTGGGATTATATAAAAGTAATGATAAGTTGGTGAGGAAAATACCTATATCATTCTCATACATGACCATACACAAAGATGGAGGCAAAGATGGGTGAAAGGATCAGGCTACACTACTGAACACCTAGAACGCCACCTTCTAAAGCAAGAGGTTTGAGATTTCAAGCAGAAAGGTGTATTAAAAAAATAAGAAAAAGATTAATTGTATTATACATTGTAAGGCCAAATCTCAGACACGGGAAATAAATAACTGTATTCTTTAGCTTACTGCTGTGTGGAAAATGACACATGGGAAAAAGGAAGTACTAAAAATGGAGAGTCCGGTTGTTCATTAGTTTATATAGCCTGAGAATGTGACCCAGGGAGTCTCTCAGGCTGGCCATTAGGGCTGTTGTAAAAGCCATTAGGACCAGTCTGTGATGTCAGTGATAAGCTCAGCTTTCATTTAATAACAGAAAATAAAGGCCTTTTTCACTGTAAAGATAGAATCTCAGTCAGCTTGCTTACCATTTAAAGAAAACAAAACCAAAAACCCTTCATATATATACAGGCAGCAAGCTATTTTTTCTGAGACTAAATTGACTCTTGGCCTATTATACAGCACAGACTGAAATGCTGCTTCTTAAAACCAAGTCAGTGTTCATTTGTTTGGGGGAAGGATTTTCTGCTCAATGCCTCTTCAGAATCAGGATGGAAGTGTTTCACAGAGCAATAGTAGTATATACCCTACACATGCAAATTGTGAGTTTTGCCTATGTAAGGAGAAAGGGGATAAGTCTTTTACTATAGCTTAGGGCATGAAAAGGACAAAGCTAAAAAGATTGTTCAATGAATCAGTGAAATAATCTCTGAAAAATCCCACAGGAATAAACCTTTGCTGCTAGGGAAGTATGTAGCTTCAACCTCACTATTGAAGGGCTGGTGCTTTTATTCTCTGGCATGGTGAGTGAGAAAGTGCTTCATTAACATGTGAGTCCATTAATCTTGCATTTGGCATATGAATTCCCACATGATTTGAACATCTGCCTGGAAGGTACATCTCTAATTAGAATAGATATGTATTCTGGAGTTAAAATAAATATCAAAATGTACTTCTGTTTTTCAGTTTTCTTTCTTCAGACTACATGCGCTGGAGCAATCACAGCTGAAGCTTTTTCAAATCCCAGGCATACTAACTTTTCATTGGGAAGAGGCAAGGTAATAGGTTATCACTCAGTACTCATCTGTGGGATGTGTCTCTGCAGGATCGTATTGCAGGTAGATCACAGAAAAGCACAGCACAATTGGCCAGTCATTTCCTCCAGGTTACAACACAGGCATCTCAGAATAATAAACTTCTGTATGATGCCATTCTATTTAGCACAACGATTACTTCAGTGTTGTCAAATAAAAAAATGGTAGCCTAACAAGTGGTGATGTAGAAGTTGCAGGAGCATTTACCCACTGAGGACAGCCTCCAGTGCTTTTGGGTCAAATGCCTAGATTCTGTCAGGAGCTGGTTTGCCAGACCAAAATCAGAGACTAAATATCAGATCTCCTGTGAAGAAACAATGGTAAAAGTGTCCTGGTAACTTCAGAAAAGAGTGGCATCTTCCATCTGAGTGTTAGTTTGCTGAGTTGTAAGCAATTTCCTTGCAGTGAAAGAATACACTTGACTAATGGGAGACTGTATAAGACTGGAGTGCTTAGTAAAGAAAAGAAAACAAAACAAAACAAAATGAAACAATAAAAAAAAAACACCAAAAACACGGCACTGCCTTCATTCTTCAGAGTGGCTTTCTGCATGCCTGAGTTTTTTGTGGAAATTACTTATTATTTATTACAGTTTGTAGGGACCCCAGCAGAAAATGTTGACAAAAATGGGACATCAGAAAGACTGAAGTCACCTCTCCGAGGAGTCTTTTTAAACAGAACCAGCAAGACCTCATACAGGAAAACTATGTAAGGGAAAGGATGTGTCAAAAGCAGCCACCACAGCCACTGTAGCAGAATAGAGGTGTTGCTGAATCATAGAATAAAAGGCGTCTAGTGCACCATCACACTTTATGCACCTACAACACTCGGGTCCTTCAGCCTGTATAGATATTGATATTGTCTGCTGATGAAATCAATGGCAATAACAATGACGACGCTAATACTGTGCTAATATTGATATATCTCCTATACTGCACACATGTTATAGTCTGTGTCTCTTTTTCTCTAGGGGTCACATTTTTACCACCATAGAAGGAGCCTTGGGTGAATAGACACTGGATTCAAAGTGCATCTGCAATGTATGTTTGCATAGCTCGGAGAAAAACATTGCAAACAGACTATATTGTGCTTTCAGTCTTCTATGTTTATCCCACCACACCAGAAGGAGTTGAGAGGCATGAATTAGAAGAGAGAAGGAAGTATAATTCTTATACCCTAGACATGCAAAATCATTGATGTTGGCTTTATGAATGGCAGAGAGGAAAAACTGTTGTTTATACAGTATTAGTTCAGCATTTAATAGATATGCCATCTATGCTTCATTTTTTGCAATATGAGAATCTATCATTCATTCTGGCAATAGTTCAAAATGGAAAAAATGAATGAACTCACATGGGATTTTTTTACAATAAAGGAGAAAGGGAAAATTTCACTATTACTGTACAAAATAAGAAAAGAAGGTGATCAAGCTTATCAGACAAAATGGATATCAGTGGTCTCCTGTTTCCTTAAGCAGTGAGGAAATAAAATATTTGAGGCAGGGTTGTTAGCAGCATAGCACACTGCTCCTTTGGTTCAGATGAAAATCGATCAGACTCGTGATTCAGATTTCAGAAGAACTATAGGCAGGTCAGTCTGTTCCTGCTGACATTTCTCAGGAAACAAATCTAGTTCCACAGAGAGACTGGAATATAGTGTTTCTTGACAAGGGATGGAGGTGTCAAATTTTCTGTGAAATTAAATTTCTGATTCTTTTTTGGAGAAAGGAGAGAATGAAAAAGAGAGAAGATGCCCTGCATATTCTAGTCATTCAGAAATCAATTTAGACCTCAGGATTTTAAAATTTCGTCTTCTTTCTGGGGGATTTCTGCAGAATAAGAATGCACTCAAATATGAAAAGTATGTTCTCCCTACATCTACATGATAGGTAAAAAAATCTACAACTTTACATAGTGCATCAAATAATGTGTATGCCTCGATGCAGAATTAAGATCTTCGGAAGAATCAGGTGGGGCACTTTTTGTCATCATCACGAGTATCAGCAGTGTTGGTATTTTTGGTATCAATAGAATATTAAAACACAAATACAGGAAGAGCTCCCACTGATCAAAATATATGCCTCACTTTCCAGGTAAGAGGTATCTAATTGTCTTGCCAGTGTTTGAAGCTAACAATAATAATAACTCAAAACATCAGCAAAGTGCTAATTTCTTTAGAAGCGTATGGAGCTGACAAGTTTATTGTCTAAGGAAGGCAAAGAAAAGGATAATTAATATGATTTAACAAAGTTTAATAGTTTAAGCAGAGATTATACTTATCTTCCTCCTATTCCTTTCCCATGTGTATAAAACTCCTTTTTTCATTTAGTAAGTACTTCAGGCTGCAGCATTTCAAGATTAGATGTTCCAGAAACAGAACCTCGGCCAGTTATAATAATTTTCTTTATCTGTATTTATAATGAATTTAAAGGAAACTGTGGCACTTAAAAGCACCTGGCTGACTATAGCACACTGAGGTTAGCAAAAAGTCTGTTTTGATTTCAGTGAAGTTCAGATCATGCTACTTAATCCATTTTGCTTATCAGTCTCATTTATTCTGTGAGTGAACATGAGTTGAAAAAAATGAGATTGAATTTACGTGAAAAAGGACCCAGCAAAACCGAATCTGAGATTCTTCCTAAAAGGAAAAAAAAAAAAAAAAAAGATAATCCAAGCAGTACTGGGGTTATCTAGGAATAAGTGCTGGCTCTGTCTATTCTTTTGATATATCTTGTCTTTTTAAAAACTCTTCCCTTCTCTGGGGTAACAGCTGTATTTTCCCTGTATTGTAAATGCATTTAGCACATTGTAGATTCTACTGAAACCTAAATAATAAGTGATGATGATGATGCCTCATTTTGTAGTTACGAATAGCTACTAAAGAGCTGCTTTGACAAGGAGCTACAAATATCTAGTGAAGGGACCGCAAAACATTACTATGCCATCATTTTTCTAGTAGCTGTTAGCTTAGATTAGCTTTTAGATTAGCTAGTTTAATAACACTGAGATTTTATAATGAGCTCAGAAGGACATTCGGCTATATTAATATTCAGGATTTCTTTCACATGATTATTGCTATGATTTGGATATTGCTAGGAAATTATGTAGGAATCAACCTACATGTTGTTTCATAAGCATTAGTAGATGCACTATATAACCAATTATACATTAGACAGACAGAATGACATGCTATATGATCTATGCCTGCCTGTTTCTTCCACGACAGATACAATAGGACCTCAACTTTGTGTGGGGACCTCAAGGCATGCCTGGAATCCAAACAGCATAAAATGCGCACTTCCGAGTCCTCTGAAACTCCTCTGAGTGTCTCCTGTCTGTTTCTGCAGGAGTTGTGGCGAGCTCAGAACTGAGTTTCTCTGAATTTTTACTTTTTGAATCCTTTTAAGCACAAATGACACAGGAAGTTTCCAATGAACCTGGGTAGTTTCCTGGGCTTGCTTTTAACTACATTTTAGACAAACAGATTATAAACTATATTTCTTTGAAAATCCAGCTACCACAAAAACTTGGTTTTTAAAATCTTGCCTAATGAGTTACAAGAGTTTCATTTTGAGCTTCTTAAAAAATTTTACATGAGAGACTTGTGAGATCTAGCCCAGTGAAGCAGCTACCTCAGGAAAAGTAAATAAGTAAATAAATATAAGGGGGAAAAAATAACATTTTTTTTCCCTTCAGGTCAAAAGTTGTGCTTTTTGTTTTTTTTTTTCACCATTTTTGTCTAATATAACCTAAAATTGTCCTCAGTTTGCACATAATTGTCTAGACTTTTTATGAATCCTACTGTCCATAGAGACACTGTCTCAGAGAAACTGAAATTCAGTAATGCAAATCTTGAAAAATATTCAATAAATTGGACTTCTTAATACTTTAAACTTGTAATGGTTTTAGTCCTGTCAGGTTTTTCAGGCAAGCAGAGTTTCTTGCCATTACTTAACAAATGTTTCAAAACACAGTTCTACAGTGCTCAGCACTGAGCCCAATTCTGTTCAGCTTCTTTAACACGTTCGTTAGATAGATTAGCCTGAGCAGGCATCACATTAATGAGCTAGACAGTTTCCAGACCTGGACAGACTTGCTTTGAACATGATTGCCCTGTCTTGGATGTTTTCCCTTTGCTTTTGATTCTGTGTAGAGTGAGCAGGGAGATATTGCTGTGTTTTCAATGCACCTCCAGAAGATACAAGGTCTCAGTAATGGTTTCGGTAGTGGTGTATGCCACGTGTCAGCTTTGGGCTTATGCAGATCACCATGTAGAACCTACAGAAATTATTGAAAAAGTCCCATTGTTTTTGTCTGTCCCAATTTGAGCTGTTGATTTTACTCTGAGTTGATATTACTCTAGTTGCTAAAATTGCAGTAGGCCATCAGACCCCTTGCATTTGCCAAGAAAGGTGACAAATTTTAAGTGATTCTAATTTACAGCCTGAGCTAAAGTAAGAAGTTATAGTGGATCTGGTCATCACTGATACTTTGTTAACTGTAGCATGTGATTAGAATAGAATGGAAACAGAGATATCTCATCTTTAAAAAAGTGCTCTTCTTTTTTTACTCTCATTTCTTTTCGCAGAAGTACATGCCATAGGTTATTCCTGTGAAACTTAGCTGCATACAAACCCAGAGTTACAACAGAATTTAATTGCAGTTTAGCAGTGAGAAAATAAGTGTTGCTCTGAAGAAAGTGTTGTGCCTGTATATCATTGAGGCAAAAAACAACTTCACCTATATTCCTTTTTTTTTTCAGTTCAGAATTACTTGACTATAATTGGACAGATTCTTCATGTTCTCTTGTTTGTACTTCAGGAACCAGGAAGTTCATCTTTTTGCCAAAAAAAAAAAAATCAAATGTATTCTGCCTTCTTTGTATTCTTTCTGTGCTGTGACTTCACTGATGCTTTGGGGATGGGCATTGTGGATGACATATTTATGATTTTAAAGTTGTGGGGGTTTGGAGACCCTTCAAAACTCTCTGGTTTGATTTCACAGCTTTTCATTTGAGATATCTAACAGAAGTAACATACTCTCCCTGCAGAGGCAATGTGAAAGAGAAATGTTCTTCCAGAGAGTGATGCAGGGGTCAAAATCTCCAGCTGCCTGTTTCACTGCATTGGCTTGTCAGGGAGCCCAGAGCAGCTCCATTCGTAATGTGGGTGCCTCAAATATTTACTGAAAGCATGGGAGGAAGAAGACATCACATGCCATGCCACTGTAATTCTTGGGTATGAATTTGTATTTAGAGAGAATGAGAGAATGAGAGAAAGGGATCTTGGGGCAACCAAGAGAGCTGAGTAAGATAGTATAGACAGACATATACTTAGAGGATATAATAACGAACTTTTCAGAAAACTTAAAAAAAAGCCCTCTAACCCAGTGATGTCATATATTCAGGTATATGAAAGGTAGTAGTTCTTTCCTGATGCCCCAGTTTTTCTGATTGTATTTGTTTAATATGGATATTATTAGGGATATTTCCTCAGTTTTTACTTAATTTGAAAACTAATCTTTAAAGTCTAAATTCATCAATAACTTGGAAAAACTTCATTATAGTGATGTCTCCCGGATATCAAAATAATACAGGATAATAATGCATAGAGTCATACCTCCTGAAATTGCATTTCAGTTACAGAACATGGGAAGCATTATTTCATGGATCCAGGTCACAGCAATCTCTAAGAGGATTTGTATGGCCCAACCAAGCATACTGAGCAGGGTAAAGGCACACCAGAGTAAGTGATGTAGCCAGAGTGAGCAGAAGGACTATACTTCCCTGACATTAATAAAATGAGTTTACTGTAGATGTAATAGCCAAAGGTAATTTAATTTATTTGCAGGTTAGACATTCTTCCACAGAATGTATTAGTATATTGCAGATTATTTGCAAAATCAAAGCCTTATTTTAACTCTGAATTCCAGGAAGTGTGTCCTCTCCTCATTCCTGCCTGATCCTCTGAAATGGTTCAATCGCTGTCTAGTGGTGAAAACTTCCAGTGGTAGGATCAAACATCATACGATGACTTTGGGATGCAGAAAAACATTTAAGACAGGAATTGAGTGTCTGCTGCTAATGGCTTAGTAGGTTCAAAGGCACTTATTTTCCACAGCTATTAAGTGAAATGAATAATGAAATATATTTATTGGGGTGCGCTCTGCTCTCACGCTTACTTTTGCCCACTGTAACTTCATTGATTTCCACAAAGATATTCCTGATTTATTTAGTCTTTGCTCTGATTCTTGACCCTACTAAGAGACTTAATTAATGTCAGATATAGTGGGGAATCACTGGCTATCAAATGGGATTGACATCAGCAGCTCCTTTCACCCTGAGTGTAAAACTGCCGAAGAATCAAGATAAATTCTGACCTCTTTCAAGTGTCTCCATTTTCAAAGAAATGACCCCTTCTGAATCCCATCTAGAGCCATTTCTTTCAATTTATTCATCTTTTCCAGAAGTGTTTTTCTTTCTAAAAATATTTTTCTAAAATTAAATAATTTGATACGGTGGGAAAAAAATGAATTGATTGAGTATTTTAAACCCACTGCCTCTCTGTCAGCAAATCAATGAAAAATGCTGGCTACCTGTTTATATTGCTTTAATTATAGTAAAATATATTTTCTGCTTCTAAAACTTTGTTGCTAGATACATAACTGATGTGACACATTCATAGTCAGCATTTTGTCTGGAGAAAAAAAAAAACAATATATTTTTAGTGTCTTTAAATGCTATAACTAGATTTCTCTTTAAAGTTAAATAAAGACACACTGAATGATTAACATTTTTAATATGCCATAATAGGAAGCCCTGTGTTCATGAAACTTTATTGACAAAACCTGGTAGTTGTGTGGTTATCCCCTTGCTGGATTTCTAAAAAGAAAAATGCCAAAACAACCTTTTCAAAATCCTTCAGAGCCTTCATTAATGATGTATACTTTTTTTCCTGTGAGAGTCTCTCTTTATATTTTTCTTCCTGCTTCAGCATGTACAGAATACTGATAAATAATTCTCATCTAGTTTCACTAGCAGTTAACATACCTAAAGGCGGCACAAATTCTGCACTTCCGCTGAGCCATAAAAATCTCACTTGTAGATAAAATTGGGATAAACATAAAGCTTGGTGAGAGAGGTGAGGCTGAAATAAGGGGAAGTGAAGTCCCAAGGAAGCAGTTGGTGTATATGCAGATTACTTACCTATTTCTTAAAGCCTCCTGATGATAGTGTAATTTGATGTTTTTTGCTTGGAAAATCTAGAAAGAGAAGGAAAAAGTCAAAACAGGCCTGATCCCCACTAGAAATGTCAATGCAGTGACCACTGCTTGTTAAACTAACTCCTCAATCAGTATCAGGGAGCTTTATCTCACTTTTTCATTCTCTTATTTCTCTCTTGTATCTACTTATTCAATAGGCCTTCTATGTAGCTTGTAGTCAACTTCATCTTGTGCAATCTTTAAAGCCTAATGAAATTACCATATGAAATTCCTGATGAGACAGGCTTAAAACCTAAGAAACCTCTCGTAATTTCTTTCAACTAAAAATATACAAAAAATATATAGCCATTTTTACACAAAAACTACCAAGCCTGAAAATGCATTCTTTTCAAATGTTAAAAACATCCCAATGTATCAATTTTCACCCAAACACAGCTCTAGCCTGTCCTCATTATAAAATCTTAAGATCAGTCAGAAATGGTGATATTCTGGTGTCCACGAACACTGTTTCATTTTATTAGGATTTTTTAGTGTTTGTTAATAATGCTGACATTGTGGTGGGCAAATTGTAAAATGCCGGTGTTTCATATCAGAACTTATGCTTGAGTTTGGGGTAACAAAGTAGATACCATTAATATCATTGGTATGAGCATTGGAGCTATGCACTGATGAAATATCATCTTAATTTAATCATAAATATTATCACAGATGTTTTCTTGAAAAATCCTTTCTTGCTCAAATAACCTTTCAAGGTTTGTTTTCCCCATCACCCAGTCTAGGTCTTTCTTACCGGTTAAAGACAAAAAATTGTCTACCAGAAATTACTTAAAGCCAAAATATTTTCAACTTAGTAATTCTGTCTCAAAATAAATGTAATGAAGGTGATTCAGATTTCTATCTTCCTGTCAGGACAGGCTCTTTGGTTAGGTCTTCATGTGATTTTGAGAATAAAAAATATATCATGATGGTCCAAAATCCTGGGACCACACTGCATGCTGTAATTGGCATGATCGACTGGGAAGAATAAAAACTCCCTTGAGTGTCAGAAACAGAACAAATGAAGATATGCAGTATACAAAGTAAAAACTACAGAAAAAAATCTTTTTTTTTCTTTTTTTTTTTCAGAAATGAGGCTTAATTTGAAACGTGGCAAGCAGCTTATCGGTTAAAACCAATGCCAAATGCTTTCAGTAAAAAAAAAAAAAAATCAGAAAATCAAGTAGATCTATACTGATTTCTGCCTAGATCTTCTAGATTCTGATTCTTTCTTGGTGCCGATTGCATTGTAGGAGCAGTTCGGGGTATTGTACTTGAAAGCATGATCTTCTCACACAGAAATGTTCTCCTAAAGGAGTTATATTCTGCTGCAAGGCTGTAGTAGCCATTACCATTCGCAGGAATTTTTTACTAATAAAATTCAATTTTCTTAACAAAACAAAATACACATTCTCCAGACCACTTCAACAGACACCTTCTTTCCTAGAGACACCATATTAGTCACTACAATTTTATCTCACCTCATTTCTGCAACCCAAATTGTAATAAGAACAAAAAGAAATAAAAATGTGAAAAAGTAATTTATTCCCAAGATAAAGCCTAAAAAGACATGGATTACATCATCCTGGCAGATTATTAAAGATGAGAATGGTTAATTCCTTTGCTTATCATTGCCATTAGAGTAGATTCTGCAATTCCAGTTTTTGGCAGCCCCCGCTTTTAATGCATATTTGAGCAAATGCCAGCTTGTTCCTCCTCCCCAGAGTCTGCCTACAATCACAGTGCTTCATGTCCATAAAGACATCAGGGTTGCCATTTCCTAGATAAACCAAGATTCGTGCTCTGCTTTCCAAATCAAAAATTAGTTGGAGAGATCCAGGAAATTTCAAAGAGAGTGACAGAATCATTCGGCTTTAGGTTTAATTCTTCTGTACGTCTATTTGAAACAGCATATAAATGGGAATTAGAGGAAACAGGACCACCACACTAGGGATACAATTCTGCACACTTTGATGCTGAGGTAGACTTTGAGCCTGAAGTAAAATATGTCTGAAGACATCAGGCTCTTGGAGATTAATTTTACTGTTCAACCAAGCACCAGCTTGATGTATATGCATATAACATAAGGAAAAGGATACTGTGTACTCTCAAAGTCAAAAATCATATTTCGTTACTCAGTCCTGGTTCACTGACTATATTTAAAGACAAATAAACAGAGGAGAGATGACTGTTTGATTAGAAATTGCTCTAAGGTTGTAATTTCTGGGTCAAAACTAGAAGTAAAAAGTGCCAGAGAAGATCTGCCACAAAACTGCTGAACTATCAGCTTCCTTGACAGAACATTAAACTTCAAGGCCCAGTATGAATTAGACAGAACTGGCTTTGGTATTTCATTTCCACAGCTCAGCTGAGCATCTGATCTATTGAGCTACTGGCTATTTTAGGGTAGTAAATTTCTTTGTTTCTCTGTAAAACAGTTCTGCTCATGTTGTCTGTGCTGAAAAGAGGAAAAAAGCATTGACGCTTAAAAAAATAATAATTCAAGATGAGTAAACTCAAGATGTGTAAACTCAACCTACCTCCAGACATACGATCTCTGCTTTTTCTTACACCAGATCTTGCATAAGCAAAAGAAAAGAGCTTTAGAATTTGAGGAGAAACAAGTAAGAGAGCAAAAGAGATGCAAACAAAGTACTACATAAACTCTTAGAGAGTGTGAAGGGGAAGCATCAAGAGTTCATGAAAGAGCAATAGATGCACAAGAGAAACAGAAAACTACTGTGAAAAACTTTAAGAAGTAAAGGCAGAGAGAAGAACAAAAATTAAAGGATGGAAAGATTTTGCCTTTTGGATCTGCGATTTTATCATATCTAGTGCCAGTTTTGTTTGCAGGCTTCTGAACAGAATTGTTGTGAGAACAATTATTTGTTGGTATATCAGTAATAACTCACGAAAGATTACAGAGAGTTGTAAGGGACACTACACTTTGTTTTCCCATGTTAAATAATAGTAGGAAGTAGTTTAAAAAATAAGAAAACAAAAAGGACTTCTTCCTGAGAATTTTCACTCATAATTGTTCTTCATGGGAAGAATAGGGAGAATGAGAGGATCTTGGTGAAAATAAATAATTTTTAATGTATGGGAGTATGGGTTTGCATTAAAAACAAAAAATAGGGAGCTTCTTTTTTGTTGGTTATGTTGGTTCTTTTTCCTCTAAAATGATTAAATTGAAGAAACAATAAATACCTCAGCCACCATCTTCCTGCATTTTCTGAGAGTTCTTTGCAATTTTCTTCCATAAATGAGCCTTAATCACACAATTTTACCAGAAATTTCCTAGTGGCCTTACTCATTATAACCTCAAAATTGTTATCACATCATCTTCATCATAGACTTTTACACAGATAGTAATGTACGACAGGACAGAACAATCGCAAGCTTCAATCATCTTAACATTTAAGCCGACACATAGTGAATGATTCTCATTATATTTTAGTCTAGCTAAAATTTTTCTGAATGCCTCTGTTTACTTGCCTAAGAACAAAACAAAACAAAACTTACAGCATTTCTGTATCTTTTTGATCTAAAACCAATTTCTCAATCTCTAATTTGAACGGTATCTTTTTTACGATATTTCCCAGTATGCCTCTTTTTCAGTTCTGTAAAAAGTGAGGTTTTATTTCCTTCTCATGCTTCACTGTAAATTTTCTTGTCCCACTTTCTCTATTTTAATTTGGCATCATTTAGTTGTCTGCATGACAAGTGCACGCAAGTATGATGTGTTTGTGTACATGTATGTGCACATTCATGTGCACATTGTGTCATCATGGAGGTGCAAAGAGGGGCTCGCTAGAGAGGGGTGAACTCCTCTTTTCAGTCACATTAGTTTAGAAGGACATTGCAAGAGGTCAGGAAACTGTAACATTGCAAGAAATTTCTTCATTAGGGCTAACTGCTTTGTTATGCAAACTGCAAATTGAGAGATTTCAATTAATGATGACTGTGAGGTCTACTAATATTGACCGCTGTCTCCACTATTGATCTGGAGTGCTAGTAAAATTCCCTTAGCCTACAATGAAGGTTTTTGAGAAGTGGCTACATTCTCCTGCTGCTGAACTGCATTCTCCTGCATCTCATTAAAATTAATGATGATTGTGTGTCTAGTGATGGCAAGTTGACTTGCAGTTTTGATGGCTTTGTGGGTAACTTTCTCTACAATGCCTCCTGCAATTATTTGTAAGCTAAATAATTCATAGCAAACTTACAAAAATAATAAGCATACATATTTCTTTTTAATTGATATTGCAAAAGAAAAAGTAAAAAAAAAAAAAAAAAGGAAGAGAAAGATCAGGGAGAGAAAAAGAAGAGAAAAAAAGCAATTCTTTGTGCTTACATAAGGTCTTTCACATCACAAAGATTGGGCTGTACTGGGTATTTGTGTATTTATTTTGAGTATGTCATTTACTGCTCCTATTCCCAATATTGCCATACATCTGTAGATTGCACGAAGGAAAGGTTTTGGGATGTTCACTATTGACAGGGAAGAGGACACCCTTAGAAATGCCCTACATGACTCACTTTGTAGCTTGAAGCAGAAGACTGAAATTAAGTAAAGACGGAATTCAGGAAGGCTGAGAGGGAATAACAAAAATAAATTCATTCAAATAAAAGGACATTTGTAACAGCGTAAGACAAAAAGGTACAGAAAAAAACAAACAAACCAACAACAAAAAACATAATATTCACGCAGAATATTTCCAGTGAGGAACAGATATGCTGTAGCATATCAGACCTAAAATTTTTGGGAGTCTTTTTCAGATTCCAGTAGTCCTTGAATCTGGCTCAACTGATTCTTTAAAAAGAAGAAACTGAAGATGAACTTTAAATTTCAGTATTGGTTTTAAAGTTTGTTTAAAACTTACCTAAACTAAGCACTCACCCATGCATGCACTGCATAATCCTTCCTTTTTTTTTTTTTTTTTTTTTGCGTACTATTTGCATGAGACATGTCCAGACTCTCCGCAGGGCCCTGTGCCTCCACAGCTGGACATTCGCAATGACTGCAGAGGAATGGCAATGGTGTGAGAACAGGTGAGCAGCAACTTGCTCAGAGACAGTCCCTTTAACCCCTTCTTGCTGCACCTCACAGATCCCATGTGTTCTCCGCAGTGAGGCTCTCAAAGCTTGCACATGGAGAGTTCACATGGCTCATGGCTAAATAATGGTCAAATCCAGAAAGAAATATGTACAGCAGGCTCCATAAAGTTATATTGTCTTTTTACAACTGGAGAAGATAACTAGGTATAGTGACATAATCTAAGAATAAATAAATATATATTTCTGTATCTGTATCCTTTCCACTCTTACAAATTCTTATCATTGTAACTTTCTCTTGGAAGCAAGGGAAACTAGAAATGCTTGGTTTTTTAAATATGTCTAAAGTTTGTCTCACAAGGGCTGTATTTTGCCCCATTTGTAGTCTATTTTTCCATTCCTGTTCATTCTCTCTTCTTTTTTTGTTCTTTCTTTCTTCCTCATTTCCTCTCATCTCTCCATCATGCCAGGACCGATTACCCGGGAAGGCAGCATTGGAGGGGCAGAGGAACACGCTGCATAAGCAATGCTGCGGCTGGGGCTTCTCCCACGGGGCAGCCGCTCCTGTTGCTGCTGCTGTTGCCCCTCAATAGTGAGCAATGCTGCAATAAAATGAGCTCTGTCAGGGTATAAGATTATGATCATTTCCATGTCCCTTTACTAGGGAGGTGATCACAAAATACTAATGAAAATAATAGAAACACATTTGCCAAGAAAAGGCACCAGTCATCGTCTTTATTTTTACAGACCCAAAGGCAAACTTGTGAAAGGTGCATCCAATCAAATGCTTTGGTACAAAGCACTCAGCTTTCTTGATGCTTGCCCATGGCCACTGTCTTTTTCCCTTTCTTTTTTAACTTTTCTCTTGTATCTTGCCTTTTCTCTCCTTTTCCAGAGGTTAGGACTGCGCTTCTGTGACTGAATGGCACCACAATCTCTGGGAGGAGAATCTACATGTGTGAGGGGGATTTGTCTTTCTTCACCACTTTCCTTCCTCCTTTTTATTTATTCTCTTTTTTTTTCTCTCTTTCTTTTCCTCCTGTTTTTTTTTTTTTAATTTTCCTTCCTTGCCATCCCTCTCAGGTTTTCCTTTCCTTACTTTTACTTTCCTCTTTCCTTCCTGTCTCTTTACTTTTTTTATTTTTTTCTTTATTCTCCATTTTCTTTTTTTTCTTGCTGTTCCTTCATTTTTCTTTCCTTTTCTTTGTCAAATGTTTATCTTTCCCTTTTCTTACTTTCTTCCTGTCTTCTTTTGTCCCTTTTTTTCACTTTCCTTTTTACTTTTTTCTTTCCTCTTTTTTTTATTCATGTAGATTTTCATTATCATTTTCTTTTTCTTGCTATCCTATTTCCTGATTGCTTTCCTTTTTCTTGCTTGCTTATTTGCTTTTCATTTGAGTTGGTTTCCCCTGCATTAGTTTCCCTTTTTCTTCCCTTTATGTCTCCATTTTTACTTTCTTCTCCTTTTCTTCTACTTTCCAGCTTTCCCTTTCCTTACTTTTACATTCTTGTTTCTATGTCTCTCTTTTTTCTTTGGTTGCTTCTGCCTTCCCCATTTTCTCTTATTTTCTTTTTCTTGCTTTTTTCTTTTTTTATCTTTCTTCTTCCTCCTGTCTTTTCCTTGCTTTTCTTTACCAGACCTTTCTCTCTTATTTTTCTTACTTCTTATCTTTTTCTTACCTTTTCTTTCCTCCTTTTCTTCCTTATTTTCTCTTTCTTCATTTCCCTTTGCTTACTTTTTTTTTCTCTTTTTTTTAATCCATGTTGATTTCCACTATTGTTTCCTTTTTTTTCTGTCCTATTTCCTGATTGCTTTTTTCTTGCTTACTTGCTAGCTTGCTTGCTAGCTTGCTTGCTTATTTCCTTTCCCTTGAGGTTAATTTCCTTTGCCTGAGTTTCCTTTTTTCTTCCCTTTATGACTTCATTTTTATTTTCTTCACCTTTTCTTCTATTTTCCAGGTCTTCCTTTCCATACTTTTCCATTCCTGGTTCTTTGCTTCCCTTTTTTTGTTGTTGCCTCTCCCCCATTTTTCTTTCCTTTTTTATTTCTTCTTGATTTACCTTTTTCTTTTTTTTTTTTCCCTGCTTTTCTTTCATGGAATATTTCCTGTTGCTTTCTCCTTATTTCTTTCCCTCCATCTTCTTTTTCTCTTTGTCACTTTGTTTTTGGTTTGCCATTCTTTCTTTTCTCATTTTTCAGTTTCTTGATTGTTTTCCTGTTGTGTGATTGCTTGGTGGTTCTTTGCTTTCCCTAGCAACTGGTTTCCTGTGCCTGAGTTTCTTTTCTTTTTTTTTTT
>VWPW01014674.1:0-34509 GCA_013389825.1 Crypturellus undulatus
TTGCTTGAATCTGACCCAGCTATTCAGGTTTCCCTTTTATTTATCTTTTTTGTACTTTAGGGTTTTTTTTCCCCATCTCTTTGCAGGCTGTTCTGCTACATGAGGATAAATTGTTTTGTGGGGGAACAATTCTGAATGAGTATTTTATACTTACTGCAGCTCATTGTGCTAAGCAGCCTGGAGAGCTTGTCGTTCTTGTTGGTAAGTGGTAGCTATTTTGTCCTGTTAGTATAAAAATATCTGCTTCAAAAAAACTGTCCTGTGTTCTGGTGTCAATACACAAGACACTGAACTCCCTTATATATGTTTGTCACGCCTTGCCTTGCCTTGCCTTGCCTCGCCTCGCCTCGCCTCCCCTCCCCTCCCCTCCCCTCACCTTTTCTTGTTCCTTGATTAGTAATGAAAAGCATGAACTTCCAACATGGATTCAGCATGACTTTAGTTTCTTTCAGCATGGCTTTGTCCAGTTTAGCTTCTATGTGATATAAGCCAAGTTTAAATCAGGACAGTATGTTGGCAAATAAAGTTGAGCTGATTTAGTTAAATTGGTCTAACACTACAAATTTGTGCAATTTGCTGTTTTAGCAAAACCTTTAAGAATTCCAAACGCAGCATTCAGATACATGTAATAAATATATTGACCTGTATATAGTAGTCAGAAGTGGTTCCATACGTGAGACTTCAAATTCAGTATTTATTGTTAGAATTTATCCCAAAGTATCAAAAGTCTTAGGCAACTAAAATTCATGTTCCAAGTCATAAAAATTGCAGTTAGCGTACAACGGTAAATCAAAGAATACTTTGTCCAGATTCCAATTGCCTTTCCATTTGATTCTCAAAGAGACTTCATACTAGTTGATAAAAACTAAATATATATTAACTCTTATATTTTCCACACAATTTAGAATCCTAAAGTTTAAAAAGAAAATGAATACATACATGTTTGACTATTTGCTCAACAAATGAAGAGGCAATATTCTCTTCTTTTGTGTTGGGCATTTTGGCTTTTTGTCATGAGAGTGCCACTGGGAATCTCTGGGATCCCAGAGCTTCTTATGCTATGTATGCTGATTACATCATCCTTACTCTGAGCTCTGTACTTGTTTGGCACTTCCATGTCATCTAAACCTGTTCAAAATAATATCAGGATACAGCCCTGGTCTATCTTACTAGTGCAGTACAAATGCTTACACAAACTATAAGGGACTTTGGTACTTTCTTGTGTTGAGATGATGTTTAGACTTGCTAAGATTGTTATATTATTAATGCTTTTAATAATCTGACACAGGGGATGTGGACAGAGGAAAACAAGAACAAAGCGAAGCAATACACAGAGCGGAGAAAAGAATTATACATGACGCATTTGATTTCGAAACTTATGATAGTGACATAGCTCTTATCAAATTAAAGGAACCTATAAAATTTTCTGAGTATGTTATCCCAGCGTGCCTTCCAGAGGAAGACTTTGCTACTGAAGTTCTGATGAAACAACCATCTGGAATTGTTAGTGGCTTTGGAAGGGTCTTTCCACGTGGTCAGCTGGCCAGAAGAATGAAAGTGTTTCAAGTCCCTTATGTAGACATGGATACTTGCAAGCCTGCCATTCATAGTTTGGTCACAGAAAACATGTTCTGTGCTGGTTATAGTAAAGATGGAAGAGATGCCTGCAGTGGAGATGGAGGAGGTCCCCATGTAACCCAGTACAATGGCACTTATTTCGCTACTGGTATCATTAGCTGGGGTGAAGGATGTGGAACACCAGGAAAATATGGAATATACACCAACTTGTCGAAATTTCTACCCTGGGTAAGAAGCATCTTGGACCAATATTCTTAATGGCTTGACCTAGTTGTTTTAACCATCATATCTAATCTCTAAATAATATCCTCCTCTTTTCGTACACCTG
This sequence comes from Crypturellus undulatus, assembly GCA_013389825.1. Lineage (NCBI taxonomy): Eukaryota > Metazoa > Chordata > Aves > Tinamiformes > Tinamidae > Crypturellus > Crypturellus undulatus. Next base: position 1,907 of record VWPW01014674.1, read on the forward strand.
ATAAAACTCTGTTAGGAGATGTCATATATTCTTCTTGAGTTAATGCCTTGTTTTCAGAAAATGTGCTTACACCTCAAAATAGAACTTCTGTTTTTGGACAATAGCGTAACTTCTTCCAAAAGGTTGGTTCAGGAGCTCCATTTTCTTTTGTTATAGTTATCCAAGTCTGTCTATAGAAGACTTTGGTTGTGCTGATAAGCCTTTTCATTTTGTAAAGAAAGTTGAAAGTAATCAATCTGTATCTGCCAGTAGTTGCTTTACGGAACTGGTGTCAGACTAGAGCAATAACAAATTAGGACCGTATCAGAGTAGCCAAGTATTTCTAAAACCTCGTGACAAACCATGTAATCTTCTGGATATATATTTAGGCACTCAGAAAAAGCCGGAAAATGTAGAGTACTGATATATCTTCTATGAGTCTAAATAACTGGATGTGTCACACAAACACTTTATTAGATTCAGTTAATTGTACTGTAAAATCTTCCTTAAAGTCATCAAAATTGCTCATATCCGTTGCTCATATATTCTTGCTTTTCTTCACCATCATTATTCATTTCATGATTTGGCTGTAATAAAATGGATGGATTGCACACACCACATGAATTATGTGTCATCATTTATATGAAGTGTTCTTCACAGCCGAAGAGTTCTAAAATATATGGGGATAAATTGTCTTTCAAAACAGAAAGAAAAAAAAAACTGATATGCTCTGTCTACCTTTTTCAGTGTTAAGAGGAGAAAGTCCTGCTTTTCAACCACCTGAGTGGTAAAATGATGAACTAGACATTTAAATGTTTGAGTCTTTACAAAGATATAAAGTACTCTATGGTATTCTTTAAAAAACGTGTCAGTCAATATTTTAAACAAGAGGGGAAAGAAGTGTTATTGCACTCATTATGCTGCAATATAATTTGTAACACCTCTTGTGCTCATTATGCCACAATATAATTTATATTTTTCTCATTCCCTGGCTTCACACTATCCAGTTTATGAATGTGGAAGTCACCATTCTGGCATGTTTTTTGTTTGCTTGTTTGTTTTAATGACTTATGCTGATGAATTTTAAAGAAATAGTGTGATGAAACTTGCCCTGAGATTAACACCTCATTTCCATATGAAAAACAGAAAAAATCACTCTGGATTCTACTGCATTTGAATGAGGACTGTGTGGTTATTATTTTTCCCCTTTCCCTGTTAACAGCTCCCTGTTATCCTAGTCTCAAACTCAGAAATGATAGATTAACTCCCTCCTCGAGTTCCAGGACAAGCTATGGCCATGCAGGCCATAGCATTCAATCGCTAATATGAGAGTCCCAAGAGGTGAAAGCTCAGCCCCTGATAGCTGCATATTTGATTCCCTAACATCACTGTTTCAAAGGATTTACCCTGGTCTGACTTCCTATAAGACATTATTTAAAATGGGTTTATAATTCATCCGTAAAGTATCTATTGAGATATGAACCTGATATATGCGGCTGCTTTTCCCAATGACTGTGGAGAGGCCATAGCACATGACTTTCCCTGCTGAGCATCTCTGCTGACCATCTTTCCTCCTACCCAGTCCTGAATCACCAGGTGTCCTGACTCTGCAGCAATCCTGACTTACTATTAATCAACCCTAAAAGGCACAGAAACCTTCAGCGAGCTTAGACCATGGGTCGTTGTGCATTGTGTGAAATCAGTAGCATGAGCTTTTCCCTTATATGCTGATTTACTGTGGCTGCAGGCTTGAAGCATCTTCCTCATCCTACTCACGTGCTCAGTATCAGTTAAAAACAAATTCTGTCTGCAGGGACACTTATCCCAGCTGCTTAATTATATGTAAATCGCACTCAAGATGTATGCCAAGGCACACATCACATCATTGTCTGTGCTCCTTCTAAGTCCTATGTAAGTCCTTACAGAGAGGATGAAGTTGTAACTCAAACCATCCTGGAAGATTTACTTTGAAAGATGGATAACTTTTTGCAATGCTTTTTCAATGTGGGTGGATTTTTTTTCTTGTCATGAATACAAAAGTCCACTTAACAATGCAATCTAGAGGTGTAGCAATTGCAGATACCCACAAAGCCCATGGCTCTTGTGGTTTAGGAGTCAGGGGTATGGCAGGAACCGTTTCAGCCACTCAGTTATGTCTGTCTGGAACAGGACTGATCAAAGCCTTTGGGCTGCTGCTGCTGAGATTGGGACACGGCTCTCCTTTGCTGACGCTGTTGCAGAAGAAGCGGTCTGCTGGTCACAGCAACACCTTGAATCACAATACCTGCAGTCAGCATGGGCTCCTGCCCATGACCTCAGGGCGATAGTCTGGCAGAAAGAAAGAGGAACAGACAGGGAAGCCTTAGGAGAAAGGATGTGAGCACAGGAACAAAACTTTGTAAAGCTCTTGAACAAGCTCCGTGGAGTATTTCAGACACCACTGATAAGAGATCTAAACTTCTGTATCAACAAGCTTTCAAAATCTGAGTTATTTAAGTGGCTTTTGAAAAGACAAAGTCCTATCATTACACAGACCTTTTATTTCAGAAGGTGTCAATCAGTCCCCGATCATAAGAAGGTAAGCTCAAAGCACATTCTTATTTCCAAATTGACCACTTCTGACTACATCAGTGTCCCAGGCATTTGCCTGAAAAGAAAATGGATATAGTTTTGTCTGTGGTCCATCCTCAAGCAATTTTTTTCCTGAGGCACAGGTTTGGTCACAGGCAGATCTTGTCAGGGAAAAGAGAAGAAAAATCATACAAGCCTTATTCAAAAGGAACAGACTACAGAATTAGTTTTCTGAGTTTTTCTCAGAATTTACTTACTGAACTTCCTTATTTACCACAGAAGCTGCACGAAGTGCAGAGCGTATATGATGTTCCCTGTGCATAGGCACTTCCATCTATGCTTTGTATTCACTTTCATAGGCTGAAGTTTTGAAAGGAAAAGGAAGTTCAGATGAAAGTGTGGAAAAGGAAAGAAACATGAAGGTAAAAGTAAAGGAAGAATTTATTTTAATGACTGAAATATTAACAGTTACGAGGTTCAGCAATTGATGCACAGAAATATAAGATGTCAAAGCTTGCATCTGCCTAGATGTCAGAGTAGTTCCAAGATGGTTTTCCTTGTCACTCACAAGCTCTGAGGAGGCTTACACAACCTCATGGCAAGGCTTTTGTCCTCAAATTAAAACCTTGCTGTGGGTACAGAAGCCCCTGCAGAAAATCAAACCTCCCCAAGCTATATTTCTCCATCCAGCCCTGTTCTCCCAGGAATTCCTGCAATCCATAGCCTAACCGGACTGGCAGTTTTGACACTCCTCCAAAATGACTGCAGTTCCTCCAGCTTTTAGAAATGGCAATGACCTTTGGATGTGGCAAGAAAATTCATGCAGACGATGAGCAGAACTGGTTGATGACTTTCCAGATGTTTAACTGAACTATAACCCCCTTTAGCCCTACTGAACATTAACCCTTTGTGGGGTAGGTGCTTCCTTTCTTCTGGCAGGTCACAGCTGTGTAGCTTCTGCATACACTGAGACCTGGTTATGAACATGCTTGCAGATAGGTACTTTGGCACGCAAATGAGAGTAACATCTCATTCATTAGGAGCTCTTGACCAAGACTACATGTGATCACACCCACCTGTTTTGGGCTGATTCATGGCTAAACCAGGCTGCATCCATTGACATTTGGTTGTTCTTCAGCAGGTGCTTGTAAGTGATAGCTTCTTTAATTCAAAAAACACAGCTCTCCTTTGCAGATCTCCTGCTTCCATTTATTTCCCCTTTGTAATAGCTGCACCTGGTATTTGTATTAGAAATAGTCTTCTTAACACACATTCTGACACAGAGGCTTACAGATCAGCCCTCAGACAGATGAACTACTGAGTGAGGACACAGTAAAACCTTAGCTCTGGTGTCTCAGTCTCTTTGGAGCTGGTAGCAATTGCTGTGATGCAGCTACAGGGTCTGCAAGGCTCCTGCCTCTGGGGAAGGAGGTGTAATGACAGCAGCCCTACAGGCACGAGTCTGTCATGCAGGGCACCTCACATCTTTTTTAATACCATGCATAGCAGACAGTGGCAAAATTGGACAGCAAGTAAAAAAAAAATAGTGCAATCAGTAAGAGAGCTCAAAGAAAAGGGGTTTGAAAGGGCCCCTACTAGGGCCTTACGGCCAGTGGCTTGAGTTTTTCTGAGTTTCTGGAATGGCACAAGACAGGCTCATTGTGAAAATGGCATACTAAGCATATGGAGATTGATAAATATTTGAAGCTGACTATGATGATGAAAACTGTGATTAATTCTTCTTGCCTTGGGAGATACTCCTCTTACCTGTGTCAGAGGTGCAGTTCCCCTGCTACAGACAAAGCATGGCACATCATAGATTTAAAGCTGCATCATTTCCACTCTTTTAAACTTCATATCCTTCCTGCAGGCTGATCCCACTCTCTTTCTCTTCTCTATCCTCTTTTTCTGCCTTGTCACAGCCCCAACCCACTTCTCCCACCACTCTGAGTGGCCTCCCTCTTCCCAATCTCTTCTTTAGCTCCTGTATTTTCATGCTCCCTCACTCCAGTAGGATTCAAGCAGCCCCTTCTTACAGCCATGCACTCCCCTTGCCACTCTCTCCCCATCTCCTCACAGCCATTGCCCTCATCCTTCACACAATACCAAATTATACATCTCTAAACACTTTGGAGAAATCTCATCCTTCCATTTTCTTCTGTCCCAACATGAAACACCCTGAGGCCCAGTGGCAGGCACGCAAGACAGGAGAGGGGACATGGCAGAAGATGAGAGCTCAGGAGTCTGGTCCTCATGGGGGTTTCTTTTAGAGGAGTGGTCCTGTTCCCTGTGTCTCCTCCTTCCAGTTCCAAGGCAGAAAACAGTCATGGGCTCCCCCTTATGTCCTGGTCCCCAGATGCCACAGCAGCCTGTGGAAGGGGCTGATGGCTGCAAAGCTTTCACAGAGAAGAAAAGAGGCTGTAGGTGTGGGAGGTGGAGGAGGAAGCACATGCCAGGAGCTGTCTCTGCACCTTCTCCTGTAGGGAGGCTGTGCAGCACGTGCCTTCACCATGAAGCAGGTTTGACCCGCTCTCCAGGAAATACATCTAAACACAGCATCCGTGTGTGTGTCTGCAGGGGGACTTCCCTCCTCCTGCATGCCTCCATAAACCCAGAAATCGGATATTGAGATTTACTAAGAGCAGGGATGACGTCTGGAAAATAATCGCTGTCCCCTCTTGGTAGTGTGTGTACACATTTCCCGAAAGCGGATGACAGTGGCAGTTGCTCAGAAGAGCTCCCCCATGGCCGGCCCTCTGCTCTCTGCCAAGTGACGGCTCGCATGGGCCCACAGCATGAGGTCAGTGGCATCGGCATGTCCCTGTCACCGCCTCGTCACAGCAAGCACAGCTCTTTGGCAATCCCTCTTCCCTCGGCTTGCTGCACGTGCCTGTGGCGCTCGCTCTGCTTCCCAAATATTTGGCACTACCATTCCAAGGAGCCGCAGACCCGCTGTTACGGTCCTTCTTCAGAGAGGTCGAGGTCACCACCATTACACAGGACCTCAAGGCAGCCACAAGCCCTGAGGCAGCTCTCAGAACCCTGGTGTGAATGAGATTATTTAAAAGAAATAGATTCTGTTCATTTTGCCTCCGTCTTGAAGCTGGCGGCAATCCGTAACCAGCTCTACAGGAAATAGGGCTGTCCAATAGGACACCTTATTGAAAAATATAAATTTTTCAATACTGATACTTGACAGTATCAATATGGTCAGACAGATACTTGACAGAATGGAAAAGATTCCCATCACTCTTTATTAAAAAAACATGTGAGGGAAGGATTGCATTTTTAAAATTCTGCCTTTATGCAATTTTCCATAGTAGTACAGAAATTTAATCAATGTCAAAAAGTGAGGGCCATACATGAGTACACTGTGACTCATTACCAAGGGAACAGCAGTTCGGTCAGAAATATTTGGTAAACAAACAAACAAACAGCAAGAAAGCATCAACATGTAAACCAAAATCTGGAGAGAACACAGACTCTAAAGCTGTGTGTTCTATTATTAATCTGTTCTGAATAATTACTTTATGCCTAAAAGGACTCCTTAATCAACAGAGGTTTGCAAAATGTGAACAACTCATTTAAAAAAAAACACGTTTTTTACACATGCACGGTTTTGTGCCCGTTTCTGCGAAGTCCTGGGGCTATGCTGACATCAAGTGGTGCCGTGTCTACCACCTCCGTGTGCGAAAGGGAGCCAGACTCACTGTATTGAGTCCATATCGGGTGATAGTCATCGTCGCAGGAAGGCAAAGACATACAGGAGACATAAACATCAGCTGCGAAGAGAAATGGCTATAACCTGGCATTAAAGTTGTGGAAAAGCATCACCATAGCCCCATGCCAAGAAACTCACTCTGAGCTTCGTGGCCTCATGGGAATGATGGAGAACATGGAGAGCTCATGTGCTAAGAAAAGCCTGACTCCTAGTGAGCTGAAGAGGGTGGGAAGGTATGTTCATTAGTTCTGCAGAAATATCAGAAAGGGAGAAGCAATTATGTAAGGTTAGAAACTGGTTGTGAATAAAATAAGGCTTGGCGTTAGAAGGACTTTAACTTGGAATACATTTGGAATACAAGGTTCCTGTGGAGAGCGTGCAGGAAAAGTCATACATAAATGAAAAAGAGACAGATGAAAAGCCAAACAGATTTTTAAAAAGCACTTTTTCTTTCAGTATTTTTGCTCTGACTGTGTAAAGCATTTCCTTCTCTTCTTGGGAGCTTTCCTGGGCTGGTGGCTGACACCCTTGCTTCAGTGCCCTGCCTGGGCAACACCAGCGTGTTGCTGATCCAGGTGTGGTGGGGACTTGGCCTTTCCTGTAACCTGCTTTCACCCATGCTCTTGTCTTAGGCCATCCTGGATGCCCAGCTGCCGGTCAGAGCAGCAGAGGAAATCCTTCTTTTGGTTTCTTAGCTAGGTCCCCTTTTACAGACTGTGTGCAGGCACGCAACTGAAGTCCTCAGGCCTGGAAGAGCTTCCCATCCTCTTTTTTGTGACATGCATAAGGAGAAAAAAAGCCAGAGCCATTAAAATACAGTTTTACAGGGGAAATATAGCACTTGGTCACTTCATTGCAGCCCAATAGGCAGTGGGATTTGACTAGTGTAGCAAAGTTGCAAAGAGAGAAGAATTTTCCTCACTGCCTTGGTAAATGTCTTATGAGGATCTAAACCAGTGACACCATGAAATTTTTCCCTGAAGTCACCATCAAGCTCGTGCCTGTGCTTCAGTATGATACAAAAGAATGGTCATGGGGGTTCACCTCTCCCCATTTCATGTTACGCTGAAGGGCCCAGGAATGGGGGAATATTTCCATCGTTGTGCAAAGTGACACTGCTACACCACCGAAAGAATATTTTTAAGGTGCTCTTGTGTTGACCCTGAGGTCGGGCTTTGCCCTTGGAGGTTTTGTTGTCTCACGAAAAGATGGACTTTAAACATCAACATTTCCCATGTCGCCACTTGCCAGCGGCGCTGCAGGAGGGCAGGCAAGCGGCCGTAAGTCTCAGACCAGGCAATGGCAAGGGGCTTGGGGACACTCTTGGGTCTCCTCTCTCTCCTCCCTTTCCTGCAGACAGAGCAGACAGGTATGGCCTTTGCTTTATTGTAGCTTTAATTTTGCTTTGTGCTACCATTCTCCTAAAACATGTGAGTAACCATGTACCTTCTATCACGCTCAGTTTTTGCAGCATGGGGCAACCTCACAGAAAAACTTCTTTTCCTTAGTTTTTATTACATTTCTCTCTCTCTCTTTTTTTTATGTACCTAAGTAAAAATTACAGTAGGTTATGGAGCAATAACATTTTGAAATGTCATGATCTACATGAGGATGATACTTTGTCTATACTTACCATTCTTAAAAAGTGCCTCATATATTAAATATATATATATAGTTTCATATTTCTAGTTACTGATGAAATAGTCTTATTAGAGAAGCTGAGAAGCTTTTTGTAGTTTGCAGAAGTACATATTTCTGTGTTAATCTTCCATGATTTATCAAAAAGTTAAAATGATCCTACCCAAAGTGCACTGCCAGTGTATACTTATGTATAACATGAATATCCTGCAGAGCAGTGAAGTTGTATGTGGTTTCAGAATGCATTTTCTGTTCCTACTATCATTGTTTCTATTTGTAATATTGCTGATTAATACCTTTGTGCCCAGCGGTTCTGGGACCCGAAATGCTGTATGCAATAAAAAATAAATAATTATTAAAAAAAACAGTCCCTGACCCATTAGGTTTTCATACTAAGTACAGGAGAAGTGACAAGCAAACACTGACAGAGAGCTGCATAAGGGTTAATGCCATAGTGGGTTATAGCTCAGCAGGAGCCAGGCAATATTTATTGTGGGCATCATTGCAGCGGAATTTCAAGAGCTGATATCTCTCTTTTCTTTGATTTCTCTTCTATGAAGATTATGATGTCACCCCGTAAGGCATCATATATGATATAGCCCTCGTAGCTTTTGTGGGTATTGCTGAGAGCTACTTTTATTTATTTTCCATAAGAGATATCTTACTGAGATATGCCATATTCCTCAGCAGAAAATCCCCATGAAATCAGGCTGAAAAGTGCCAGTTTTATCATGAACTTATAGTGACAATTTTCACTTCTACTAAAGATTCTGAGAGTCCCCTGGAGTCTTACATAGCTATCTCTGCCTTTCCAGTAGTATTTCTCCTTCCCCTGGTCAGGTCCAAAGCTGTTTTGTAGGTCTGGTGAAAGGTAAAACTGCAGCAGAAAGGGGTGCTGCATGCAGATCCTAGAGTTTTTTGCATGTACAAGGAATTCTGCAGAAAAGCATAGCAATGAATTAGAGTTGAGTACCTTTATTTTTGTGAACCTCAGAGCACTGGCCAAAGACCAGGATCCCCTTGTACTCGGTGCTATATAAACCTAGGAGATAAAAAAAAAAATGTCATGACTTGGTAACTTCTTATCTTGGTCTTACTGGCACCAGAGGGCCATGAAGCCCAGCACAGAAGAGTGGCAATGGAGCTGTTCAGACATCACACATACATGTATGATTAAAAAAAAAATAAAAAGGAAGAAAAAAAATGCAAGAACCCTATGGCCCCTCTGCCTAGTTTGGGCTAAGAAAATAGAGCTCTTTCAGTATATATATTTAACACTGCTGCAACACTGAATTAGCCAAAAGATTTCTATTCATGATTAATATGTCTGCTCACTAAAATCTTTTCTTTAAAAAAGTGAAAGTAGACGGGGAAATTATTGCAAGTATTTATATTAGCATTTTGTCATGCAATATTTCAGTGTTTATATCTGGTGATGATGCAAACAAAGTTATCAAGAGACACAGGAGAGCCAATTCCCTGCTTTTGGAGGAGGTCCTTCAGGGCAGCTTGGAAAGAGAGTGCCTGGAGGAAAGATGCACGCATGAAGAAGCAAGAGAAGTGTTTGAAAACGATGATATACTTGTAAGTACAACAGCCCCTCTGAAATGCTTGCCCGGATGCTGGGCTCTTAGCAGGAATCTTGCCAGAGATTGTTCTTGGAAGGAAAGGTGAGGGTCAGAGAGACGGGGGGTTGGAGAGAAGAGTTCATGACCACTGTAAATCACTGCCTGTCACTCAGTGCTATCATCAACTCTGCCACCAGCACAGTGGGACAAGCAAGTTCTGGGGGACAAGCAACAGCGTAAAAGGATGAAGGAGAAGGAACCCTAAGTTGTCAGAGGGGATGCCCATCACTGGCCACGTCCTACCACCTCTGTTTTGTTTTTTTATCCCTGCCCTTCTGGCAATTCACCGTGAAATGTACCATCGCACACACGCACGCAGCACATCCACACACACACACATGCACTTTGGAATACTTTCCTAAACATTCATTGTTTTAAAAGATTGTGCGGTCAAAAACCATTGTGATCTATTCCCAGGACACCGCCCAACGCCCTCCAGCTTCCTATTGGGGAGGGCCAAGGGATGCTGGGGTCACTTCCCAGGCCAGACAGATCATTGCTGGCCAGTGTTTCCAGGAAGCCATACTGCTAAGGGGTTTGGCTGTTCCTCTCTTGCCTATAAAGTATATCTTTCTATTTAATAACTGCTCAGCAAACAATAAAATGAGCAGGAATCAAAATCCCTCCCATTGTGTAGCTGTGTTAAACTGTAATAGGTACCCCCTGACATAATGTTTTCGTTTTACCAAAGTATTTATGGAAGAATATGTTATTTGATAATTGAAATATGTTTTCTCCTTTTTTTTTTTTTCAGAAAATGTTTTGGGATGTCTATTATGGTAAGCCAGCCTTCTTGATTTCTCCTTCTTAATGGTGTCAAGCTATGACCATCATGACTGAGTCTGATGCAATCCTAGTACTTAAACCTGAGTGAGATAGATGGGTGCTAAAAGCTCCTGAGCTGCCAATGTGCTCCTGGTAGATAGCACTGGGTCATGCCTTGACAGCTCTCAAGGCAAGAAAACAACCTGTAAAGAAAACTGCAGGGCTTAGGTAACTGGATGCCTCCTGAGCACTGAGTCCAGGCAACACTTTATGGTTACTGTGCCTACTCTTGTCTTTGTGCTGCATCCTTCTCTTAAACTTCTCTTCTCTTAAACCTTTTTTTTTTTAATATTTTCTAACTATTTTAGATAGTGCGCAAGTGATAAAAAGAGCATTTAGCAATAATTTTCTACAGAAACTATCAAAATGCTGAATGTAGACTGCTGTCCCATAAGAAAATCCCATCTATGATTTAAATGTTATGAAAAATCATATAAAATATCTGGTAGTAGTTATGTATTTCATTGTATCTGTGAAGGTGGGATTATTTTCCCCTAATTTCAGTCGTCGGATGTTTATTTTAATGTACAGGATGTCATACAGGTGACCAGCTGAGACGGATCATCTAACCAAGCCTAGCCAGAGGGAGGATGCAGTGTTTTCTAGTAGTGCCTAGCTCTCTCTCAATATGTATTTTAAACCACTTATAATCAGAACTCTAAAAACTCCCAATAGAGTAAATCAACAGTGAAAACTGAAATGATATAATAAAAAAATATATATTTTTCTCTAGAAATGGGCCTGAATCTAGGGAAAACTAATGCGAGCATAACATGATGCCTTTGGTCCTTTTTTAAAATTTATTTCAATCAAACCTGTGAACTGAGAGAAAAAACTAAATTTGTGAATAATCACTATCTTGCAACAGGGGACAGGGACCATTAATGGAATGAGGAAATCTATATCAGACCTTGAATTACTTTGTAACTGTTCCACAATAGAACTCTTGTCTGAGACTATTTCAGGCCCTCCACGTTGGTATATATTTAAAGAAAGAACATATTTGATATGTAGGTTGTATACATGTGAACGTGTGTGTGCGTGTGTTTAGATATACATGTGCATACATATGTGTTTATGTGTGTACACACACACACATGCATATACTTACACAGAAAGCTTACAAAAATCTAAAGTACATCTCCCCTCAGATAAGTGACATCAATAGCCCTACGATTATATATAACAGTGAGATAAATCAAAGAGCATTTGCTTTGTATTTTTCTTACTATCTCAAAACAATTTTCCAATTTTGGAGCCCTTTCTTTTTAAGTGCTTAAAAGTTTCAGGGCAGTCACAGGAAATACATTGACTGACCAGCGTTCTTGTGGCCTAAAACTACACAGCCTAAAAGACAAGCCCAGGAGAGGTTTGCCTAACATCCTTACTGAAACTTCCAATGACAGAGACTCTGCAGCCCTGCAGAGTCGCTGGAAAAATTCCTATCTATCCTTGCTGCTAGAAACAGATTTGTTTATGTTCAGCTATGGCTTCCCTATTCCAATTAAAACCCACGATGGCCTGTCATCTTTCCACTGAAAATCAGGGTGCATTTCCTTCTTTTTGTTACTCTTTTGAATGTTTTGAAGAACGTTGTCATATGTCTGCCCAATTTGCTTCCTCCTGACTAAACAAACCCCTTTTTTTATCCTGTTTTCCAAAGCCACATTTTTCTAGGCCTCTGATCACGCCTGTTTTCTTCCATCCACATTTGAGTGTAAACCTGTGCTACAAATAAAAACTATCTGGAAAGAAAGGTTGAGCATCGGCACTGCCTACTTGCTGGTTCACCTTTTGGCTTGACTTTGTGCTGTTCCAAGTTGCTCTCTTCAAGGCAAAGCTGACGTAGCATGTAGCATAGGTACTAGGTTTACCTTTTTTTCCAGTCTTACAGTATCATCTCACCTGATCCCAGAAATTTCCAAGACTTTCTTATCTGTGTTTCAGCATATATTTCATAGTCTTGAAACCTCCTAACTTGCTTAAGGCTGTGGACTCCATCCTTTCCTAGCTCCAGCTTCCCAGCTGCTGCTGCCGCTGGAATTCTTCATGCCTCAGAGCTGCTTCCTCAGCTGCACTGATGAGCCCCTCCGTCCCAGCCCAAAACTCTCCCACACACTGTGCTGGGCTATGGTGGTGCCTCACTGCAGCTGTACTGGAGCTGGTAACTGCTTCAAGCCAGTATTTTAGCACAGCTAAAGCTAAAAAATGCATATGCATTGGCTCAAGCTGATTTTGTTTTCCGGTATCAGACAGAGTTTTCATCTTTCTGTCCCTGATGCTAGTTATGGTAACCCTCTGACTGGAATTAACCTTTTGAATGACAACTTAAAATTTTAGAAAGGTTGGAGTTCATGTTCCAGGCTAGGCTTTTCTGGCTTGCTTCCAGGCAACTAGTGCCTCAATAAGCCACTGTTATTTGGAGAATATTTCTAAACTACTCCAGAGTCTTTCCAGTTGCCAGCTTAAAGGGAACCTTGTAGCGCTGCCGCCTGTGCTTCATCTGCACTAGGAAGTCCTCTGGCTTCAACTTCATATTATTTGTACAGATGTGTAAAAGACAGATCTCCTCCTAGTGTGTTGTGGTTCACTGTGTTCACTAGATAATTTTGATGCCAGTTTTTTGCCCAGTACATTTAAATCTACCACGTGACACTTGAAATTCCGATCTTGTATTATGTTCTTAAAGAGTAAATGCCTGAAGAGCAAGGCAGAACTAGAATCCAGCTCAGTGTTTACAAGACATCCTTGAAGCTGGGCTGAAAACGGTTCTTTGAACTTTTGGCATGTGCCATCAAAGCTATTTGCTTGACAGGCAAAATCTGTAGCAGGGTTAGGTTGTTTTTTATTTATTTGAAATACTGAAGAATTCAAGATCTGGTAATTACATTAATTTAGCTGACATGTATATTCAAAATATCAAAATAACAGAGGAGAGAGATAGCTAAACAAAAATAGAGTGTCACTCAAGACTTTTCTGACAGAAGGTTCTAGCTACAGTTTTATGATTGTGCTCTTCGGATAATGAAGACATTCTTGTTAGAAACCAGCTCCTAGAACACTCTCCTTTCCAGAGAGGCTTGGAAGAGGGGCTGTCTGCAATGGGTTGCTCCATGTCCCGACACTCCTGAACGGGCCAGGCTCCAGGCTGCATTGCATAGAACTGGAAATGGTCATTGCTAGACTAAAAGCTGATTTCTGTGACTGTTTGTATTCTGCTTGTTCTCTTCGGGGAACTACTGTCATCTGGTTCAATGACCATTTCAAACTCTGACTGCAGCAGATCGCGTGGTTAAGGCAGGAAGAGAAGGGACCTGCAGATGTCCCATGTGTCCCCGGAGCGGCGCAGCCTCCTTCAGAACCACCCCTGGCCCCGTGTACTTCCCCGCTTCACGTTGCCAGGGCATATTTGAAAGCAGGAACTCGGGCAAAAATCGCGCACAGGGCAGAATTCAGTGAGATGTAACATTTCCTTCCTAATTGTTTCTTTTTTTTATTTTGGCAACACTTCTCCAAGTTTTTTTTTTTTTTTACATGCTGGGAAGAGTGCTGTGTAGTTCATGTACATGGTGGGTCACTGCTGCCAGTAACTTACCCCTCTCCTGTGGCATTTCTCTAGAAGGCAAGAGGTGCTCTTCAAACCCATGCCAGCACAACGGCGTGTGCAAGGACAGCATCCGCAGTTACACGTGTACCTGTGCGGATGGTTACGAAGGGAAGAACTGTGCTTTCGGTAAGGCTCCTCCTCCTCCTGCGCGACACTGATCTCCTTGGGTTGTGGGGGACACGCTGGAAACCATGCTCACCTAGGAAAACCAACTACTAGTTTAAGGATAAAACACGCAATTCTTGACAGAGTAGAGGTGATGTACGCTACTCATTTTGAATGCCCTTCAGCAAGTCTGCCATGATTTTACAGTATTTTGAGGTTGCCTTGACTTTGTCCATTCACCCTCCCTCTTTTCAGGGCACAAAAAGTAAGGTCACCACTGTGGTTCAGCTCCAAAGGCTGCTAGAGAACAAGACTGCTGGGTCTGCTTGTCTGCTTGTCCTCAGACATGGGTAGAGCTGTGACAGCTACCTCCATCCTGTGGCCCTGGGGTGCTAAATTGCATGAAGTCCTTAACTTCCCCCAACAGAACTTCCTAGTCATGTAGCTGCCTCCAATATTACATGGACCTTCAAAAAAATCCCTCAGGATAGAGGACCACAAGGATGTGCTAAATCATATAAGAGATTTTAGTCTAAGGATGGTATAATCATATCTGATTGCGTTCTAATTCTCAGTCTGAATACAGTAAAAATACGTTTATTGGGTAGTTACTGCTCAGAATACTACTTAAAATCCTTTGCCCATGAAAAAAAGATAATAACTTTTGTCTTGTTTCTCTGGTATTTTTGAGTCTGTAGCTTCCTATTATCTTAACTACACTGAAGTATCTTGTAATATTTACATATGCTAAAACACAATTCATAAGCTTACCTCATTCTATGCTAATGGTTATCACATATTATTTATTGTATTATCTAGTACTAACTACTATGCTTAGATCTATTAGAAGTGCTAGAACTAAATGACAAAGCTACTAAATAAATAAATAAATAAATCGGGGTTCTCTACAACCTTTTAAGGCAGGGGATGCAAAACACCGACCGCAAAGCTGCAGCCCTCTTTTTTTTTTCCTTTAGTCATCCTTTGTGATGGAGTTAAAAATTCTCTTTCATTCTTACTCTACTTAGAAAACATACACTATACTTTGCCAGAGAAAGAAAAGGGTAAAATAACAAACCATTTTGAGCGAAAACATAAAACAAAATAGACACATTCTGGCACTTAAAGCACACTGGGGCAGCTCCTAGGCTTTTGCATCTGCCAGGCTGCGCTTTCCAGCTCTTACATCAGTATTTCTGCTGGGCTGGAGATCCCTGGGGTGGGGGACGCCCTATGAGCTGCTCTTGGGCAGCGTCTTCTGCACGGGGTGCAACGGGCAGGCGCAGAGCAGCTTCTCAGGGACCACCGAAAGAGACACCCTTGGACTAGTGCTGGGAACCAGACCCGCATGTCAGGAGAGCCACTTTAGGCCATTTTTTTGCTACTTCACCTGTGGGCTAAACACAGCACACTGTGGCTTTGGGCTGAAACTTAGGTGTTGTTCAGCTATGGAATGTTAAAGTGACTGACCAAGTTTTAAAGGGTGTTGTTCAGCTATGTTTAATAATGGCGGATGTTATTTTTAATTTTCTTGACGTAGGCATGAGAAATAAGACCTATGAATTTGCTTTCCCTGAAAAGCAGACCTCCCCAAGCAATACCTGCCTTCTTAAAACGTTCCAGTTCCCCCCACAAATGCAGCTTCTTGGTACTTTTCTCAAAGGAACACTAAGAAAGTCCCTGGCATCTTCCAAAAGGGAAGGCCTAGTTGACCCTTGGCTACTAATGTTCTCCAAAACTCAGAGATGCAGACAGTCTGGTCCAGGGAGAAACTGCAAAGTGGCAGCTCTCTCCCATTTCTGCCTGCCAGGAGAAGAAAGAAGGTGGTGGGCAGCATTACCACAAGCCACAGAGCCCCAAGCCACCCCTTAACAGGGGGCAAGCATTAGACAATTAGCAAAGAGGACTCAAGCTAGGCAAGAAAACTGCATCTGGACTATTGCTGATGCTTTGCCTCTGCTTGTTCTGTTTAGCTAAAAATGAATGTCGACACGAAGCAAAAGAAGGATGTCACCATTTCTGCTACCCAGGAAAGACGTCCTACCGCTGCTCCTGTGCCGATGGCTACGAGCTCGGCAAGGATAAGAAGCAGTGCATTGCGTTAGGTAGGTGGGGGCACGAAAGTGCAGAGGGCACCTGCACAGTGCATGGGTGAGTGGGGAATAAAATGGAAATCCAGACACAATTGAGCCTGCTGAGAGACTTAAGTTGCAAGGGCCTCATTGACCTTCTAGACTAGGCAAAAAAAGGTGGAAACTAAGGGCCACCAGCAAGTGGTAAAGTACCTGAGCAGTGGTGAAAAATAATATTTGATCTGACCATCTAAAAATGGGTCTGCAGAGAGCACTTCTGTCATCTTACCAGGCCTGGGTAGGTCTTCCGTCCTACTTCCATTTTCAACAAGGAGTCATTCCTCTGAAGCCTCATTGTCCGTTTGGGAATGAAACCTCATTCCCAGTTGATTTAGATAAATGAAGGGCACCATTTGCTGCTCTGTTAATTAAAGTGCTAGTCCTTTTCATTTTTTCCAGATTCATAGTAAGCCCTTTTGCAAAATAGGTCTGCTGTAAAAACACGGTAGCATGCTTAGACCCTGTATTAGCAATATAAGGGCAGTATAACATGAGAGAAGCTGTAGAGCAGCATTTCGAGGGAAGACGACCCCCTGTCCACATTAAACGTGCATTCCAGGCGCTTACACTTCAGACTAGCTCTAGTTTGCTCCTGTGGACTAAATCCCCATTAGGTGTGACAGTGCATTTAAGGTCATCCTAGAGGAGGAACTGGGTTTTGAAGGGGATCTCTTAGTTAGCTGCACTGATCACCCTTTCTGTTCACCTTATGGCACGGTCTGGGGTCACAAAAACCTGATTGTTTTCATCTAAAGCTAAGCCAGATGATGTGCACAGACACAGTAAAATCTGATTAGCCTGAGCCTAACGCCCTGCCCCAAACCAGCCAGCACCATCACTAACCTATTACACCTCAGGAGCCAAGCAAACACTTCTGATTTTCAGCAGCCCAGAAAGTCATGCTTCCTCTCTTCCCTGGTGCAAAAATTCAATCCTAGAGCCAGCTTGGAAGCAATAAACTACCTGCAGACAGCAATTGTCTCGAAATGATACAGCATGAATTTTTACTTTTTTATTCTTTTGCTAGATCAGTGTGCATGTGGCACAATTCAAGACACTAACAATCTGATAAGTGAAACCAGGAAGAAACGTGGAAAGGGATTTCCTTGGCAGGTATTTCTGGCAGTTCGTGAAACCTATCAGTCAACCTCATGTGACCAGAGCTGTTCACTTTCTTTTTCTCCCTCTCTTTTTTTCTTTTTTCTTTCTTTTTTTTTTTTTTTTTCCCCTCCTCTTTTCCCCTCGGAGGTGCTGTTGCTGAATTCAGAAGGGAAGGGCTTCTGCGGAGGAGTGCTCCTGAAAAGTAACTTTGTATTGACAACCGCAGAGTGTGCCCTCCTGCACAGGAATTTTGAAATCAGGCTTGGTGCTGGTAGGTGATCAAACCTTTTTTTTTTTTCTCTAGTACATTTAAGCAATGGCAAGCAAATTTGGAAAACAGCTTATTAAAAATCCTGTTGCATAAAAATATTGCGGGGTAAAAAAAAAAAAGCTTCTTGTTTAAGTATCTCAGTTGAGTATCTTGAATGAGAAGTAGAGGTATCTTCAACAAGCCAAGAGAGAACAGCACCTTTAGAGGTCAACGCAGAACTCCAGTGGGTCAACACTGTAATGAGTGGCCTGGAGACAGGCAAAAGCAGGCAAACGGAGAGGTGTTCCCTTTTCCAGGGAGAAAATGATATTGCTTCACACCAAACTTCACTGCCACTCTGGGCTATTTGTACTTCCACTCTGAAATTATGCATGCTTCCTAATTTACTTTTACTCTAGTTTATTGTTTCAACAACAAAAACTATAAACAAAATAACACCCCTTCCCNCCCCCCCCCAAAGAAAAACCCCTCAGTTGGACACATTTCCCAGAATAAGCAAGCAGTTGCTACTGCTGCACACAGTTTTCAAGGTTTCTGCCACATGATTCCTGACAGCAGTGAACCTGTTATTGATACACAGGACGCAACGGGACAAACGGAACTGAGGAAAGAGTGCAAGTCCATGAGATCCACGTCCACATGCGCTATGACGAAGAGAGCGGCGAGAACAACGTCGCGTTACTCCAGCTCCAAGCACACGTCGAGTGCAACACCCACCAGCGGCCTGTGTGCATGCCCGAAAGGGACTTTGCAGAACACGTCTTGATCCCCAAAACGGCTGGTACAGTCAGCGGCTGGAAAAGGGGCAGCAGCGAAGGCCGAGAGCTGCAGGTTTCCTACCTTCCCGCTGAGGCCTGCCAGCGCGCGCTCAACGCCAGCCTCACGAACCGGCAGTTCTGCGGGCGCCACCGGCAGGCTGTGGATGAGCAACTGGCCGGAGGTGGCTTCGTTGCCGCCGAGTACAAGGGCACCTGGTTTCTCACGGGCATCCTAGGATCTTGGCCGCTAGAGAACGGTGACTGGGAGACGTTTCTGTTCACCAACACCGCAAGGTATATGATATGGTTTAAGCAAAAAATGAAGTAAGACACAAGGCGACCAACTCTCCACCACCAAACTCCTCCTGATGGCTGCAAGGAGCATCTGGATGCCACGTGCAGATCAGTTTGACTCTCGGTCACAACATGCAGCAACAGAAACTGCAATAATACTGTAAATATTTAACTCCACCTCATAGAAAGAAGTCCAAGATTCTCTCTCCTTCCTCTGTTGACCCACAGAGCACTGTGAAAAAACATTATGTGGTAAACCTATTTACCTTAATACAAAACCAACTAAACTCTTAGTTTCTTATTACTGTTCATGTTTAAATTCAAGAAGCTTTGAAACTTTTATGGACTTTTAAGCATTTCCATGAGGAAATAAGTTATTTCAATTCCTAAAGTCTGCTTCAAGGTATCAATATTCTTATTTCAGCACCTGCACAAATAATACTTATTAAAGTCAGGGGAACACCAAGCCTCTATACAGGACTTGACTTTATATCACTGTATGTTCCCTTAGAAACCATGACTACTTCAGTTAGTTGGTAAAATGGGAAGGAATTAAGACAAAACCAGACTCCCATAAAGGGGGGAAAAAAAACAAAAACCAATTGTTTTATTTTGTTAAAAGCAAACAAACAAGATGCCATTGTCATGAGCAAAGTTACGTGGTTAAAAACAAAACAAAACAAACAAACAAACAAAAACAAGCAACCAAACAACTCTCCCACCACCACACAACTTACAGTAATGGAGCCAGCAGAGGAGACTTAAAATCATGGACCCAGTGGCCATCTTTTCTCCAGGAACAGAATAAAGTGGTACAAAGATAAATTACCTAGCTATACCCTTTTTCATCGTGATAAAAAATAAACTAAATGCTTCAGGAATTACAAAAGAAAAAAAAGACAGCCATTTTTGAGCACCTCTAGGTAACATTTATTTAAATATCCAACATTTATTTAAACTTATAAGTTTCAGTGACACAGTAAAGCTCTTGGTGTCAAGCACAAAATCTCCAGTTTTTTAGAGAGGGCCTGAAGAGAGTATTCAATATCAGTAAGTCATCAATACTATTATTGAAAAATAAAAAAAGAAAAAAAAATCCACCCTGAAGAATGGATTAATATCATTAGTACCAGAGGATGACACTTCTCTTTTCAGAAAGATAAATGCAAAAACAATAATATAAAGTACTTTCTATAAAGCTTTTAAGTACTTTAGAAAGAATTTGGAATGCTCTGCTTTCATTTCCTGGTGAGACACTTCAGATGGTCTAGAAAGCCCATGGAAGTCATGGTTAAAAAGTGTGTGTTTCATTCCAATGCACTTTGCTACCCTGGCAGCCTTGACCGTTCTGGGAAAGGAGCCACAAACAGTTCCTGGTATTCCAGTACTGGACACAAACCAGATCATTTACAGTGTTCTCTGGGTGGTTCGGAGCAGCTGGAAAGCACTGGAGAAGACGCAATGCTCAACACACTGTTGACAGTGGAGGGAAGGGATTTTGCTTACTGACCACAAGCTTTTGATGCTGATGAGATATATACCCTTTAATATGACCCTGGGAGGAGAAAAATAGACTGTGTTAACAAGAGAAGCCAGCAACACGGCTTCTGTATTCCAAGCTGTCTTCAGACTAAATCAGAGCTACGGTTGTATACTCCGTCACCACTGCACTGCTGCACTTGTTTTCTATGTCCATACAAACAAAATAGTTTATATAAGTTAGCCTACTCACAAGATAGGCACAAAGTTGGAACCTTAAAAATAAGTGTGAACTAATATTTCTGTTAGACTGAGAGCCTGTTGCCAGGGCCCTCTTCTGGTCAGTTTACATCTCCTTAAAGAGGCAAAATTCAAAGTGTTTTTAAGTTTACTGTTGCTCACTTTAGAACTATGGTTTAAATTAACGGTTACTCCAAATCTAATAAACTAAATTACAGATTTGTGTCCACTTCTGTTATTTTAAGAGCACACCACAATGCTTCAGAAATCTGGTTCCTGAGAAAGGCAGCAACTAGAGAAATTCCCTATGACAAATGAAAAACATTGGCACTTGGGTCTGAAATGAATAAGTTACCAAACATAAACACCTTAGATTTAACTATATGGATATAATACAGCTCTGTAACAAACTTCCATTTTCTATAATCATTTTTAGCATCTGCAGTTTGCACGAAAGAAAAAGCAAGGAGAAGGAGCACGTACCATATATATAAGGTTAGCTAAAATGCACTGAACTTCATCAATATCAACATCATCCACTTGCATGAACTTCAGGGCAAACAGAAAGGCATCCAGAGATAGTTGATGAGTTTTGAGTAGTAAATATCTGGAGGAGAAAAAAAAGAAAAAAAAAAAATCACTGGAAAACTCTGGTTCTTAGTAAAATGGTATCTGTATACTAAATTCAGTTTGAGTGGAAATCTGGCCTGTTGGAAAAAACTAAGGAACATACATACTTCTATCTCAGTCTTAGGTAAAATCTGCCTTTGCAAAAATATAGCTTGTTATGCTTACACTTTCTTGAAAAGATTTCTGTAGGTGATGATTTTCAGCTTTTCCAGAATAAGAAAAATTCCACATCGAATGAAGAAGGTCTCATGCTTGGTCAGGGCTTCATTCAATAGGAGAAGGTTGCCTTCACTATAAGGATGGAAGAAATAAAAACATAAGAAGGTCTGATCCTTCTGAGGAAAGAAAAAAAGTCTGACTTCGTAGGAATATCCTCCTCCCTCAGTCATCCCAAATAAGTATTTTTATGTAACATTTTTTGAACTAACAAATATGATACAATAAAAATAAAATCCCCATACCTCACGGCCTTTGTTACTTCAGCAAACTGCATAAGGTCATACTTTTTTAAGAGTTGAATTGTTGGCATATGGCCCTGAAAAATAAACGGTTTCCAAGTTTTCCAGAGTGAAGTCAAGTGTATTTTAAGTAAAAACTAAAAAACATTTGTTGGAGAAACAGAGAAATGTTCAACTACATTTCTTTTGCTATAGAATAAGAGGTAAATAAAAGTACTTGTAAGACATCACCCTCAACAAACATCCTGTAATACAGCTCGTGATAACAACCTGTATACCATGGTTAAGGGAGTCTTTTAGCATTTCTGCTATTGGGGAACAGCTTTCAAATTTGTAAATAAAGATCCTGTGAGGCCTAGACTGTTGCGAACTGTATGCTATGACTGTGTGATCTAATCACAAACTCCCAGGCACTACAAATCACACAGGCAACACTTCAGCACGGATAAGTGCTAGGTATATCTGTATCAGGTTTCTTTTTCAACATTGGCTCCATATGGATGTACAAATGTCCTTTCTTAAAGGAAAAAAAAAATTAAAGAAAAATAAAAAATTCTCAGTATTAGATCAGGTAAGACTTTGAATCTTGTGCACTATCAAAAAGAAATGTATTTCCTGCCCCCCTCCATGTACAACAGATCATATTGCACATTGACTCGGTCAGATGTTATATTTAGTTACCATCACCCTGTGTTGTGGGTAACCCCCTTTCTTGGTTGGGGGATTATCTGAGAGCACAACTCAGCAGTTCAGCTGCATATTTACTGAGAGTCGCTAGGAATAAAAGAAAAGAAAAAACAAACAAACAAAAAAAAATCAAAATCCAACAATAACAAGAACACCCAAGCTATTTTAGTATGTTCATGGTAATGTTTGGAGACTGATTGAAAAAGGAACTGTAAAAAGTGACGTTCACCTGACTTCTTTAGCACCTTTTATACACTAGAACTGCTCCACAAGAGCCCTGGGGTCTCTAAAAGACCCACCTTGAGGCACCCAGTGAAAGAAGGCAAAGTTTATAGGAAGTCTGTTACTTTTGCTTTTTCAAACCTATCACTGATTCATCTGAAAACAACTAGCAAGAAAGACAATAAATAAAAATGAAACACAGAATCTAACCATCACTACACTCTCTCTTTCCCCACAAGAGGTTTCTGTCATCAAAAGGCAGCTGCAGAATAATAACCAGCGTGACACTGCAAGGGAAAAGGGAGAATGATTTGCCCCACAGGCTGAGGTAAAAGTGGAAGATAGGAACTCTTGCAGTGGATGATAAAAACATTAACCATGTGAGCAGAATCACTTTTGCAATAGGGCCAGAAAACACTCTAAAATTTTGGTTTTGTCCCCTCAGTTACACTGAATAAAATTTGTATAATCACAGTAACTCAGGGAACACAAACAATGCCAGCACAGTGGATGGAGAAGGACAGGAGTAAGAAGCAGAGATGCACTTCATAAACAATAAAAAAATACAATCAAGTGGTAAACCAGACCTCACTGATCCATTTAAGGATCAAAATGAAAATACTCAGTGCCACTTCTGGCATGCCTGAGGCAGGTAAATACACAAGTTGCTACTAGCAAGCCCAAAGCTGGAAAAGCCAAAGCAGGAAGTCCTTTCTTTCCTGTGGCAGATCTGTTTGACAGTCTTCAGCAAACGACCTGCACATCCTCTCTACCCCCATCAGGTGACACGGATAGATCTGTCCTAGTGAATCTACATATTTTTCTGGCCCCTCTGTGCACAGCTGACCACAAGCAGGCACTCCACAATGTTAGCTACACAGCTGAGCTTTAGTTGTTTAAGTTGTTTGAAGAAGCATTCTATTACAGAGGTAACTTCAGGTTCTATTTTTGAGAGAGGTCAGACACAGATGGGGGAAATATTTAGGGTTTCCTCATTTCCTACACTTAAATGCATAAATGACAAGGCAACATATTCTGCCTCCAGCTGTACAAATCTATGCATGATGACTTATGTGCATCATGACTTATGTGTACAGACTGCTCTGAATATCAGTTTGGGAAAAACAAAACTATGTTGATACTCAGTATAGTTTATCTGTCCCACAGATTGATTTGGAAGAGTGATAACTACTCACCAATAGCATTTTTACTGGCAGCAGATAGATCAAAATCATTCTCTTGTTTTTCTGGCTTGAGCGGTGACAGTGCTCAAAGGCAAACGACAGGTACTCCTCAGCTGCAGACACAAATAAAAATACTAAGTAACAACAGTCAACAGCAAAACATTAAAACTACAAGGAAAATTCTGTGCTGAGCCCCTGACATTTTGAATGATGCAAGAAAGAATCAATCAAAACACATCAAGAAAATACATAGACACAAAAAACATCAATCCTCCTTCAGAAAGGGAAAGAAAAACTGTCAATGTCTAGATGCCAGAGGTTAACAATTAAAAATGAAATTGGAATTACCAGCTCAGTAATATTACTGTAGTGCCTCTACAGGAGAGGAAGAATCTCACAAAGCCCTGATAAAACACTTTCCAAATGCACAGATCAGGTTCTCCAGGGGATGTAGGCAACATGTGATTGATGCACACACCTGCACATCTACTGATAACGCAGAAGTATGCCTGCACGTATGGTATGGGACTGTGAAAAGTCTTTATCAGTTTTCACTGAGCCAAAGATGACAAGGCCGACAGGCAACAGAAACTGCTTAGGGAACAAAACCAGCTCCAGAACCTTTTCCTTTAAACTAATGGCTTATTTGGACAGTGGTTTTAATTATACAATACAGTTTGCTGAAGGTTTCCTACCTAGCATACAGCAACTTCAAGAGGAAAAGAAAGTTGTAAAGCCTCCTTTGTAAGACCCTTTACAAACATATCTGGTTGATGCTCACCCAGAAGATACTTATTTTATTATGCATACACACAGTGTATTAGAAAGACTGCAGAGCAATTTATAGATACCAACATTTAGAAACTGGGCTTATTCTACAATCAGAAGTGTCAGGTAGATCTGTGACCTCAGATCTGACTCAGCCTGTGGGCCCCTGGATCATTCAGTGTGACTTTGCTTTGGTCAGGTTAAAAAAAAAAAAAACAAAAAAAAAAAACCAAACAACAACAACAACAAAAAACCTGCAGAGGTTTTAATTCAAACAAAGGAAATCAAGCACATTTCACAACTAGAAGTGAGAGCTCAAATCTTCCTAGGGACACACAATACCTTGCTTGAAGTCACTGTCAAACATTGCTTTGCGTCCCACGTAGTATCTGTACGTCACTCGCTGTGCCATACTGTACTCATCCTTCAGATTGGAGCTGTCAATTGCTCTAATTAAGGGCTTACAGAGATGGAGCTTGTTGATCTGTTAAAAAAGTTTTACTCAGAGGATAAATGATAAAAAAGGGTGAATTTGACTTAGAATATAATAGATATATATATACACACACACACATATATATATGCATACATATATTTAAAAATAAAAAAGCTTACCAGACTTGAACCTACCTTAAAATAAATTTTAAACAGCTGATTCACGAGAAACAACATGCCCCACTTTTTGGAATCTTCAATACCTGCTCGCCTGTCGTAAGAAAAAAAAAAAAAAAAAAAGTAATAATAAATAAAATATGTGTCATTTGTTTCTACAGACATGTTATGGGGACATTTTTAGGGTAAGAATATGACCGAAAATAAAAGACAATGCCAAATTTCTTGTCTTAAACTACACACTAGCACTATCATATCAGAATGCTTGCCCCAATCCTAATCCTTAAGTCAGTTTTGCTGCCTTCCTTCTCAAAATGGTAGATGTCAAGCAAGATGATATTACTCGTGTGCAGCAAGCTCCTTACTCCTGTTGTAACAAATAAGCTAGCATAACAGTTGTTTCCCCTATTCAAGGGGAAGAGGAAAAGCTTTTTTCTCCACTTGAGAAACATTAAAATTGCTAAGATGGGAAACCCTAAAACCATCTTCTTCCAGTCTAACTGCAAGGGGGTAGAAAAAAAAAAATGCCAACTAATGAGGCACAGAACGGTTAATCATCTTTCCTGAGATATGGACATAATCAATCCCTCCCAATAACATATACTGGCATTACAAACCTCGAGGGAGGCCTCCCCAGCTACAGTTAAGAGTGAAGACAGAACAGACTAAAAGTGGGAGGAAATGAGCCCCAGAAGTGTCCATTCTGACAGAAATACAGCCTTTGGAAGTGGAGAAACCTATAAAGTTCATTAAGTTCTTAACAATGCAATAGTGAAAATTGTAGAGAGAATCTGTCACTCACGTGTCGCTGGCACAGACTCGAAAACAGCTCATCAGCAACTCTGCTGCTTTTTCCAACATGTCACCAACTTTGCTTTTTCCCTTCTTCACCAGCTGTTGATCTGCCTACCATTACATGGCAAGAAACAACATGTAATTCGACATCCTGGTTGACTGGATTGTCAACAGTTTAGTTCCTTACTACTGGATTTTGTAAAGCATTGTAACAACAGATTTGTCATGCCTGTATGCTTGCTGTTCCCCAAATCCTGAAAGTCACCCAAGTTGACAGAATAAAAGTAATTGAAAGTAAATAAAACACTTAGAGGCTTCTCAACACCTTGCATCAAACTGAATACACAGGAAGACAAGCAGAATTTTGCAAATAATACTTAGCACTACTAGCTTCCGCACTATTAAGAATAATACAACCCTCAGACACCTACATTCAGAATCACACTGCAGCTAAATTGGAGTATTAACACTAACTCAAGTTTTCAAAGACCAAGGATCAAGCAAAAAAAGTCTTTTAATTAAGAACAAAGTAAATAATTTTCAGAATACCAGTATAAGTTACAGAATTTATGACTAAGCTTTTCTCTGCAGTCAAGAGGGCTAGATTTTTAAACAAAACAAAAAAATAACAAAGACAACAATGAGAACAATAAACAAACTTACCAGCAATTAACACACTTCTAGAACATGAGATATTCAGGGAGAAAAAAATAAAATAAAATAAAAAAAGAAACTACCAGCCCATGTAGCAGACCCAAAAGAAAACTACGAGTTGGTGACACTGCTCATGAAAAGTGGTAAGGATCTCAGATCCCATGCACTGATTAGCACAGAATGTAAACAATCAACAAGGTCTAAACAACAACAAAAACAAAGACAAGAGGGTGGATATATCCTACGTGCTTTCCAACAAGCTTCTCTACAACACTGACCCTTGCTTTCATTTCGACTAGGTGAAATGTAAGCAAAAGAAACAGAAATGTATCTTTTGGGTACATTAAAGTTGTTCAAACGCTTCCAGCATGACAGACTGCAAATATTTATTTCTTATGAATCTCAAATATACAAATTTTCTCTCTCATTTGGCTATCGAATCAAGACTTATTACATAGCCTAGGTGTGCACGAGCAGAGGTGTGTGTGCGCACACATACACCTTCTCTGTGCAAGCATATTAATATCTTGTTTTGTGAATGAGTATGCTCATGTGAATATATTTTTTTAGGTGTGCATATTTTTAAACAACAGCTTGAACAGTAATGAACATTTTAAATAAGAATTAGAATTATGCACAATAAAGCATAATTATTTGCATATTAGTCTTAAGAATACTTTTATGACCAAAATTCCTTCCTCCCTTCCCCCTCAATTCTTTCTTTTCCTTATTTCACTCTGAATACTTGTGTGACTAGTAAAAATCAGGTTAATAACAAGTATAAAATATTTCTACCAGAAATATTAACTCCTAACAGATAAAATTAACCAGCTGTTAATGTACAGTTTAGATCTACTTACATTATTAGCAAAAATTCGAAGGTCAAGAGCTACAGCATACATAATAGGTAAAGCCCTAGAAAAGTAAAATGTACACTTGGTATGTGCAAGGCACGCAATAAACAAGGCATGATAAACAGGCATCTTTTTCTTGCTAGCTGGTCACAAAACTAGAGAAGTATATAGGAGTCTAAAAAACTTTTCATTTAAAAATCCTTTTTATTTAAAATGTTTCTTTGTGAAAGGTCTTCAAGATCTCAGCATTAAATAGAGCAATAGAGCAAAACAAAACAAAATAAAAAAGAACATCCAAACAAATCAAAAGAGCAACAACAAAAGAACTATCATCTTGCCTCGAAGAAATCTTTCATGTTTGCTTACGGCTTATTCTACATAATTAAGTGTGTATGTTTGGCTTTCAAGCTTCTGGACATTAAAACTTAGAAGGGTAGGAAAAAAAAGAAATATTAATCAATGGAGATAAATAAAAACTATAGGCATAATTTTAGCTTGACTGCTGAGTTATCATAACAATGAAAGAGGGAGCTTAGTTGTGTTTAACTTTTTAAAAGGTACTTACCAGTTTTCTTCTTTATGTGCCTGAAACGCTCGCAGGAAAGATGTATCATATTTAGGAAAATTTAAAACGCTATGAAATGAAACATAGATTTAAACAAGAAACAGAGGAGATGTATCATGCTGTATATTGTAAGCTCTATAAAATGGTAGAAATCAACACCAAGCAATGAGAAACCAAGATGCAAAGGAAGGAAGAACAGTAATACTGCAATGTTCCACTCAGTGCTGCAGCAAAACAGTGAAAAGCATCAGTCACTAAAAGATAAAATAACATCTTTATTACTATCTTGTTCTCTACTTAAATGAATACAAATTGGGATATAAATTAAAGATCTGAGGGTCTCCTCTATCTCTGTGAGAAGTTACTACTCTAAATTAGAGGCAAATGCCAGTTTTCTCCACAGAGATTTGGAAGGAGTAAAGTGTACCAGGATTCCCCTGGTTAAGAATCTAAATAGTTGAAGTAAACATTCTATCAAAATTGAAAAGGTAAAGGTAACTTATTACTGAAAGCAGTGCACAGGATTTATGGAAAAGGATATTGGACAATGACTGTTTGGCATTTGTAGGCTTCTACAAAGTCATGGTTTCCCACAGCATAAGTACACCTGTCAGAAAGAACATTGGTACATCAGAAAGCATCCTACACTGGAAACAAACATTTCTCTTCTTTTTGCCTTTTAATGGATGTAGATCTTTAGAGTCAACTTAACAGAAAAAAGTAGAAATATACTTTTAGAAATATTCTTAACAGAGTCACACAAGCACATTTTAATACAGCACTGAGTCTGATAGTTGTAGAAAACTGATCCAGTACATGAACAGGAATTTACTTCTGTTGTCTGTACAGTATCAACCATAACAAGCTAAACTTTATTGAAACCGTCACTGAGATTGCCATAGGAAAGAAAAAAATTCCAGGACCTCTGAGACTGAACTAAAACAGCATCAAGCATAGCATACATTTTTTTTTTCCTCCAATAAAAGCCTTACCTAATTATTTGTATATTAGTATTAAGAATACTTTTATGACCAAAATTCACCTCCCTTCTCCTGCCAATTCTTTCTTTTCCTTATTTCACTCTCAACTCTTGCGCAACTAGTAAAAAAGAACGATGGAAAGAGCAAGCACCAAATCCAAAGCTGCATCAAGGGCTATACAGAGATGAATGGCAAATGCATAAGGTCTTTGCAAAGAAGAGAGGTCTATTTCCTGCAATTCTAGTATTGATTATAAGAGTAGCAGAAGAAAAAAAATCAGATGTAAGCCATTTACATTAAAACTTAAGGACAGGTTTTCCCTACGATTACTGCACGCATCATAACTCACTTATCCATTCCCAGTTCATCATTACCTTAAGTGGGCTGCGAACATTTCATCATAGGGTGGCTCCAGAACTTGTTGACACTTTTCTTCTGGAGATGGAAGCTATGGATAGAATAAACCAATAAAACATTAAAAGAATGCACACTGGACCAGAAATAGAACTTCACTTGGGTATTTCACCAGAGCACTCTTGCTTGCAAAAACCTTACTACAACTCACGTTCAATATAATGTAACTGCTAGTGCCCACAGAACCAGTTAGAGCAAGTCTGGACAAAAGCCTCTGAAACACAAAGTGCAAGTACTGCATCCTCAGGACCACCTGAATTCATCTTCATGTCCACTCCCACGGGCCCACTTCACTCACTGTTGTGGACCTGGCCACAGGGAACCTATAAAGTGATGCCTATCCAGAACACAGTGTAAAGCAGAGGACAAAAAAAAAACCATCCAGGAAAAGTAGGAAACAGATAGAATTCCAGGAAAAGAAACGGGAGAAAAAACCTGCAAGGGGATCCTGCTCTAGCCTGTAAAGCAGATTTCTGAGGATTTTACCCAGTGGAAAGCAACTCATATAGGGCAAGAGAAACACTGAAGGTAAAATAAACCAGACCTTCTCAGGATAACAGATTCTTACTTGAAGCCTAGGGTTGGCAACATGGGGATGCTTAAATGATACCAGTTCTGCACAAAACTGTCCATCTCTGCTGTCGATGGCTTCTTGCACCTACCCAGGGGAAAAGAAATTACAGAATATAATCCAGCCACAGACAAATAACAAATTCATGTGTGCTTAAGAAAGTCAACTTGTTGTGATTCTTCAGTCATGTCAATATATGAATTTTTAAAAATGTAAAACTGAAGAAATTAATATTTGTATAGTACTTTCAATACATAAATGTATATTATACATACATATATTCTCTGGAGAGAAAGAAAGGTAAGAAAGGTAGCCACTTTTTTTTTTAAAAAAAAAAAACCCTGTACAATACAGCCAAATTGGAGAAGTCCAAAATAAGTTATATGAGCGTTACATTTAAAGACAGCAGTTACAAAACAGATTAGAAACTTGGTTTTTCTTTTTCTTGACAGTTGGAGCATCAAATATATATGGGAAACATAAAAGAAATCCTTGAGTATTATCATCTGTGAAGTTGCAGATGGAATTTGGCCCTGCCATCAATTTTAACTTGCAAACACATATCAGATTAATTCAATGTTTAATAATATAAGCTAAAGGAGAAGACTATTAACTCTCCTTCAAAACAAGCATAGATTCTGAAATATTTTAAGCAGTTGATTTTATATTTCCTCTCTACTTCGCTACTTTCCATAATATTTTATCTATGTGTTCAGACTTTCCATACAGCAAAGTTTTTTTTTTTCTCCCTACAAAGACATAAAAATATAACAAATAAAGCATGGGAACTGGGAAAGAAATTCTAACAAATAACATTTAAAAATAGTTTCACAGCATATATGGCAAGGAGAGTGGAATTTTGGGCAGGATCACTGAGACTGTTAACTGAAAAAGATGCTGACTTTTCAGAGCAGACCAAAAGATCTCAGCTGCTTCACCTCTGAGACCGAACACCAAACAACTACCCACTTATCTGTCCTTCATTCAGGTAATTTAATTGATTCTTGCTCAAGATAGCAATATGGCAACAATGATGAGATTCGGATAACTCAAAAAGAAGTAATAAAAATTGTATAGAGGGTTCAGTCTGGCTGAAGATCTTTACGACTCTATTCCTGCCTCTCCATCCTCCTGCCACGCAACTGTCCCTGCATGTAAATTGTAGTTCTTCCTTAAATCCCTGCACACATACAATCTCATTGCATTAATTCTTATGCACAAACTGCTTTCCTTAACGTCTTATTAGTAATGCCACATTCTATACATCAAACCAAATAAAATACTATATTTCAGTAGTACATCCTCAGCA
Source organism: Crypturellus undulatus (assembly GCA_013389825.1). Lineage (NCBI taxonomy): Eukaryota > Metazoa > Chordata > Aves > Tinamiformes > Tinamidae > Crypturellus > Crypturellus undulatus. The sequence goes on from VWPW01014674.1 coordinate 32,959, forward strand.
AGCAGCTGGCGTTATTTACCACAGTACTAAGCAAGTACATCTATTTACCACATTACGCTTTCCAGATGGGCTTATTTCTTAAATAAGGTAAAAATATGCTTTTATTAAAAAAATGATATGTGCCCTTTTATCGAAATAGCGCACACAGAAGAAACAACAAAAAGAGTTTGCTTACTTGCTGCAAATACTGGTTTATGGTGATATGCGCCATTAAAGTAAAGGCAGAAGGAGTCCCCGACTAAACGCAGCCGCTTCGCACTCTGCAAAGCGAGAGGGATTTCAGAGACGGGCGAGGAGGCAGAAGCGCAGCCCGGTGCCCCCAGGCAGCTCGACCCGACGGCGAAGGAGAACGGGAACCCCGGCAGCCCAAGGGCGCGCTCGCGCGGGCCGCTCGCCTGCGCGGGCCGCAACCCCCGCCCTACAACGTCCCCGGTGCCGGTCCCGGTGCGGCCGCGGTCGCCGCCACATCCCGCCCGCCCGCCCGGTCCGGTCCGGTCCGGTCCGGTCCGGCCTCCCCTCACCGCAAGCGCAGCCTCAAGCCATGCCGCGACGCAGCCAGCGACACTTCCGGCGCGCCCCAACCGCGCGCCCCACGTGACATGGCTCCCTCCTCCGGATAGGCCAGGAGGGCAGAAGGGGGCGCGATCACGTGACATCCACTGCTGGCCCCCCCTTCCGCGCCCTCCCGAGGGTGTACGGGGGCGTGGCTTGGTGGTGGCGGCGGCCAATAGGGAGGCGTGGTGGGCGGTGCCGAGGCCGCGCGTCAGAGATAAACCTCGTGCGGCAGGGCGTGCCGCGCCGGGGGCGGGGCTTGGGGCGCTGGTGTCGGCAGCTGCGGTGCGGGCTGCCCTGTCTCCGCTCGCACTTCTGTCCTCCGGTTGGGAAGGGGCCCAAGTGCGCCCGCTGGACGGGGTATGGCATTGAGCGCCTGGCTGTGCGTGACCCGCTTGGCTGGACCCTCAGCGACGAGCTTAGGAAAAAAAGGGTTTTTTTGGATGGGGAGAAGAAACGTCATCGCCTGCCTAGCGGCCGTGTCCGCCGGGACAACAGTCCCCGCAAGGAGTGCATGAGCATACGTCCCAAAAGTCTAAGTCAGGCGTTGGTTTTTGAATGTTCTTAGGTGTACGTGTATATGCGTAATACATAAAAGCTGGTCGTGTTGCTTTGGGAGCTGGAGGCACGAGAGCCCTGACGCCGAAGAACTCGCTGCAGCTTCGTGGCTCCCATAGGCCCGGGCGAGCGCTTCGTCCGGCGGGGCCGGGCCGGCTGGTGAGGCAGCCGCGGCGGCCGCTCGCCTCGCAGAGACGCCGTCCCGCCGCGGGGAGGCCGCGGCCCGCACACGCATAAAAGCTGGTCGTGTTGCTTTGGGAGCTGGAGGCACGAGAGCCCTGACGCCGAAGAACTCGCTGCAGCTTCGTGGCTCCCATAGGCCCGGGCGAGCGCTTCGTCCGGCGGGGCCGGGCCGGCTGGTGAGGCAGCCGCGGCGGCCGCTCGCCTCGCAGAGACGCCGTCCCGCCGCGGGGAGGCCGCGGCCCGCACACGGGGCCGTGG
>VWPW01014674.1:34777-78800 GCA_013389825.1 Crypturellus undulatus
GGAGGGCGCCGGGCCCAGGCCGGGGGCGGGTGCGGAGCCCGTACGCGTTTCTGGAGGCGTCAGCGCCGCGACCCGAGCGCCCCGCGGGAGGCCCGGCGGCCTGCGGGCGCAGCCCGGCGCGGAGAGGGCTCCCAGGAAGAGAGGGCAGGAGCCACGGTGGCAGCACGGCTCGTTAGTCAGAGCAACGTAAGAATTGTCTTACAGAAAGTGTAAAAATAAACCCCAAACCGACAAACGCCAGCAGCGCAGACGTCTGGGCCGAGCGCTTGTTTTGCTCTGACGCCTGGGGTGGGTGCAGCGGCGTTGCCAGCTGCGGTACCCGCTGCTCTCGCGCTGGCCCCACGGAGCCCACGCGTGCACCAGGGCTCGGCCAGCTGGTGGCTGCTGCTGCAAACTTAAATGAGGGAGCAAAACATTGCAGTGTGGCATTGAATAAAGCACGTGGGGAACAGGATTGCTACCTTTATCCATTCCTTGGTTGGCTGGGTTTTGACTGCCTTATTTATTTATTTATTTTCTCCTATCACACAGAAAGACCCAAATTGCCAGATAATTATACTCAGGATACATGGCAGAAACTTCACGAAGCAGTGGGAGCAATACAGAGTAGCATTTCTATTAAGTACAACCTTGAAGAGCTCTACCAGGTAAGACGCATAGGGTTTCAGGTTTATTGTAACAGACAGGAAACTGGGGACTCACAGTTTTAATACAGTGTGTCTCAATTTGCTAAAAGTTGGTTGTATATTCCAAACAGCTTCCTTGCTGTTCTGTTTCTAGGCTGTTTGCACTTGACTCTCATCTCCTGGGAAAACTAGCAGGGTCTGAGCTCATGCAGAAGGAAGTTGTACTGGGAGGCGTGGAAAGTTGGATCTGGCCAGGGCTGAGATTGAAGTGTCAGTCCTTCCCAAACTCTGCAACTCTGCCTACTCAGGATACTGAAAGCAAGATGTTACTCTCACTTGGTTATGCAGACATATCTTTTATAAGGACTTATCTTCCGTATATGCTTTGGTCTCTAATAAACAGTAAATGTTAAAATAAATGCTGTTTTAGATAAGAATTAGGTTAAAAAAAGCTTTCCCCAAGGGATTGTTATTGAACTGTTGGTTCACCTTTGGTTCAATTTACTATTACATTTTTGAAAGAACCAGTGTCTTAAATTTTTCTGTTAAAGTGGTAAAAAATCACTGCTGGAAGAGATAAAGTACTAAATAGTGTAGGAAGTGTAAGAAAAAGAAATACAGACATGAGACATTCCTTCCTTTCATTTTCTCCATTTATACTTTATTTAAATATATTCTTTGAGATATGCAACTTCAGTAATTTTTGTACAATAATAATGTAGGTATCAAAAAAACTGCTGATACTGTTGTTCGGGCTGTATAGTTGAAATTAACTACAAGATTTTTTTTTTTTGGGTGCAGATTTTTGTAGTTGATCTGCAGGTGTGAATCTCACTATCAGATCTAGAGTTAAGACATTAATATTACAATGAAAAATCTTCAAAAAGTGTAGCAGAGTTGTTTTTTTGTTTGTTTGTTTTTTTTTTTTTTTTTTTTTTTTTTTGGAAAATGTAGACTATGAAGGAGGATAAATCTGGTCTTCAAAGAAATCAGCATAAATTTGAAAACTGGCTAAACTTTTTTTTTTCTATGAGTAATTAAGATATTTAATACGTAAATGTAAAATGCCTGATTAAGTAAATCCATGTTAACTTTGTATAATTTGATGCTTTTAAGTATCTTGGCTGTGGTTTACTCATCTATTATTGTTTAAAATTTTTCAAAGTTTGAGTTATGTAACACATTTGATGCGTTTAAACTCAGCATTTGAAAAATACTGTTTTTTGCAACTAAGTAATAATATGTAGATATTTTGAAATGTACCTAACTTATTTTCAGAGGCTCGGAAATGAGGTTATAGTAATTTCAGGGGTGAAACTGTCAAGTTGAGTTCTGGCAGAAGAGGAAGAGAGAGATTTCAGATAAAGTGTAAAAGGAAAACTCTCTTGCTTTGTTTCTGTTTGCATGCTCATTTGTGAGAGCTGCGTGTTATAAGGCCAGTTCAATAATATGTCAGGCAGTGGTGCAAATCAGAAAGATTCCTGCACAGTGAGTAGTGGATGTGAGTATGTCCATGCATAGTGACTTACTCTCCTGCCAAAGCTAAAAAGACCAAGTACAGCATCTGTTGGAAACTTGCTCTGTACTTACAGACCTTTTTTATCAGCTTAATGGTGAGCACAGAGTCCACAGGGGGTATTTTTGCGTGTGTATCAGTTCTCCTAAAGATCTGGACTGCTTTGTGTGTTCCTTGATCTGCCATTCGGAGAGGAAGTGAGGCGCGCAAGGCTTACATGTGATGAGCAGGCTGGTACACCACCTGCTTTTGAACTTTTTTTGAGCTACTTTGGCATTGGTAGCTGAAGAAAGAGTGAAAAACAATGACCAGGCTCTGGAGAATGTTGGAAGGATGCTCCTTTCTAAGCACTGGCAGCAGCATAGGATAAAGCATGAAGGTGCCTAGCAGGAATGTAGTCAGTAACTGGAGGGCAGCAGTTAATTTTCTTCTAACACAGAAATGATGCCCAGGATTGGTGGTAGTTTGCAAAGATGTTGATAAAAGTGGCTTGTATTCAATTGGAAAGAAAGTGGGGCCATTTAAATAATAAAAAAAAAAAGTCAAGTGAGGACTAAATGAGTGACAAAAACGATGGAAAAGGAAAATTTATCTTTGCAGAAGGGTAATAAAATAAATTGAGATGGGATGACATTGCCTTTCTTGAGAATATAAAATGGAATAGGAAAAAAAAGTTGTAGTGATGAAGGAAAAATAATAGAGTTATTAGTTATTTTTTAAGATACTGCATCAAAGTTGATGAAACCACTAGTTGATAAACTTTTAAATAAATAAAGTGGCATGAAGTAGGTTAGAATTACCCATGGGGTAATTCCTCTGGGGAGCAGTTTTACTTTCTGTATTTTGGAAGATAAACTCCTTAGGATGTAAGAACCTACAGGGGAAAAATATAAATAGTAGCAGTTATTTGTAGGCTAAAGCAGAAAAAGAGAAGACTGCTTAAAATAAGCCATTAAAGGAGTGATTTGAAATACAACTTTTACTAGATTTGTGTAGCTGAGAGTCAGTGGTATCTTACATGTCATGTCACTGTGAATGTGACAATAATTGTAGCAGTTTTCCAAACTAATTGTTTGAAGTATGGATTTAAGTCAAATCAAGCTCTTTCAGAAAAACAGTTGGCAAAAAATCTGAATAAAATGAAGGCTGAAGAAAGAGAGAAATTATTAGGTCATGTTAACACCCCCTCCTTCTCCAGGAAAGCAGCAGCAGCCGCTAGTTAGAGCAGGTACAAAGCTGATAAGGTGCTTAAAGCTGCAGTGTGAGGTACATTATAAGCTAGTACCAGTGCCTGAAGAGCCAGCCCTCTCTCCTTCCCTCCCTCCCTTCTCACCATGCCTAGCAGGAGTGTTTGTGTCCTTTTACATTGAAATGGAATGAGGAACCTTCACTGGTACTTTGGCAGAGGCTTGTATGTCAGGGTTAGGCAGCAGAACATTTCGTATTGCATACAAACAAAGAAATAAAGTCTCAGAAAAGCTAAAATCTGAGGGAGGTTGATTAAAAACGAAGACACTTCGAAAATGTTGAAACTTTGTTTGGTGTCTGTTGATGCTGTCACTATCACCAAACTCATCAACAAAATAGGACACTATAAATCCTCTCAAGGAAAGTGGGTCACTTTCAGTTGCCCAAACGAAACAGTGCTTTGAGTGTTATGCAGGGTTCTCTTCAACATCCTCTCATAGAATGAAGTTGAGGTGAAGTTAAAGAGATGGCTGGGACTGATTGGCCAAGAAAACTTACTGTGAATATTACAGTTCTCATAAAGCATTTGGCTCTCTTCATTGTGATTCATTTTAGATGCTTTGGTCTATTAATAAAATAATTTATTGAAATACAGTGCGCAGAGCACGCCTGGAACAAGCTAAATATAGGCAGTGGTATCAAACAAGATACATTTTCTCTTCGGCATTCCCAACGAGTTCCTTGTGAGGGAAAATTTAGCATAAGACAACATAATTGTTGCAGAGTTGAACAACAGTCTTCTGTAGCTGTCCAGAGAGTGTCTTAGCAGAGCCTGAATCGCCTGCATAGCAGCTCAGCTTACATTAACGTCGTGGTTAAAGGAGTGTTTGCTTTGGAGCAGAATTGAAGTTCTTAATCAGCTGTGGATAAATCCTCAGCTAAATATTGTGAGGCCCCAGTAAATCAATTCAAATCTTTGTTTAAAAGTTAATGCTTTTATTCTTTCCTCGGTTGACTTATTTAATCACTCATGTATGACCAGTGGAAATGTTTTGAAAGAAATAAGTTAATAAGATGACAAGACAGTAGCTATATCTATTTACAATTGGGATTTACTGGTTAAAATGTTTAGCTTGGATGTTATTTGCACCTCAACTGATGAATGTGAAAGCTGGAAATCTACTTATTTAAATGTCTGTGGGGAAAATGCTTAGTGATTAAGCAGTTGATCTGTGACAATGCTGCAGTATGATAACGTTCAGCAATAATTCAACTCTAGACTTATTAAGAAAAGAAATGAAACTATTTGATATAAATGAATCGAAAAGTCTGTGTGTGCCAGGGAAACGTTGGGAAATGGACTTGCTGTAAGAGTTCCACTGTTGCATAGTGTTCACCGTCAGAAAATGCTTGTAACACATATCTGGGAAAATGACCCAGATAGTAAAGATGGACCCTATTTTTAGATGAAATCTGACAATGTAAGAAGGTGCCAAAAAGAAAAAATTCATGAAAACTTTTTTTCTTTGTAGCTGGCTAATTTCATTTTAATGAGTTTCGTTTGGTACATAGGAAGATAACTCTCAAACTTTTCTTGCTGGTTTCGGTTTCACTGGACAAAAATATGTTCTTTTTTTTTGTTGTTGTTGTTTTTCTTCTTTCTTCCCCTGTTCCATTTATAATCTTTTTCTGTTGTTTTTTAGGCCGTTGAAAACCTTTGTTCTTATAAAGTGTCTGCTACACTGTACAAACAGCTGCGACAAGTCTGTGAAGATCATGTGAAAGCACAAATCCTTCAATTCAGAGAATATCCTTTTCTTGTGCACAGAACTAACTGGAAATGTATTTACACCATTTTTTAAAATGAGACTTTTTTAATTACACAGTTGTTTGCCAGGATGTTAAGAGTTTTTTCCCTGAACACTATAACTTCAAATCAGTCATGTTCAACTGAGGGAGTAATTTTTTGTGTACAAATAGGTGCAATTAAGCATACCAATAACAATATCCTCATTGTTTTAACAGGAACTTGAATTTTACACCTAACCTAGAAAATTTCATTGGTACAGTGAGTGTTAAACTTCCAGAATGTTAACAGCAATTTGTTGTTGTTCTGTGTGTGCTTTTTTTGTTTGTTTTGGGGGGAGATGGAGGAAGAGGGCAGGTGGGTAGTTCAGTTTGTAATGCAGAGATGCTTACAGCACCAATAGTAAAAACAGACGACAAAAAAAAAAAGTAATTTTCAGCAGCAGTAATGTGTATCTTCCATACCAAGAATATTAAATATAAGATAAATCCTTCTGTTTGACTAATAGTAATGGATAAGAGATACATTCAGCAATTCCTTTGGGTACATTTGCAACTTGGAAGGTTTCTACCTCAGAATGTCTAGCAGAATGTCTGAAAAGGTCTCTGGCTTCACTGTATGCCCGAACCATAATTTGCAGCTGGGCATTTTAAGCTATGTTTCTTAGCGTTGTGTTGAATATATGCAAGTGATAACCTATTTACCATCCAGCTAAAAGTCTCCCCTGCTCATGAGGGAGAACTCAAAAGTTGGAAAGAGCTTAAGATTTATCTTAAGCCTAAATGTATTTATTTTTTTTCAATCAGTGATTAAAATAGAAAGAAGCTAGGGAATAGGACCTAGAAGGAACCCTAGCTGAAATCTAGGTGAAAACCTTAACTGTGCTTTGGATTGTGATTCTGTGTTTCTCAGTTCACTTTGTTCTCGAGATGGAGGCCCACACTCCTAAAGAAGATGAATTGCTTTTGCTGTCTGTTTGTTTATTTTATTATCTGGCTTAGTCCCAGCATGTTTGTTGTTGGGAATCCCAGTTAGTGTCTGGCTTCTCCTTAGCACATGAAGAACATTGATGCATAAATCAGGACTGTGAATTCACCTTTTAATTAGGCAGATGATTTTTCAATTGTATTTAATGTGATTTGTTTAAAATCTCATCTATCTAAAAAGAATATTATTATGTCTGATCTGGGGCAGACTTTTTAGCTGAGTGTACAGTAGTCTCTTAAACAGAGAATTGAGAACTGAATTCTTCCGTCTGCTGTAAAGCAGTCAGTTTTGCTCCCCTGCTTAGCAGAATTCAACTGATCTCTAAAGAAATATTTAAAAACTTGTGCTTTAAAACTTCGGATTTTCTTCTGTCTCTGATAGAACTGATAATTTGGAGAGTTGAGAGTTTTGTATTTTAAAGGTGTACCATTTCACGTCCCAGGGATGTGAGATTAGAATAATCAGATTTGTCGAGAGTTGATTGAAGATGATGCTGTGCATGAAAGGGAGGTAAAACCATGTCTGGATTTACTCATAGGATATATTAGAGTTCTGAAAGCATAAATAACAATTGGATCTGTTGTGGTATGAAGAAGACTTCATAGTTTGCTTAGGAAGACCTGGAAAGGTGTATGAAAAGATCAGAGTTTGGATTTACGGAGGATCAATTAAAACTCTAACTGCTTTTAAAAGATTAGGGTCACTCCTGTTGTGCACAGTGCGAACTACCTAAGAAAAGAAAATAAACCTTTCAGTCCAGCCTCAGCTGGTGATGAGGTTGTTTTAGACACTGTTAGGGTTTGTTATTGAAATCTGTGTTGAATTGAGGCAGTACAGCCGCTAGATGGTGTTACTGAAGTGCAGCGGGTGTTACTGCTTGAGAACGTAGAGAGGCTTTTTGGAGAAGTGCCGGGCCTTCTGCTGGGCACAAGTCTTGCAGTTAACCATTTACCCCGGGCCAGCCTCAGGAACGCCGCCGTATCCACAGAGCAGAGGCTGGCAAAGGTCATCTGCTGAATTTGCTCCCCAAAGTTACTGGCAAATTTATTTCCTTAATAGGTGCTGTACAGATTCCCTGGATAGCCTTTTATTTTTAAAGAAGATAAATAAATGCTGGCAAGATCATTGCAGACAAATGGTAAGCCAAGTGACTGTACAGAATACATATCCGTGGCATGTGGGACCTGGCATAAAGGCAGTCTTTATTTTGGGACCATGTTTTATCTCCTCCTCCAAATATCAGCATAGATTTTCAGTTTCTTTTTTCAGGGAGTAGGGCCACTGTTGGAAACTGTTCTGCTGAGTTGTCCGATTTGCCTCTCATAGCTTTCATTTTGGTAAAATATCACTAAAAAAAAAAAAAAAGTATAGATACCTCCTGTTCTTCGGGAGTGGAAAGAAAAGTTAGCTCGACTATGCTGAAACTGTTTGCTGCTTGTAACTTTAAATAATTGAAGAACCCCAATCTTTAGTTTTAGCCCCAACAGGTGGATTATTTGTGACTTCTTCCTTTTACAAGCCAGAGGTGAATATCCTGATTGTAGGGTATCCTGATGGGAAGGCGGGGGGAGGAGTTTAAAGTCTCTCTCTCTCTCACCGCTTCCTGACTCCACAGTGTTTAAAGTTATAGAAAAACATACACTTTCAGAAAGAATTCATGGAATTTTCCCTTTAAAAATGCATCATCATAGTTCTAAACCACCATTTTTAAAGGAGAGCCTTAATTGTATTTAACTTTGATTACAGAAGCCTAAAATAGCTGAATTTTCATTTCTGGAAATACTCTTCCCTCCTGAGGGGGATGGGCAGAGGGATATGCTTTTAATCAGAAATTAAAAAGTAGAAAGTGCTAGGGTAAACAGAAAAGGAAAAAAATAAGGAAAAAAATCAGTGTTATTACTATTTTGTTTTAATATGCTTGGCTAGGAGCTGCATCGACTTAAGAACTGCTTTGCAAGCAACGAAAGGAAAGGCAGAAACCTTTAAGGGGGCAGCAGGTGAACATTTGGAGATAGAAGTCCAGAACTGTGGCAGCACCCTCGGTTTGCTCCAGTGCTGAACTGAAAGCTGGGGAGCCTTTTTATGAACATAATTCAGATTGGATTTTGAATGAGCAGGAGTGAGAAGCTAAAGAGAAATCCCCCTCCCCCACCATCGTTAATGAAGACAACAGATAGTAATTTTATAGATTCTCCTGTAAGGGAGGAGACTCTAGCTCATAAATTTTGGCCATGAACTTTCCCTCTGAAAAGCTCTACTGCATTACTCATAACTACCACTACTTAAAGCATCTCCTTTAAAAAGCAAGACAGCAGGTATTTCAGGGTGTTTACAGAAAGTCTCCGTGATATGCTTGAAAGGCTAATGTGTTTCAATGCACTAGATCTCATAAAAGGCTAATAATCCAGTTTATGTTTGTGAATTTGGAAACTGGGATGTACTTGGTAGTTCTGATTAGTCATGGTGCTTAGACAGTATTAACAACAATAAATTACATAGCAGCAGCTATGTAAATCATCCAAAGCTGACAGTGGTACATCAGCAATTAAGCTATAAATGTATGTGGTGTAACTTTCCATAAGTTACTTGGTGATTTAAAATGCCATGTGTTGGTGAAAGGATGTTTTTTTCAGTAATTCATAATTTTTCAGATCATGATCAGAAGTATTTTCTTATTTTTGGATCGCACATATGTACTTCAGAATTCAATGTTGCCTTCTATATGGTAGGTATCTGTGTAAGTATTCTTTTGTAATTTTTAAAGTTTGAATATGTTATTGTATTTATAAAAGTTTTTTTATTTCTTTTACATTTTGAATGGTGTAGTATGTCTACAAAATTTTCTGTTAATTTATAGAATTTTATGTGACTGTGTATGCGTGTGTCATTTCCTCCTTCTCCAGGAATATCCCTTATAAAATGTAAGGACAAGCTCAGTAAGCATGTGCTCAGAAGTTAGGGCATATATACATTTGTAATGTTCCAGCTTAGGTGAAGCTGTCCATGTGGGAAGGCACCCTTGGATACTGTGTTGACCTCAGTCATGGAGCAGCATTACTTTAGGTGCTCCTGATTCTGACAGACTCCAAGCTTTGACTTTTTGCTCTGAGATTTTTTTTAAATTAAGTTAGGTATATTCACGAGACGCAGATCCTCTTTCCAATGCTGGCCTCTGAGAGCCGAAACCTGTGGCTCAGAGCTTTGAGATTAAGGTCAGCAACCCCAGATGTTCCTCTATGTTAAGCTGACCATGCCCATAACATACCTTTTCCCTGCCTTGGTTACTTTGGGGCTTGCAAGAGTCCCTTGCACTTTTCCAGTCTGGCATCCCTCTCCCGCATCTAGCTAGTTCTATGGAACATAAAGTTTTGTTTTTGTTTTTTTCCTGACATCTGCGGCAATTTCCCCTTACCTTTTTATGGTCCTTCCTCAAAAGAATCTTTTTTCTGCTGGCTTAAGTTTTCATTTACTGTGTGCCATCAAAGGGGGCTAGTCATATGGTGTATCTTTTTTTTCCTCCTCGCACTCTGAAACTACCATTTAACCTGACAGGTATGAAAAAGCTGTAGGAAAAAAGTTTTATCTAGAGTTCCTCTGTTTTCCTTGACCGAGATGACGTACCTTCATCATCGTCTGAGTGTGAAACATAAATGTGATGTAGGTGATCATAAGCTCCTAAAGCTCTAAGCTCTTGGTAAATTACATGTAAGTTGATAACTGGGGAATCTTATGCTAAGATGAATGTTCAGATTTTAATTATAGTAATAATTGTCTTAGTAAAAGAAAATGATATAGTCTGTTGTGTGAGATATAGATAGACTGTTCATTGTTTTCAGCTGAACCATATGAATCTTGTAGTATAGGGCATGATATTTTTATGGTAAATCTTATCATAGTTTTCTTAGTGGACAGTTTAAAATGAAATCTATAAACCATTAATATATTCTCTCTTTCTATAGAGTGTGTGTGTGTGTATTAAATGTATACATTTTTCCTCAAACTAAGATAAAGGTTTTTACAAACAAAATGTCATTGGAACATATGAACTTAAAATAATTTATTCATTTTCAATATTCATGCAGGGATATGGGGCTAGAATTATTTAGGAATCATGTTATTAGTGATAAACAAGTTCAAAACAAGACTATTGATGGAATCCTCTTGCTGATTGAACGAGAACGAAGTGGTGAAGCTGTGGACAGAAGTTTGCTGCGCAGTTTGTTAAGTATGCTCTCTGATCTGCAGGTGAGTGCAGGAGGCTTTGCTGGGAACGGCTGCCTTTAGAAACAGACTTGGGACTTGCGTAGTACGGCTGTTCCACACAGATCATTTTAATCTTCTAGCAAACCTGATGCAAAATCCAGCTATTAGATTAAGAAGTTCTCTTTTCTCTGACCAGTACACAATCTTTCATTCTGTGTTTTTAAGTGAGACCTTTTATTTTCCTGTTTTATTAGCTGAGGTAGTGACCTGCTGATCTTAAATAACTGGTTTGTAAGTCTTTTAATATGCATGATATTTTGTCCTACTTGAGCACTTTTTAAATTGTAGTGCAGGGTAACTGTAGCAACAAAAATGAACCATCTTCATCACTGTAAAAAGGCTTTTCATAGTGCAAATCATGGGACTGTATCACAAAAACATGGTCATGTTGATGAGTTCTTAGTACAATGGCCATGGAAGGAACAAAATGTGAAGTACAGGCAGTCATTTTCAATCTGATGTGGTCAGTCTGTAACTTAATGGTATTTTCCCTTATAATACCTGAGAAGCTACCAAACAATAAATGTTCTTTTGACTCCGGTGTATTTTGGCTTCTAGTGAACACTGCAGCCTTCTTGTGTGATGTGCGGTAAAACTTACAGGCTGTCTTTTCTTACCAAGACTTTAGCTTACTCTGTTCTTGGGTGCTGTACACCATTTTGAAATAGTAAGGATTAAAAAAGTGTGTGAGGAGGTAGATTTCATAAAAGACTGATAAATAGCCCTTTTTAGGCAGGCAGCCTACTTGCATTTCTGCCTTTTATGTTAACCCTCCTGACTTTTTCATCCATAACTATCTCTAAGATATGAGTCACTAACTGTCCTTGTTCTGTTTGTGAGCAAAGAAAAAAATCTGTTAATGATTTTTTTAGATCATACAGTGATAATTTTACATGCTAGAAGAGGTGAAGGATTTGTGCGTTATTCTCATTTTTTCCCTTATTTGCCATTTTTTTCTAAATGCTTCTATTCTTTTCTTTTTGAAGATGCTGACATTTTTACCATTATTCATTTGGCAATATACTCTGCAAAGTAAAGAGATAAATTCTCCATTATTATATCCTTCTCACAGAACTGATACAAGTTTGCTGTCTCCTTTTTTGATTCAAAAATGTAATTTTTTCTCCTCAGTAGGTCTAACCTAATGTAATTTGACCTGTTCTTTTGTCATATCCCTAGTTATAGCGAGGTAGAGATGTACCTGTAATCCTGTGAGGTCGTATAGTCAAGGATCTCTGTGTCTCAGAGAAGTTAGCTTTGCTTCTGGCAAAGGATGAATTCAATAAGCAAATTTTGTACTTCATTTAAAAATAGTTATGCTTCTATTCATCCCTGTGTTTTAGGGAATTATACACACAGAATCCCAGAATGGTTGAGATTGGAAGGGAGCTCTAGAGATCACCTAGTCCAACCTTGCTGCTCCAGCAGGGACACCTAGAATATGTGGCACAGGGTGGCATCCAGGTGGATTTGGGAGATCTCCAGAGAAGGAGACTCTACAGCCTCTCTGGGCAGTTTGTTCCAGGGCTCTGTCACCTTCATAGGAAAGAAGTTCTTCCTGATATGGAGAATAAAGTTCCTGTGTTTCAATTTATACCATAATTAATTTATACTCATAATCTGTTTATAATTTATTTTATAATTATAATTTATTTTAGATTTATAATTTAATTTTATAAATTTATAATTTATACCCATACAGCTGAGGTCCTACTACTGAAAGTTGGCATCTGCTCACATAAATCTTGTTCTAAGATGTTTCTTGTTCTAGAGGTTTATGTGGTATTGTACCAGTTTCACACATTGTCATGTTAATGTATAGTCTCTAAGGAAGGAAAGGAAGGTAATGAACAAAATCTGCAATTTGGTCTTGATGAACATGGAGCTAGTGTAGAGAATAGAAGGATGAGGTAATCAGTCCATGTCTGCATGTGATACTGAATAAATGAACTGTTGCATTCTGAATGCTTGCTGAGCATTTTTAAGTTTGAAGCATTGAAAAACACAAACTTTTAAAAATCTGTAAGAAATATGAGTCACAAGGTAATGATGACTTTCAGTGTTATTTTTTAGAGAAAGTATTTTTTCTTCCACCTCCTTCAAATACCATACTTCCTCCCCACTCCCATATGTCCCTTTATTTACATGCTATTCCTAAGCTTCCGTCTTCAGACTGCTTGAGCTGCTTTACATATATGTTACAATATATTTCTATGTATTATTTGTAGTAAGTCTGTTCTAACTTATCTCCCATCTTAAACAATGTAAATTATTACACAGAAGTTTTTTGGTGTTTATGATTGTTCTTGGTCCCTTTTTTTTTGCCCTTGTTCCTTCACCAGAGAAAGGGAGTTCACTTTTTTTTGGTATAATATATTTTTCACTGTTTAGGGCCACCAAGAAAACCTGGCTGCCGTGAAGTAGTATGTCGGTGTTGTTCCGAAGAATTGTTACTGTCAGGAATTGCCTGATTTGGGCCACTAATTGGAATATTATCTTTGCCACAAAAATGCGACCAGGAATCTTGAGCTAAGGAGGATTGGATGCTCTTACTGAGCAGTTTTGTTGGGTGCTGGTGTTGCTCTGGATGTCTTAAATAGAAGCCTGTCTATTTAGACAATCCAATGATGATTGAAATGCACTATTGCTGCTTTGGGAAGTCAGCACTGATCTCAGTCATTCTAAAGCTAGTGGTAAACAAGGAATGTCTGTGTTTATGTAATAATGGTAATCTCACATTTCTTCTTAGCTGTGAGCCTTCTTTTGAGATACTGCTTGTCCTCTATGCCTGGCATTTAAAAATACTCTACTGCTAATGGCAGCTTAATGTAAATAATTTATTATTTATAAACAGGTTTATAAAGAATCATTTGAACAGAAGTTTTTGGAGGAGACAAATTGCTTATATGCTGCAGAGGGCCAAAGATTAATGCAAGAAAGAGAGGTAAGTGCCTGCTTATAGCTTAGTGCTTCTATGTTAGTTTAATTTGCTATGGAATCAAGGGAGAACCTTTTGTAGAATAGTAGGGTGTTAATGTTAAATGAATTTCACTGCCAGCTGGGCACACACATCCACAGACTTATGTGGGAACCACGACATTGTACCTAATGGAAGAACAGAATCCAATTTGTCTTTAAGTTTTAAATGTGTGTTTAATATTGGAGAAACTCAGATATTTTGTGTAGCTAAAGACACACTACCAGGAAATGTGTATGCACACAAAGCTTAAAAGTATGCCATCAGAGTATTTTGCCCGAGAGCTGTGATATGTCTGTTAGTGTCATTTTACTTTGTGTTTAAAACCCAATTAAACAACTTTTTTTTTGTAGTATTAATTTTGCTGTTTTGTTTGTGCTGCTTTTTAAATAGACATGAGATTTTTATTTTCTGTGCTCTCGAGATAAAATTATGCAATGCAAGTGGGCAGCCTGTAAATGAGGATAATTCTAAAACTGTAAATCACAACACTCTGAAAACATGTTTACATTGCACTGAGGTGAATTTTTGTGTTTAATCACGTTTCAGTAACCTCATTCCCTGGAATTCCCCTGGGACTTGAGGTGAAATTGCTTTGAAGAGTCTTGCTGCTTTTATACACCCAGCAGAAAGCTCTAGAGAAAACAAAAGGAATAAGGCCCTAATTTATAAATTGTATAAAAGTATATATATCCTCACATCACATAAATATATGTGTATTTGCACATACATATATGTGTACATATATGCATGCCTGTGTGTTTTTGTCATTTGGAGCTTGAATTACCTGTGTTGTAATATGTGCTTACACTTTATAGGGTTAGAGGCCCAGCTGGAGAAAATGTCACTGAGTTAGCAGAGCTATGTGGTTCCTACCACCTGAAACTCTGCCCTGTGATATTTTAGGGGCTAGCTTAACCTGTGGAGATTTGGAGGAAAAAAAAAAATCACTTCCTTCCAAAAGTCCTCAAATTTCTGTGCCTTTCTGACAAGTCGTATCATAATATTCTAATAAGTATGCTTGTAACACTTCTAATATGTAGTAACACTGATTAATAAAACTATGAATTATATATTAAAATTATAATGGAATAATCCTGATTCATACTCTGTGTACATTTTTAGTTTAAAGTAATTGTCATGCAACAAGATTATCTGCCATTCATCTATTTATATTTAACTGTTGAACTTGGCATATTCTTGTCTTGCTAGGTCCCAGAGTATCTTCACCATGTTAATAAACGTTTAGAAGAAGAAGGAGACAGAGTAATAACATATTTAGACCATAGCACACAGTGAGTGCAAGCATTGTTGTTTTTGGTATAAGTCAAGGATCCTTCATTCAGTGTGAGTATCCACACAGGCAGAGAAAGAGAGATAACTTCCATACTATTTCACAGATACTTTGTTGACAGTGCTTCCGATTCAGGTTTGTTTTGTTTTGTTAGTTTGTAGTGGGAGGGAATAAACCTTTCTGGAAAGATATCTCAGCATGAAGTAAAAACAGCAAAACCTTATATAATAACTCAAATTTGCATTATCAAAGTAGTAGATGTTCCTAACCATTCATGTGCTGCTAATAAACTTAACCGCAAACCATTTGAAGGAAGGGAAGAGTCATTAGGCAAAAATAGTTGTTAAATATTGACATAGCTTAGAGAATAGGAAAGGTACTTATGGGTAGGCAGGATGTGGATTTACGGTAGATAAGCTTTGCTGCAGCTACTGCCCCTGTATTCTACAAGGCAGCTTGTTCTTTCTTTCACTCGGATGTAAGCTGGTGTGTGTCTTATCCTGGGGTAAGAACACCTCAGGAAAGAGGGGTGTTGCTGACGGGCTATAAAACTGCTTGACCTGTAGTAAGTTCCTGCCATATCCTTTTATTTAGGAGCGTAATCGATTAGAATTGGCTTAGAATAACATGGTTTTTTTCCCCTCTCATTTATCTAGGTGACATATTGGCATTAAATTTCATTGGCATTCTATTGAATATTAAAAGGATAATACTGAATAAAAATCTTTTTAACTTACTAATTTCTTCATATCTGCATACATATATAATAATAGTGTGTATATAACACTAACACATGCTTGGTAGGTGTTGATGCATATTTTAATATGAATTTGCTTTCTGTAAATACCATTTGCAGGGTGCTTAGCTTTTCCAAGAAAAATCAGTCCCATTAAAATATTATAGAACTACTTAGGTGCATAAAGTTAAAGCATATATATATGTATATATATTTGCTGATGTTTAAATAATAAACAAGTTGATTATTATTTCTGGTGTATCTAGATATACAGTGGGTCCTTGCTTTGAATGTAGTCCTTATTCAAAGGCTAAAAAGAAGGCTTTGCACTGGTTTCATGTCTTTGGATTAAGAAAAAGCAATTCATAAAGCTGTGGTCCTTGAGTTGTCCCCCAGGTTACACTCTGTGTGTGTGTGAAGAGAACAGTAAGATTTAGCTAGATTTAGTTGCTAGGTTTGAATTGAGATGGAGGTGATACAGGAGGTGTGTTTAGGCCGCTTGTCAGCTAGCAATCAAGATGAAGTCATTCCCTCTGTCTGCTTGCCAGGAAACAGTGCACTACTCAGTCTCATGCAGAGCAATAATCCATACTTCCTACATAGATAGAACATGTCTTCTAGGACAAAGGGGATTATTTTACTTAACCTCGAATCCTTCCAGTGTTGGAGAGAGCAAGTAGATGGCAATAGTTGGATGTTTTGGTGTACATGCAAGTAAACGTAAAAATGGCCATATCTGTTCAGAATAAAGGTCTAATTAATATTTTGTGACTGCAAAGGGAAAGTAAGAATAGAGTAAGTATATGTGATACCATCCTCTCCTGGTCTTCTAGCTCTGACTATTTTCACCTCAGATGATTTTATGAACCTGATGTAGCTTTCCTGTTCAATATTACCTAGTGAATCTCTGAAATACTTGTGACATCTCCCCTAAAATCCACACTAACTTTTCCACCTATGACATTGTTGGCAAGGAGCTCAACCTTGCACTAGCCCCTCTATGATTAAATCACTTTTTTTTTTTTCTTTTTCTTTTTCTTTCTTTTTTTTTTTTTTTTTTAAGCCTGGCGCTTGATACTGTCGTTTATGATGCCAGGCCTTGTGTTGGAAGGGGAAGTGATCAGTCAGTTCCTTTCAACTTTTTCTTTTGCTGACATGTGGTAAACAATAATAAAACTGAGGTTTAACAGTTATCCTCTTGCACTTTAGGCATTTCTTTATTCCACTAGTCTGTAAAAGACCTAAAGCAAAACTTAATGTTATTTCTTGGTCCAATCAAAGTTGAATGCATCAAAGTATTTCACTATTAGTGACAGTAAGGAGAATTCAAAGTCAAATTTAAAGTGTTTGTGCATGAGGTGACATGTAGTTCTAGTTCAGTTTTTACTTACATAGCTGTATAGTACAATTACATGAAAGTTTGACTTTGGAACATCACTAGTGTGTGTTTTATTGCTTTGATATTCAAGCTCTTGGGTTTAGTATTTTTCCAGGGGGGGGAAAAAAAAAAGTCAATTTGACCTTTTTTTTTAGACTTTTTTTTTACAGTTTTTGACTAAGCTAAAGTTTAGCCAAGCTAAACTTCTCTCTTCTGATGGATAAGAATTTGCTTTTTAATATTGAAAACTTGTTTTATTACGTACACAGTTTATAGTTTTCTTCCTTGACTTGTATGACATATGGCATTGTTGTCTTAATTAGGCTCTGCATAAATTAATATGCAGAAATATAATAACGTAAACTATTAGCAAGTATGCTGCAATGGATAGCTATTTGCTTATACTCTAGTACTTCTAATATACTTTTCTTGACCTATTTAGGAAACCACTGATTGCCTGCGTGGAGAAACAACTACTGGGAGAACACTTATCAGCTATTTTGCAAAAAGGTATATATCTATTTTTTAAGTTAATATAATATGCTAAATTAAAGATCCATAAATCTATGAGCTCTGATGGGAAGTAGCTTAAAACTTGGAGGAAGCTGGCTAATGTCATTGCTAGGCCACTGTTGATTCCTTTGAAAGGTCTTAGAGAGGAATTGAGGGCTGGAAGAATGCAAATGCTACTCTAGTCTTCCAAAAGAGCAAGGAGGAGGACCCAGGCAGCTGTGGGATAGTCAGCCTCACTTCCATCCCTGGAAAGGTGATGGAACAACTCATCCTGGATGCCATCACCAAGCACATGAAGAATAAGAAGGTGATCAAGAGTAGTCAGCATCTTAACCTAAGTGATAGCCTTCTCTGATGGGCTAACTGGTTGGGGAGCAGAGGGGAGAGCAGTGAATGGTGTCTGGCTTGACTTTAGCAAGGCTTTTGACACTGTCTCCCAGAAGATATTCGCAGGCAAGCTCCAAGTAGGGGCTAGATGTGCAGACAATGAGGTGGACTGAGAATTTACTGAATGACAGAGCTCAGCGGTTTGTCATCAGTGATACAAAGTCTAGTTGGGGTTGTGTACCTAGTGTTGTCCCCCCAGGTCAGTATTGGGTTCAGTGCCATTCAACTTGCTCATCAGTGCCCCAGATGAAGGTCAGAGTGCCTCCTTGGCAAGTTTGCTGGTGACACAAAATGGGGAGGAGTGGCTGATACCCCAGAGGGACCCCAGTCAGAGATACTTGGACAGGTTGGAGGGATGGGCAGAGAGAACCTCATGAGGTTCAGTAAAAGGGAATGCACGTGGGGATGAATTACCCCAGGCACCAGTGCAGGTTAGGGACTGACTTGCTGGAAAGCTGCTCTGCAGATAAGGATTTGGAAGGCCTAATGGATAACAAGCTGACTCTGAGGCAGCCATGTGCGCTTGTAGCCCAGAAGGCCAGTGGTGTCCTGTGCTGCATTAGGAGGAGTGTTGCCAGCAGGTCAAGGGAGGGGATCCTGTCCCTCTGCTCAGCCTTGGTGAGGCCGTACCTGGAGTATTGGGTGCAGTTCTGGGCTCCTCGAGGCAAGAGGTACATGGAGCTACTGGAGAGAGAGTTCAGTGTAGGGCTATAAAGATGATTAAGGGGACTGGGCCATCTGTCATACGAGGAAAAATGAAGCGAGCTGGACCTGTTATGAAGGAGAGAAGGCTGAGAGGGTGTTACCAATGTATACAATATCTGAAGGGAGAGTATCAAGAGGATGGGGCCAGACTATTTTCACATGTGCCAAGAAACAAGACAAGAGACTAAAATTGAAACATAGGAAGCTTTGTTGGAAAACAAGGGAAACAGAGCCTTGGAACAGGCTGCCCAGAGAGGTCACGGAGTCTCCTTCTCTGAAGATCTTCCAAATCCACCTGGATGCCACCCTGTGCCACGTGCTCTGGGTGTCCCTACTGGAGCAGGGAGGGTGGAGTAGATGATCACCTCAACCAGAGACAGCTTTTATTTAATGAGGTGTGTTAGCCATGGAAAAGACTTCCACAGATGAAGAAAACCACTTCCATAAAATAATTAAAACCATGATGACAAGTAAATTGTGTATGGGAGAACATAAAGCTGAAATGTAAGTTCATATTTGTAAAGGATGCTATGTCCTTTAAATTTCCTTTGACTCCCAGCAGTGGGCTTAGGAATTAAAGCTAGAACTGCTAATTTTCTGGAACTGTATAAATTTTCAAATGAGAGCTGTGTTTATTGTCATAGCTTCTTTTTTATGCAAAGCACACGGCTCAATTGTGATAGCTTCATGTATCCTTGTGATCAAATAGCTCAAGAGTCATGAGTGACTGGAACTGAAAAAATACCAAGGCAATATACTTTGTAAGCTTTTATCTGTATTTTGCTTTCTATAAGACGATTTCCAATTTGAAATGATCTACTTAGGAAATCCTTATTTCTTCTATTTCTTCTTCTTGACTTTGAATGGGTTTTTTTTGTTTTTTTTTTTGGTTTTTTTTGTTGTTGTTGTTTTACTGAGTGTCTGAGCTTGACTATTACCCCTTAATTTTTAAATACTTTGATATTTTCCTTTTTTTTTTTTTGCATTAGCTGTCTTTCAGGTGTTAATTTTTCTAGAAAATCATCCTTACATGTTTTTTTTCTTTACTGCTGCAAACCAGATGTATTTCTCCCAGCCTGTTTCTACCTTATCTTCCACAAACCATGTTGACTTTTTTATCATGTTGGCCGTTGGTTGGCTGAGGCTGTCCCATGAAAATTGCATTCCTGATGTTCTTTGTTGTGTTCATGCTTGTTGATATTTTGGGGGTGTTCTACACATTCCTTTCACTTCTTCCGTGCCTCCTCTTTAAAGATAAATATTTTTCTTTGAACAGCATTAGGAGTAGGTTGTCTTAATGTTTTAATAAATTTGCAAAAATAAGCATGGTCATTGATCCTAGCCATTCTTAAGCTCATCATAAGCAAAGGCTAAAGATAATTAATTTTCTTGTTAATATATGTCAATTTTGCTTGCTCATCTGTTCCAGTTTTATTTTGAAGTGATTTTTGAAATGGTATATTTGTTTATCTGTTGGCTTAATCAGAAAATATATGCGTTCTTGTTTCAATCTGAACTCTTTCTTAGTTTATAATGTGTATTTGCTGTCCATGTAAATATGGAGAGAGTTGTGCATTTTTATAGTTAATACATTTTAAGACTAATATTTTTGGATCAGCCTTCACATTCTGTGACTACTTTTAAAATTAAGCATGTCTAACATCACTGAACTTGCATAATTTTTTGCATTCATTTGATCCAGGATACACTGTAATCCATTTATAGCATCCTAGTGTTCAGTGCAAGTAGAAGACGATGCTGTCTTTTGTAGTTCTGTTCCTTAGGAGAAGGTATGTGATTTAGTCAGTTTGATAAAGGGGGAGAAAAAAAAGTAAGGCTTGCAAATGGAGGGTACGTATGAGAGAATTTTCTTCTTGTATTATTACAACTGCCATTGACTAAGATACTGCGTTATTTTGTGAGTATAGAAACATTTTCCAAGCACTGTAGTAGTGCTTTCTGGAAATTGTGGGATGCCTTGTATGGGATGCCTTTTTTTCCTTCTGACAATTCTGTAACAGAACTTAAATTTTTCAATTCAGACAAATACAGCAGGACATGAAGCAAGTTTAAATTTTATCAGCTAGGTTGTAACAAAGCAGTTACTCTGTTTAACTGGTTTCCTTTACCTGATCATTATGCAGGAGAAATTGCAAGCTGAAATGTGTTCTTGCTTCCCTGAGTTAAAACTAAAGCGCAGGTTGATCTCTGAAATAAGTGGCATGGGCATTGCTTAATTCTCTGTTCAATGCCAAAAGAACATTGGTCACATCTATTTAAGACTTTGCAATCTGTCTTCTTACATAATTTTGGAGTATATCTGTTGCACTAATGTTCAAGTGTGTCTGTGACAGTTTACCTAACATAATTCCTGAACATTGGTTGCTCTTCCAAAAAGGTAAGTTATAATATATAGTGAAAAATATTGTTAATTTGAAGAATAAATTAGAAAAATGGGGAAATCTGGCAGTGTTTGGAAACCATTGGTAATCTGCTACCATTTTAAATTCACAATTTGTGAAGTATGTTTTTTGTATGAAGTGGAGCATTGTCAGCTACATTGATGTAATTTGTCAACTTGTATAAAATGGAGCTTTCTGCATTTTAAACTGCTGTAAACCTTTGATATCCTTCAGTGTTAGTGAAGCCTCTGCCACCAACACAAGACAATGCATCTCTGCTTACTTTGGGACTAAATCATCATACTCTCAAATATAAAACTGTATAGGTAGTTGTGGTATGCTTCAGATTTTGCCATGAGCTTTTTACTTCTCCATTCATTTAATGTAAGACCTGTTTTCATTTAGGATGACAAAGGCAAAAACTGCCTGTAAGGAATTGGTAATCACATGCTAGTACATTGATATCAGTGTAGCCTATTGCACACATCCCTAATTTAAAAACATTGCTCACCGGGGCTCACAGAGGGAATCTTGCAGAAGATGCATCTTTGCCTACTCCAAATTCGGGGCAGTTTACTTAGCTTACTGATTTCTGATCTCCTTTGGAGGTTTATGAAATCTCGTGATAAACCTGTATATTCAAAATTAAGTGTTTTTTGTAAACATTGTGCAAAAGGCTTACACTCTGCAGCTTGTGGGTAGGGCACTTCAACTGAAGTAATTTTGCTATTTGAAATATTATACCATAAATTAGTTCAGCCCTTTTAAGTAAGGGGATATGCTAACTGTGGGCATGAGACTTGCTATCTAGAATTCTAGTCTTGAAAACATAAATATTGGAGTCTTTTGGGGTGTTTTGTAGAGTTTTTTTTCTAACTGTATTTATTTAACTGTCTTCAAATTTGCCTTTTTTTTTTCTGATTTTATTTTTTAGGACTTGATAACCTGCTTGATGAAAACAGAATATCAGATTTGACTCAGACATATCAGTTGTTCAGCCGGGTAAAAGGTGGGCAGCAGATCCTTTTGCAGCACTGGAGTGAATACATCAAGGTATTTTAAAGATCTCTTACTACTGTCAAAATATATGCCATTGGCATATATTTATTCTGCCAAAAATGAGCAATACATTGTTCTGTTGTATGCATCAAAATGCGGTTTTAAATAAATAAGGGGGACTTTTTATGCCTGCTCAGTAAAATTCACTTGACAAGGCAAGTTGACAGTGGCAGCACTTATATTTGTATTTTAAATTGTTACTTGGAAATTATATTCCTTATTTTGGTTCTTTTGGTTTGGTTTGTTTTTAGATAGAGATGCATGCACGTGTGTTTAGAGTATGCTGGATTGTAGTGTGTATTTTGTTTTGGTTCAAACACGGTCAGGTAGTTGCATACCTGCAAAGCCAGTGGAACCTCAAGAGTCCTGCTGTTCTACTACAGCTTTGCAGTGCTACATGGCACCAATCCACAACAGTACAGTTAATGATGAATGTTTAAACTATTTCAAAAAGAATGTTCCTCTCAAAAACAATCAATTCCCAAAGTAGTTTTTGAGAGATTTTTGGTTTGTTCTGTGAGGCAGATCTGCTAAGCAAAAAGCATGAAGGATGCTGTCCCATAGAATTCATGCTCTGGTGCTCTTGTAAGAGGAAAGCAATGAAGCTTCACACACAATATTTCTCTCTTGTACTGATAATTCCTGGCATAGTAATTCTTTTCTGAATTGTCCTTTAGCATATCTGCCTTCAGGGCTAGGTGTGCAATGCCAGTTCTTTTTAGACAGGACTTTTTTGTGTGCCCACATCTGGAGCGTGCAGTGCATGGCAGCAGTGTTCTCTGTTCTCAAGCACCAAGTTGAAACTTGCTCAGCAGTGTCGCACAGTGTCCCCTTTGCGTCTGTGGGTCTGTACCCAGCTGAGCCAACTGGACATAGCTCAGAAGAGAAGGTCTTTTTCCCTCCTGGCTCCCAGATCACAATCCTTAGACTCTTCTGATCTGCTTTAATGCACTATCTGGGCAGGTCAGTTTGCTTTCAGGGTAGTGAGTTAAAAAGGGTGTTTTTGCTGGTCCAAGGAAAGGAGCTCAGGGCAGGTAGAAAGCTCACAGAATGGTTGAGGTTGGAAGGGACCTCTAGAGATCATCTAGTCCAACCCCCCTGCTCCCGCAGGGACACCTAGAGCACGTGGCACAGGGTGGCATCCAGGCGGGTTTGGAAGATCTCCAGAGAGGGCAACTCTGCAACCTCTCTGGGCAGCCTGTTGCAGGGCTCTGTTACCCTCACAGGAAATAAATTCTTCCTTATATAAAGGTAGAACTTCCTGGGTTATAATTTAGACCCATATATCTGTGGGAAAGGAGACCAGATCTCGCTTTTCAGCAGCAGCATACTACCAAGTTGGCTCATCAGGCCTTACGCCTCTCAGAGTTGGACCCTTTATGGCTTTATTTTTATACATTTTCATAAAGCTAGAAGGTGTATTCTGAGCATCAGAAAATCTTCTCCTTTCCAGCAACATTCTTTGTGCCAGAACATGCTGAAGTAGGGCTTTGGGAACATAAATTTTAGCCTGTGTGCCAATGTAAGAAAAGGCATATAAAGAGAGATTAAGTCCTGTGCTGAAGGTCTGTGCTTACTGTAGCTACCTTCTTATGATTTCAGACATGTCACCTCGCTTTCTGTTTCTGAGGAATTTTGGGTGACTTTTGAACGTCAGTGATGGAACTGTGAGATATCCAGATACTCTGTTAACGAAATGGAATTTGTACTAAGTGCAAGATGCAGATGCAAGACACACATTTGTCAACCTTATCTTTGTCTTGGTTCACTTGGGACAAAGTGTCTTGAGAACCAACTCAATGAAAGCTTGTAGCACGTAATTAAATATTGAAGTGGAAACTGAGTTTTTGAGGAATTTTTCCCTCTCTACTCAACTATTGTGGCTAACATTTTTAGCTTATGAAAATATGCTGATGAAATATTGTTCTGCTGTTACTGTGCAGATGTTCCTCTTTCTCACCTTGGGAAGCTCATCATGCTGTCTAGGGCAGTGATCAGTGCTAGTAAGTCACTGGAAATTGTCTAACAAGTTGAAATACTTCTTTGCAGGCTGTTTTGATTCAATAGACAAATGGTATTACATTTCTAATTTTAAAGCAGTAAACATAGGTACAAAAAAAAAGAGAGGAAAGTCTGGTTTCTTCTGGGAAAAGGTTGTTTAGCTTTCTCTCTTTTTTTTTTTTTTCCCTGTAGCCTTTATTGCCTTTATTGAGAGAGAGAAATCTTAGAGTGATTTTAATTGTAGTCACCTATTTCTGTCGATAGAGCTATCGAGTGTATTTAAGAAAAAGTAAAGTTTTCCTTACTTAATGTTCTTGCTTTCCACATACTTTTTCATAAATCATCTAGTTCTGTATTTAATTGTAAATTTGTACATCATACAGTCACGTCTACTGTGCATTTTTCTTTGGCTTTTGTCTTAAATGTATATAATCTTTAAACCAAACACTAATGTTTGAAATCCATTAATATGTCTCTGGCTTTTCATTTTAAACTTCAATACATCTCACGTTTCGAAAACGAGAAGTCAGATAAGCAGTTTTGTAAGAAATTATTCTAATACTGAATTTTACAAAAGTGAATGCATCTGTTGGAAGAGCTAGGTAGTGCTCTGAAGTATTTTATTATCAAAAGTGTTTGTTTTACAGAACTTTGGGACAACAATAGTGGTTAATCCTGAAAAGGACAAGGATATGGTGCAAGAGCTACTAGATTTTAAGGATAAAGTGGACCATATCATAGAAGTGTGCTTTCAGAAAAATGAGAAATTTATAAACTTGATGAAGGAATCCTTTGAAACATTTATCAACAAGAGACCAAATAAGCCTGCAGAATTGATAGGTACACAATTTTTTTTTTTTTTCTATAAAATATTTCCAAAACCTGTAGAAAGCATGGTAAGGTGCTGCTGCTGCTGCGTGTGCTGGTTTAACACAGGGGTGCTGGATGCCTTCCCTTTGAGGAGCCCTGCATGGGGGCTACGAGACCGAGTAACCACGGGAGCTCGGGCGCATGGCTGGGCTGCGGTGGGTGTCCCCAAGGCGCGCGGCAGCCTCTTCCCTTCCTGCAGTCTGCTCGTTGTTGCGCTGTGACTGACGCTAACGGCTGTGCAGAAAACACTGCTGATGCTGTCTTTGGAGCGGGGGAAGAGTGGCTATGGCAAAAAATAAAAATAAAACTGTAAATACTTTTGATTAAAGGCATAGAGGAGTTCTTCAGATAACATTTTTGCACCTCGGAAAGGAGGATGGAGTTCTGCCTGTCTTTCCTGGGGCTGAAGTTGGAAGAACAGCAGTTTTAAAAACCCTTCTGATATAAGGAGGTTGAATAGAGAATTTTCTTTTGAGTGCCCTAGTGCACTTTTGAGTGCACTAGTGCTCATTAAGGTGGAAAATAATAATAAACATCCTATTTTAAAATACTATTTTCGAGATTCTTCCTGATCTAGCCAAAGCTTAAGCTCTCTGGCTCTTATTTTGTATGCAGCCAGTGAAGCTGTGGCAGTTCGCATTAGCAGCAGCTGTTGTTCTTAGGTTGTGGGTTTTTTAGAACCTCTGTGAATTCTTCTTGCATATTTAGCTTACTCATTGGCTTCCTTCTAAAACTGACTTTTAAGGACAATTTGCACGACCCGACTGATGTAGATTAAAGCTACGATACGGCCTGCTATCATTTGTGGATTGTGATGCTTCAGCTGTTGCAGTGGTTTCCTCCTTACCTCAGCAGAAGTTGGTGTAGGGATGCCAGTGTGGCTTAACAAATATTCAGTTTAGACTCCTTGTTTAACATTATTTCTGGCATTCAGAAGCTACTAACTTGAAAGCATTGCTTCTGTTTACATTGTGGTATGCCCATAGCATACAGGGGAGCATGATAAAGGTCTGTGTTGTTTGTTTCTGTTTCTCATAAAATACATTCATATGCATTTTACAATTCCAAAACATTGTCTGTTAACAAATAATGTGCTTGCAGTGAAGGTACATAAAAATTGGAAACTTTTAATGTGTAAATTTTACTGCTTTTGTTTTATTCATCATTTTTGGTCAGTTACTTTTGTAATCTTTCTCCATTCCGGCAATAGTGCAGTGGGGCTCTCTAATATCGCTGAATGCAGGGATGGGAAAACAGAAAAGAGAAAATGTAGCACTTAAACTGTATTGCAGTATACAGTTATATTCAAATTGGGTTGGAAGCACTGAATTGGTGATTTTTAGAATGGTTGCTTTCAAGTCCTAAACTTTTTTGTTTTATTTGTAGCAAAATATGTGGATTCCAAACTAAGAGCTGGTAATAAAGAAGCAACAGATGAAGAGCTGGAAAGGATCCTTGACAAGATCATGATAATATTCAGATTCATTCATGGTAGGGAATATCTGTTCATAATTGCAATTTAAAAAGTTTTCATTGGTGCTACTGGAACTGTATTCCTCTGAATGTAAGAGCTTTCTTTTAGAAAGAATTTTTAGCTAAAGAAAGTCTGGAACTCAAGATTGCGTTGCACTTGAAGGCCAACAAACTCCAGAAGGCAAATTTTGCCTTTGGAGGTTGTTAAGCTGGAGACCTTTTACGGTCTGTGGGTGGAGAGCAAAAATTCAAGAGATAGTTGCTGAAAGATTTTTTTCACATAAATCAACCATATCTCTAACCATAATCTCTCTGCTAATGACAGAGACAGAAATATTAGTGTAACTTCCTCTTTCCAACCTATGCTTCTATATCCTGGATGCAGAGCATGTGAAATCCTACAAATGAAGAGCTTATTCCCCTTTTTCTCACTCTGTCTGAAAGTGCAGACAAAGGACTCAGAAAGTTTACTGCTGTTTTGCTGGTTTTGAAATGCATTTCCCTAAAACACCTCCCTCTGCAAGTAGAATCGGGTGTATCTGTAAGGAGGCTATTTTTAAGTTGAGTAGCAGGAAAATGTATGGTAGCTGCATGCTGTTGTGAGGTAGGGGAAACTTGTGTCCTCTGCTGAGTGGGGATTATGCAGGGATGCCCAATTTAATTTCTTTAATGTTTTAATTTCTTATGTCTGGAAGCTCTTTCCTCACAAAATCCAAAATACGGTAAAGCAGACAAGAAACCAGTCTCTTTATGTTTGACGAAAAACAAACAAAATAGTATTGAGTGGAGATAGCAAATGACTATGGTATCACTGGGATCTTGTCATTCTGGAAAAAAAAAAAAAGAAAAAAACCAGAATTTCAATCTGAAACTGCGACCAACTGTCTTAGTATTTCTGGTCCTGAGCTAAAAGAAGGCACAAATTCACTTTCAGATAGGTGGTGTACAGGAGGCTTTTTAATGGCAGCCAGCAAGCAATCTGTGTCTGGGCACAGGATATGCCGATAGTAGCTTGACAGAATGTCATGAGGCAGCGTGTTAACGGCAGGAGGGACCAAGAGGGTCGGAAGGGTGGAAACTAGGCAGGAGTTTCTTCTCTGGGGGACAATATTAGGTGTGTGTGCAAGGCACTGGTAAGGAGGCAGTGAGACTGTTCCTAAAGGAGCAAGGATTGCTGTGAGTTGGAGCAAATTTCTGCCCCTTGAGGGTGAAGCAACTTGCCGGTGTCCCTGCACTACCAACTGAACGGGTCTGGGGCAGCTCGGATGCATGAGCTCTGTGGATGCCTAGACTGCTTTTCTGTTTCAAAAGATGACTGGCAGACCGGTGAAAAGATTTCTGCTAGTTTTTGTTCATCTTAAGCTTTTGAAGGTTGTTTGTTTAATACAGAGGAGCCCTTTTGTTTTAATAATGCATTGGAGGCAAAATTTAACACTGGAGGGAGAATGTTGTTTTGCGCCCAGGTCATGGCATGTGCTTTGCAACTGCTTTGGTAGGAAATATAAGGCAGCACGTACTCCTGAAAAGAAACAAACAAAAAGACATAAAAAAAAATTGCAAAATAAACTAAGGTTAAAAAAAAAAAAAAAGAAAAAAAAAAAAATTGCAAAATAAACTAAGTTTAAAAAAAAAAAAGTACTTTTCTATTTGTTGTGTAGGGAGTGTTGTTCTGCTGGTTGATGTGTCAAGAGAAAGGATTTGTCTGCAAACCTGAAGTACAATGGTGCAGATAAAATGTCTGGTTCAACTTGTGTTTTAATTTTGTTTCGATTTCCGTACAGGTAAAGATGTGTTTGAGGCATTTTATAAGAAGGACTTGGCCAAAAGATTGTTGGTTGGGAAGAGTGCATCAGTAGATGCTGAGAAATCCATGTTGTCAAAGCTTAAACATGGTGAGCGTCTTTGTGTTCAATTTTAATTACTTTTTAGCTTGCAAATTTGAATTCTTATCAAGCGTTAAAAAGTGACAATCAGATTTTAAGCACTAGCTGAGTATATTGCAGCTTTTGCTGTTCTAAGTGAGAGCCATGGGTTTGGCTTTCTGGAGTTGAGATTGGTTCATTTAATGCACCTGCATGGGAAGAGAATATGTCCCTCATTGCAGGTGCTTTAGAGCCTGGCGTATCAGGCTCAGCTATCTCAAGTTAAGCCATTTCTGCTCCTTTTGTGCCTGTTTGTCACTGTGGGATCTTTGCTTTCCTTTGTGTGACAGAATGTGGCGCTGCTTTTACCAGCAAACTGGAGGGCATGTTCAAGGACATGGAACTGTCAAAAGATGTCATGGTTCAGTTTAAACAGGTACATTAAATTCATGTGTGCTAAATGTTTTATTGAAATGCGAAGAGCAGACTTCATCAATCAGTGTTAAACCTTTGTATTAAGCTAAGACAAAAGAACTTTGATCATATTCTCACCAATCTCTTGGATTTATAGTTCTATTTATAGAGTAGATATTGCTTATTGCATATCTATTCAGAGAAAATCTTACTTTACAGTTTTGCTTCTTTCTAAAGTAAATTAAAGGCTAAACACTATGTAGTAATTCAGTTCTCTGTGACATTTTTTTTAAGGGCCGTTTTCTGTTTTTCTGACAGCTGTGGCTTTGTGAGTGACCTTTGCCAGAAAGACTCCCTGAGGTTACTAAATGCCCAGAAATGCACCTGTGTCTCAGGCCTCTCAGCTTCCAAATGGCTGGTGCCTGAGAGACTGGTTGAAGGATACAGAGTACATGCACTTGCCCTCTTATATTTTATTGTGAGTGCTTGTTTCATGGCCCAGTGAGGAATGGGATATGGAAGAAGAGGTCTGACCTGGGACAATTATCCTGTAACAAAATCTTGTGATGAGTTTTCTGTCGCAGGGTGCAGCACAGCTTAA
This sequence comes from Crypturellus undulatus, assembly GCA_013389825.1. Classification (NCBI taxonomy): domain Eukaryota; kingdom Metazoa; phylum Chordata; class Aves; order Tinamiformes; family Tinamidae; genus Crypturellus; species Crypturellus undulatus. The sequence continues at coordinate 63,837 of VWPW01014674.1, forward strand.
CTGATACTATAGCCAAATTATAGGAAGGTGAGCAGTCTAGCACATGGGTCGGAGTCTTAGGGCATCCTTTTGACCTTACAGCGCTTGCTCTGGTTCTGATGGGAAGCTTTTGTTTTGCTTTGTTTGTATGTGATTAAAGTTCTTTTGACCTCAATACTTTGTCAGGACAGTGGTCCAGTGAATACCTTAACCCATGTTGTTCTGTTCTTGTTGCTTCCAGCCACTCACTGTGTTTTGAAATGGCACTGTGGATACGTGGCATAAAATAGACGTGACATTCAAAATCTTGTTAGAACAAATCAAGGGTGCAGCCTGTAGGAAATTTTACTTTTTCTATTATTTAAGTTTCTAACTTAAAATACATACATGTATTTTCTAATTTAGCAAACTAGAGCAACATCCTTAAATCATTTTTTATCTTTTGTATTTTAGTATATGCAGAACCAAAGTGACCCAGGAAATATAGACCTCACAGTGAATATATTAACTATGGGATATTGGCCAACATACACACCTATGGAAGTTCACTTGAATTCAGAGGTGAGTATTTAAATTCTCCTTCTAAATATTCTTCAGGGTGGAATCATAATCTCTGTCATAGGGTGAATGAGTGCCCTCTGATTAATTTTTTCTGATAGGTACTGAAGGTGTTTACCTCATTCCAGAGATTCCCAAATCGAAAGGAAAAAAAGAAGTAGCAGTTGCTAAAGTGCATTTTTAAGGGATTACATTTCACTTACATATTTTTTCACCTTTTAAATAATTATAATCTAAAATTAATATTAAAATATACCCTCTTTCACATAGCACTCAAACCCTTAGAAGTTTAAAGTTCACTTTCATGTAGTCAATTTTTAACTTCATTGGTCAGGCATTTTGATACTGCTTTTTCCATAAGATCTGTCCTTTATTCTTTTGATGTGTGTCTCGGAAATCTAGCCTGTGCATTTGACTGACACTGGCCTGAAAGAAAAATTGTTTTAAAATTGACAGATTTTGAAGAGCTGATTTCAGCGGTTATGAAAAGAACCGAAAGTGGGATAGGTATTTGGAGCCCTGCACCCTATAAATGCCTTGCTGGGTCTGAAGCGCAGCAAGCCCTTAACCCCACCCATGGCACCTTTGCCTCAGCTGCAGGCTAGTTAGAAGGGATCCAGCCTGAGCAACACATGGTGAGAATCATGGTGAAAATCCAGAGTAAAACCCCCTTCCTTGGAAACCTTTGGAGGATGTTAAGTTCTGGAATCAGACTTGACGCTATCTGGAGCAAACTAAGCAAAGAACTTGGAAGCAATGGTGACAGTATATGGGTGGAAGGCGCGTGGAAGGTTTTTCTTTGCCCTGTGACTTCTTTTTCAGTTGTAAAGTCCAGCTGTGTACAGTAGTGCTAGGGTACTTTAGAGCAGAATTTAGCCTTTTGTTTTTACTTTTCTGCACAGAAACGTTTATGAAACACTGTTGAGAAGAACAAAAGAAATCACATATGTGAAGGCACCCATTGTTGCTGCACTGGAATAGCACTAATAAACTTTTGTCTCTTTGCTTGACAGATGATTAAGCTTCAAGAGGTATTTAAAATGTTTTACCTGGGAAAACACAGTGGCCGAAAGCTTCAGTGGCAGACCACTTTGGGGCATGCTGTCCTAAAAGCAGACTTCAAGGAAGTAAGTTTGCTTGTTTAATGCTTAAGCAGGTAGTATTAACTTTAAATCCAGTTGTGTTTGTTGTTGGCTTTTGCTAAAAGGAATAAAATTTTAACAGAAAAGCAAGCACTTTTTTGATCAAAACAAAATCCTACCTAAATAAAAGAGCAATATGATGGTTTTCAGTAATAAATGTATCGCTTTGATACAACATGTTGCTCGTTAAAGTAAAGGAAGTAGTATTCAAGCAGGACATTCATGAAAGAAATGCAGTATCTTTTTTTTTTTTTTAATGTGGAATTATTTTGATTAAGTAGTATTTTCATAGAAATACTGATGGCATTTTTTGAATGCTTCAGTAATACAAAAATACACTGGGGGGTTAGTGATGTAATGACTGAAGTCAAAATTTAAATGTTTGCTGAATTAATTAAGTCTTAAATAACCATGTTGTTCCTTAATGGGGCTTTTGCTTTGTCTCATCAAATATTTTGCATTTTACTAATGCAGTTTAACTCAACCAAAGCAAAGACCAAAAAAAAAAAAAAGGTTAGTAGATCACTGTAAACTGGAAACCTAGAAGCTGTGTCATTGTACTACAATAAGATGTGGCTGTTGATTGGCAATAGGTAATAACTGTAGACAGTTCTTATATCTCTCTGAGGAGTTTGACCTATTTATCTCCTTTCATTCCCTGTATGTACAAACATTGTGCTACAGATAAACTGTCACTATATATCACAGTGAATCAAAGTGAGCTTTTGGTTCTTTTATGTTTGCTCTAATCCTGAGATATTATGTGTTAGTTTGCTCATTGCTATGAGGTGAAGCTTAGGTGAAGTATGAACTAGAGATTTGCCATTGAGAGTGGCAAAGCCATAATTTCTTCTGTTGTAACTAAAAGAAGTAAATGGCATGAGTTAAAAACTGAGTCATTCAAACAGCCTTATAGTGTGTGCTTTATTACTACAGGTAGATTAGTAATAAAAACTTTTATTAAGAGTACACTCTTTTCTTGATACTGCATTCAAGCATAATCTGTGTGATGGACATTCAAAAATGTCCATTTTCTATTTCTCCAGAAATAAAAAAAACAAAACAAAAAAAAACTTCTGCAACTTGGCAGAATTTTGAGATACAATAGAAAATGCTCTCAACATGACTTATTATTTGATATTTTCTCTTTTAGGGGAAAAAAGAATTTCAAGTATCACTCTTTCAGACATTAGTGCTGCTTATGTTTAATGAAGGGGATGAATTCAGTTTTGAAGAAATTAAAATGGCCACTGGTATAGGTAAGAAAAGTATTCTGTGATTCTTAAATATTTTTGTTGAATGATTAATTACCGAGTATGAGTCTGTGTGTAAAGGCCATATTTTAAGAAGTTTGCTGTGATTGTCAGAGAAGCTTTGAGTCAAAGGTACGTGCATGCTGAAAGAGGTGAATAGAACTCACTGCCAGAACCTTCTACTGCATAAAATAACATTTCATAAAATTATTAGTAAGAGAGGCGAAGCATGCCATTATTAACAACCCATCAGTTTTATAAAATACTTCACTGCAATTCTTAAAATTCACATCAAGATAGAAACTAGTTTTCTGTAGCAATTGTTTTAGTTCAACTACAGTTTCAAATATGGTTTATTTTAAAATGATCTATTGTAGCCCAGTGTTATTTTGGAGTGATATGAGAGAGAATGTTGAACTGTTCTGAGAGGTTGTACACATATTTTCCATTAATGTTGCAGGAGTGCCCCATTTGCAATAGATCTCATTTGTTAAGAAAATAAGTACCAGTAGGGAGTGTACTTTATAGCTCTCCTCTTCTGCACTTTGTATCTGAAGGTGGAAATGACCTAGAAATGATGAAAACATAGTTGTCCTTTTATGCCTCTGGTCTGTGCTCTTTGATTATTTACTTCAGTAATTTTTACTCTTCTTTGAAATGATTGCAACTTTTAGCATTTAAATGGGGAAAAAATCCACAGTGTGGATTTCTTTACTTCCTGGCACTTTTGCATCAACTAGCAGTTCGTACCAGCAGCCTTTTCTATGTTAAATCTTACAATCAGCCCACAAAAAAACTGCTGAAAAAGTATGTGAACACCCACACAAGTCCATTTTACGGGATACCACAAAATCCATATTTACAAGATACTGTAAAATCCTACAGCTCAGAAAGGCACATTTCCAAAGGCATTAGTGTCCAAGTGCATGCTCTGGCTTTCCATCCTCCAGGCTTCAGGTCGCTTTGTCATCCGCTCCATTCCGGCTCCAGGGGCGGAAGAAGGTCCACGCCAGTGCCACCGATAAGCATCAGGAGAGACTAGATGGGCTCCTTCGGTCAGGGTACAACAGGTGAAGAACAAGCAAATTCAGGGCAGTCTGATGCAGATCCCAGGCTCTTATCTCACATTACCTCAGGACTTGTGTTCTGGCCGCCCCACAGTGATAGATAAAATCTGCTGTGTGGAAATTCATTCTATTGCAGCGCAATAAAAAGGATTTCAATAAACCATTTCTAAGGCAGCTAGTTAGAATTGATTTCCTAATCCATGCTATGGTTGGGAGCCACTTGTGTTATAGCTTTTAGTGTCACAACTGTGCTTTTTATGGGTAAATAGCACATGAATGCACCCAATGAGGACACTCTGTGGCCCTCAGAGTTCCCTCAAGCCATGATGGTTCCTGTTACCGGATGGTCCTGTTGCTCAGTGGTTCCCTGCTGAAGGCACCTGTCCCAGCTAGCTGGAAAAGGACAGGCAGTTTTTAAGAGAACAGCTGAATTTGTGATTCAGCTGCCTGGCAAATTGACTGCTGGGAGCAGAGGTGATGACAGCTGGACTCAAGAGAACACTCAGATGAACCAGAAGTCCAGCCTCACATGAGTACAAGTAATATAGGACCCATAGAGCAGCATTTATTAACATTGTGTAAGTGTGTGTGTGTGTGTGTTTCTTTAGTAATGTGGTAGAACTGGGAAGCATGCAAAGAATTAGGAACAAGGATTGAAGATGTGGATCATCTTCTCTGGAAGGAACAGCTAAGTATGTTAGGACTAAACTAAGTAGACTAAAAGGTAGATAGAAATCGGTGGATAAGAATTCACTTCTCTACTCGGGGAGGAACTGGAGGATATTAAATGAATCTGGCAGGTGATCGGTGCAAACTGAATGACAGGGATTTTTTTCCACAAAAATGGTAGGGAAGCTAGAAGTTCACAGGGCTCAAGGGGGCAGGTTCAGGAAAGAACAGGGCACTGAAGGTCTCTAAGCAAATAGAAACCACCTCTGTCTTAGGCATTTCCTGAGCCTATTTAAATAATTGGAGACTTAGAGAACAGTAGATTGAGGAAAGAGGAAGGATCAGGAGAATATCCTGTATTGTCACTGGTCTGGATGGGCCTCCTGACTGAGGATGTCCCCTTTTCATTTCTGAAGACTGGGGTATACTGAAACTCCCAGGTCTGAAGAACTGTATCTAATCCCTCCCTTTTGCCTCGGTATTTATGTGTACCAGGCCTTTCGAGGACCATACAATTTTTATTTAATTGCTGGATTTATTCTGAGCCCTAGCCCTCTTTGCACAGTGGTGTTTACTGCAGAAGTGTTTGGAGAGCCACCCCATACCATAATCTAGGGGGAAAGAGGGAATAAGATGTCTCAAGTGGGAATATCTTTAAAACAGGACAGTAAATGAAAGGGTGAATTAGACCATCACCATCTGATAGTACTCGTGCAGGAGCGTTACAGGAACTTTCCAGTATAAATACTGGTCTAGTCTGTAGTTCATAGTTTGTGAGCCTTGGAGCAGGAGCAAAGGCGAGTGACAAGCGCAGTGCAATTAAAACTCATGCAGTAGTTTTGCAGATTACTGCATTGTAGCAGGCTTTTACTGAGAAGAATGGAATTGCTGGGCTTACACATTAGTGTGTGTGTGTATGTGTGTGTGTGTATATATATATATATATATATATATATATTAGCGAAAAGGCAGTATGATCTTTGTGATACATGACTTCCCTTTAAACTCTGTGCAAGCCTATTGCACCATCATAATTGTGCACTTGGATTTTTAGATGATCTTGATAAGAATCCATCACAGTCCCTCTTGTGGATGAGTAGTTGATTAAAAGGCAGGAAACAGCAGGTATCAAATATGGGCAGCTTTCACAGTGAGAAAAAGCTCGTAATTGGGATCCCCATGTAATCACTCATTATAGTCATTGATGATCTGCAAAAGAGATTGAATACTGAAGTGACAGAATTTGATGCTGATGGAAGCTTCCTCAAGAGGACCAAAACTTCTTGAACAGTTGCAAAAGGATCTTGCACTGTAGGACTATTGGGAGATCAAGTATCACCTGGAGCTGACGAATATATAAGAAGTCAGCCTGAGACAGGGAATAGTCTTGACTCCCTGTGCAGTGAATGGCTTTCACTTAGATATTACTGCTCAGAAAATGATCGTTGACTTCCCTGAAAGCATGAACTCAAAGTTTATCAGTGATCAAAAAGACAAGCAGCATGCTAGAAAGTTGTTTTTTTGTTGTTGTTGTTTTTTTTAATAAGATAAAAAGTTATTGAGCGCTGCATAAATTCCAGGTCAGCCCATCTCTAGAGGAGGATAGTAGAAGTAGATAAGGACAAGGATGAAAAAAATATTTAAGGTATAGAACTGTTCTCGTGCAGGGAATGGAGTGTTCATCTTTTACATAAATTTGGAACAGGATAATTTGGAGAAGGGAAAAGGAAAAAATACAGTAGCCTGTAGAATTATGAATGGTTGAGGGATGATTAACAGTGAATTCACTGGCTAACAGAGAACAAGATTTGAGTCGTGTTTTAGCTTTTCCATCAGTTAATAGCTAAGGGAAAGAGCAGATGCCATCTGGGGTAGACATGTTGGTCCAATCCATCCAGTCTGTTGTCCTTGTTCTCATCCAAAGCTGGGATACCTCTCTGAGAGTAACGGTAGCCCTTGAAGTGGCAGTTCACAAACTCTGAAGCATCCCACAGCTGCCGATCCTCACTTTGCTGCACCCACATTGGTTAATTTTTTTAACTGAGGGCATATAAAGTTGGTAATAAATTGTATCCTGTTATTTAATGTGTTCCTGTGGGCCTCCCGTTTTATAAGCCTCGTGGATAAGGTATTAGAAATGTGGATGTACAGAATTTGTCATTTTCCAGTGTTACAAAAAAAGGATAACAACAAAACTAACAACTTCAGTGATTATTCTCTTTTTGCATCAGCCCTAGTCCACGAGGGTTCCTCAGACACAGCAGTCATGTCTCCCCAGCTGCCTTGTGGACTGCAGCCTGAGATAGGGCCGGTCAGATACCATTTGTTACTCTCAAAAGTCATTCGGAAATTATTATTAAAAAAAAAATGACAAGCCAGTGTTGTAGAAAGCAATAAGATGATATGAGCTAAAGCTTTCCATTGCTTAAGTAAGCACGTCAGCGAATTAAAACCTGCTAGCGATTTGTGTCAGAAGTGCACTTGGCAGGATAGGACAACTGGGGCCAGAGTTCCACTTTTGTGACATTTTGTTACCTTTTTTTTACACCTACATTATCTACTATATAATATTTTAAAAGAGATTAATATGTGTATTAATTGACCTATAGGAATGTGAACGTTGACCTAGGAATTTTAGGACTATGATAGTGTTAATGTTTTATTTCTTTGCCTAGTTCAGCACTTGGCCCTTGGTGATAATGTTTATATTGTGAACAAAACTATTCTGGACACTGTACAGGCTTTTAATGCAGGATCCTGATACAAACCTTGCAATATAAGGGGTAGATAGTTTTAGACGTTTATGTTTTTATCCAAATGATTTGAATTTTAAATCTTACAAGATAAAGTTTTCCTCAACCACTCATTTCTACTACTTTCCTGTTGTGGGGGCTTTTCTGTCTGTAATGATTTATTTTTTTTCTTCTAACGAAGCACCTACCTGCCAAATTGGACTTCTACCACCTGGTTTGTTTTGTTGTTTGTTTGTTTGTTTGCTTGTTTGTTTTATACCTGGTATGTAATGTGAGCTCTTTTCTGATATTATTTTGGGCATAAAACTCGCTGATGGTTTTTCTTGACCTATACAATTCTGTGCATGCTCTTAGTATTTTTGCATAAAATAGTAAGACCAATATTGAAGGATGTGATTTTTATTACGCAACTAGAACTTAGTTGAAAGAGAACAAAAATAGTATCTTTGTACTTACATTTTTAGATTAACTATGTAAAACTTTTCATGTTAACCTTTTGGTCTTCCATATCCTTTACTTCGAACTTCTTCACAGAGGACAGTGAATTAAGAAGAACTTTGCAGTCTTTAGCCTGCGGTAAAGCACGAGTATTGATTAAAAATCCAAAGGGAAAGGATGTAGAAGATGGAGACAAATTCATGTTCAATGGTGACTTCAAGCATAAATTGTTCAGAATAAAAATAAATCAAATCCAGATGAAAGAAACAGTATGTATTTTCCTGTTTTTCTCTTTGCATTCATTCTGGTTACATTGACTGTCTCACTCAAACAGATGGAGTTTCCACCTTTGCTGCCATAACTTTTGTGTTTGGATAAAGAAATTTTTCATATTTGTGGCAGAACAACCAGGGCTCACGGAGGCAATAAAGTTTATAAATCTTATTGAAATTCAAAAAAAAAGGGCAGGGGGAAGGGGTTCCTTCCTGCATTTGTGCCTGTTTCTTGAACTGATACATTCTTGCAGATGTTTCAGTCCACCTGAAGTTTTCATGGTATAGATTAAGATGGTACTGTAGTAAAATTCACAAATCTAATACTACAGTATCATTTTTTGTCCTTTTATATATATATATATATATATACATATATATATATATACATACATACAGAGAGAGAGAGACCGTGTGTGTAAGTTACTGAAATAGGATTAAGTATGCTTTTGCAGTGGGTGTTTTTGCTGACTTGAATTACAGTGCTTAGATCAGCTGACATGTTTTAATTAATTTTCTTAATTAATTATATATATATTTTTTTTCCTTTCCATTGTCCTTATCTTTGGCTTGCTGTAGTAGTATGCTTCAGAGTCCTTTAGTTCTTGGTGTACAGTGATACGTATGTCTGTCTCAAAACGAGACATGAATAAATATATTTTGCTTAACTGAAAAGATTAACTATATATATATATTTTTAATAACATTACAAAGTGATGTGATGTGTAGTGTTGAATTGTTTCTTAGGTGGAGGAACAGGTCAGCACAACTGAAAGAGTATTTCAAGATAGACAATATCAGATTGATGCTGCTATTGTAAGAATAATGAAGATGAGAAAGACGCTTGGTCACAATCTTCTTGTTTCTGAATTGTATAATCAGCTGAAATTCCCAGTAAAGGTATCTGATTTTATTTTGTTGTTATTCAAACAATCCTACAATTATCTAGAAATATGCAGTATTCTTTTCAGTTTCATTAGAGTTAAGAAATCTGAGAAGTAATATCTGAATCGGATGTAAAGATGCAGGTTTTAAAATGAGTGCATTAACAGAAGTGAACCAGAGTACCAGTTGCTTCCTATCTGGAACTTGTTAAATTTTTGATTTTTTTGTTAATATGGTGTATTTCCTTAGGTATTTTTAGCAGTCCTATTCCTTTAAATAAAATATACAATGTTACCTTTGTATGTATGTTGATAACTGTTAATAATCTCACATTTTCTTGTAGCCTGGAGACTTGAAAAAGAGGATCGAATCTCTCATTGACAGAGACTACATGGAGAGAGACAAAGACAACCCCAACCAGTATCACTATGTTGCATAATGGAGGGGAAGTTCTTTTATATTTAAAAAAAAATCAAGAAAACAGCAAAATCATCCAAATATATCTTCTGAATACTGAATACCTATGCTGTGCCAGACTTTACTATTAGCAGATTTCAGGTTGATACATATTATTCAACCAGCTGCATGCACTGCTATGGAAGAGAAGCAAAATGATGCATTAATTGGATCACTTTTGTCAAGACTCCTTAGTAATTTTAAATTTCACATTTTTATTTCTTTTAGTTACTTCTTTTGTTCTTTGGGATTCTTGGAAAATTTGTTTCTACAGTTTTGTTGTGTCATGGAAATTGGATGGACAAGTAAAATTACCTATGTGAGAGATGCTTCTGTGATAGATGCAAGTCTGGTTTATTCAGGTATGTGTTCCTGACTGTGCATCCATGGAGACCCTATATGCTGCATTCTTTAGCCACGGTGACAACCTGGGTAACTTTTTAAAAACCCTTAATTGAAGAACATTTATGTACAAGCAGTGTTGTTGAAATACACTGAATTTTTGAAATTATGCACAATGAATACTCTTAATCCTGTATTCATTCAGTTTTCTTTCAGCTGATTCTGAACTTCAGTCTGGTTTGGATAAATCAGGTTTTGAAGTGAGATCCTTGAAGTGCCAAGAGGACAACTGTGTTAATGTGTGTAGTGAGCTGTCTGATTATTTAGCTAAGATACTTACTGTGGATTATGATTTTATTACTACTTTGCTGGTTTGGATGGCAATTAAAAATTGAGTCAGAGGCCCTACCTCATTTGAGGGCAACTAGTTTTTATCACTGTTCATGTAATTACCGTAAATTTAGTTCTGCCTTTAAAGTTGCATACAGGGAAACTACTGTACAGCGTGCTCCACTTAAAGATAAAAAATAAAATGAAATAAAAGATTTTTTTAAAAAAAATAAAGACTTTTACAGTCTTGATGTTATGAAAGCATAGTTTTTGTCTCGAATGACTAAGGCTTTTGTGAGTGCTTTGTTACATATTGTATATATGTAAGTTGATTTGAATTAAAGAATGGAAGACATTGTAGATCTGTTAGATAATTGTAATTAAAAGGAAGATACTTTTGTGGTAATACTTATAAGCTGCTGCTTATTTTCAGGATTTGCATAAAAGTGTGTTTCATTCTGATAAGGAGCTACCAAAGGAGTTTTGATCATGGCATAATGAGAATTTAACTGAACAATATTTTCTTGAGATACCTTGCGAAGTTTATGTAACATGGGGTTTGTGCATCAATTAAAAGGCCACTGTCTCTCTTAAAATAAACACTGCTAAAAATTGACATCTCGTTAGTTTACATACAGAGGTCCTTGTTTTGTCATCTGATGTCATTAATTGTATTGCATTCTTTTGAATTATTTTCAGTCCCTTTGTGTTTATAAACTAAACATGTGTTTACTGTATTTAAAGCATATTTAATATTGTAATTTAATGTAGACTTATTTTAATATTTGAATCTTGAGTTAATTCCAATAAAAACTTTGCCTATTGAGTATTACTTCCTTAGGCTTTGCAAATATTAAGTGCATGTATGTGGTGTATTGCTTAGAGTTAATTGTAACACTTGCTGCATATGAAAACTGATCAGCTCTCTCTTACTTGCATCTGCTTTGAAAACAAAATGAAGTATTTGCCTAACTGAAGTATAAGGGGCAGAGGATTCATCCATTCAGAAAGTTAATAGTAGCAGACCCTAATTGGGTGTGTGTGTGCTTTTATATATAATAAAGAAGTTAGTCTGTATTCTGTTTGCTTTCTGAACCTGAACTTCCTGGTTCAGGTGTTTTAAACTTCAGCCTCTTAGCTGAATTGCTTTCTGATTATACCAGTTAAAACTAAGTTGTTACGTGAACAGGGGAAAATCTGAGGCCTGCATATGATGTGTATGTCTGTTGGGCTATGCTGTACTTACCCCTTTCTTGCTTACTGCCCTGCCACTGTACAAACTCGAGCAGCAGTGTTGGGGACGGCTTTTCTCATTAGTGCTGCCTGCTGGCGGGAGCAGGGATCTTGTTTCTCCTTCATCCACCTGCTGATTTCTGCCCACCTTCTCACCCTCAAACCATTGCTGAAGATCTTACTTCTCTAAATTAGTCTGAAAATGGCCTCCGAGGTTCAGAAGCCCTGGGCCACATCATCACATGACTCTCAAGACCCTGTTTATCATCTGGCTTCCTCATATTCCTAGGATTTTGTACATGCTAAACAAGTAAGAGGCTTAGTAGTAGTGCATTTTGACTTAGTTCACTGGTTAGTATGGTAATTACTGTTTCATAGTTAAAATAGCTGCATTTAATTGCTTTTTGACAGCTGGTGATAGAATCTAGCTGAGTATTCTGTCCTAATCAGCTGTGCATTTGATGCTGCCTATTTGGTTCACTATCTGTGGGTGTATTATGCCTACAGGGCAAAGGTGCCTATATATATTTTATTTATCTATAGCAGCATGTGGCAAGGTAATAGATTTTTCTCTGTAGTATATCCATGTTCATTAGAAAGGCTCTTGAAAGTGCCTGGATCTTGGAAACGCAACATCCTTGGAACAGCCTGTATGGTGATGTCTGTGCAAGGACAAAAAAAAAAATAGCAAAATCAGTCTGGGATACATGAGTGGGACTCTCCTAAATTCTAGCAGAAGCTAACTTTTGGGCTTAATTTATTCAAATTTGTGTGTTTCATCTACTAAAGTTGAAACAAAAACAAAACCCACCCACTTCCCACATGCAATGCTCCGTCATCTAACTAAAGCTTTGCTGTGAAATCTGACAGGCTGTGGGCATGCAGCTTGAGGGCTGAAAGTTGTAAGGGTCTTCAAGTCCTGCAATTTAAGTTTTCCTTCCCAACCACCACTTCCCCCGCCTTGCTGCCCACTGCTCGTGTTCTGCTTCTAGTTCAGTACTTGAGCTGCCCCTACATGTCCTTTATTTGCACTGGAGCTTGCCATATAACTTCTTTGTCCTGCTTCAGATTATTTCTATTATTTCTGTGTTCAAAATCTTTCTTTTATGTGGAGGTGCATACACTATATATTTGGAAAACAAACAAAAATCACAGTTTTCAGGCAACTGTTGTAGTGTATCAATATTTTATGCATATAGTCTTACCTGTACATTTATGAGTTTGAACAGCTGTTGAAGAGAGAGTAGACTCTGCTGTCATGTTGGTTATCTGCTCGGAGCAAGTCTCTTTGGACAGAAAGTAATTCTGTGAAGTCAGCTAATGGCAAAAGGCTAAAGAAAAATGGGAGTAAATTCTTCCCTGGTAGAAGCTGTCCTCCATGCTGGTATTTTGCCTTAACGCTGCAGCACAGCATGTGCTGTGCAACTTGCCTCCTATATCTCATGGCTATTTCCCACATTCTTCCCCAAATGCAGCCGTTGTGCGTCCCTGGCTCTCCAATAATCTGGAACTGTATTCTAAGATTAGCCAGCATCTCAGTGAAGCACAGGGTGCAAGTGCTGTGTACAGACTCCCCCTTCACAGCAGTACTAACCTGCATCTTTGTGCTCTCTCTTTATACTATTGTTTATGGCATTTTTTTAAGTTATTGAGTAGTGAGGCAAATGTCCAACAAAGTTGCACAAGATTCAGTTCATTAGAAAAACAGGCTAACAATTACTACATTAGTACTTTTACTGACAGTGACAGAGCTTACTACGCAGTTTCTACACCACTGTCATTCTCTGCGTAGGACCTAATGTTTTTACATACTGATTTTATGCTATAACCTTGTTGCTTTATGCAATTTATTTTAATTGGTGGTAATCCAAACACCAACACTTTTTCAAATTACAAATGACTACCAAGTTTTAGTAAAGGTGCAGACCATGGTGTAGCAAATCTAAGCCTGACAGGGGACCTTCTATTTTTTATTTTTCTCCAGGCAGTTCACAGACCTACCCTCACTTCTCAGTGCAGGCTCCAAAAAGGAGTTATCGAAAAACTAGGGCAAACAACGTCCCACTCCCATTAACCTCAACTCCTCTGCAGATGACTCATTCAGACACTTGACCGGAGCAGATCATTACATCATTTTAACAGCTGAGTAACTTCTGCTTTTGGTAATACATGGTGAGAATAAATGTACTGCAGGAATAAAAGCAAACAAGCAACAATAAAACATCTGTATCTCTAAAAGCAAACAAGCAACAATAAAACATCTGTACCTCTAACAGCCTTAAGAAAGAAATGTATTTTTTACACTGAAGAGTTGATAATCTTCTCTGGAGTGTTCTGGGGAAACAGGAAAAGGTAATCAAGTTTACAACACCTACAATTGTCTAATCGCAAAATTGCACTTCAGTTTGATTTTAAGTAAAATTGTAGGAAGGCAGCTCAGGTGCACAGGGGTATCTGCCTCCGAGCTGCTACGTCCAGAGTACAGCGCGGAGCGCACAGGCATAATACAGGAGCCAGCACGAGTAAGCAGAAACAGGTTGTTATTGGCACACTGTCCAGCAGCGCTAAAAATAGGATTTCAGTAGTAAAGTAAATACTTCAAAGGTATATACTTTCTGAGAGAAAGTATATATCCTTAGCAGTTTAGATAAGAGAGAGAATTGAATTACACAAGATCAAATGTCTGGGCTCTGCATCTCCTTTACTATGTTAACATCTGACAAATCTGATATTGACAAACTTCCCCTTTTGTTCTATTTTTCTCAAAAAATTGTGGTTTCTTAAAATTCTTGTATATAAAAATATGAAACAACATCAGAAGCTATTTTACATAGCTTTACCCACACAACATTTTCCCCATACAACCACAATTTTGCCCATATGACCACAAGTCATTAGCGGTTCCTCTTTTACCTTGAAACAAATACATATGGGCATACATATTCATACATATATGCACACAGAAGATCATTTAAGAGGTAGCTGAGATTATTCAACTTCTGGACATGATGGATACAGTGAGGGACCGGTTTTAATATAAGCAAGATGACTATACTCACCTTTGCCTTTATACTCATCGGCAAGAAACTTACTCTAGAAGAAATGCAGAATTTGGGTAGGCTTAACTGCCAGCTAAGGGTGCTTCTCGCCCTCCTCCCACTTTGGCCTAGGGCGGCCAGGAGTGACTTCACTCCCCTCTCGGGAACCCAGCTAAATGCCCCAAACCAGGCAGGGCACCTCTGTGTTCCACCACGAGCGCTGGCGCACACGCTAGAGCGCAGATCACAGCACTGCGCACACACACGTTTATACAGCGCCGTGTTTATAGGGGCGCTGTTTACGTGGCCCCGAACACCCCTTCGCGCGGCCGTTGGGCACCAACACGACCCCCGCCCCTCGGACTCTCGCGAGACTTTGCCCGCGCCGCCCCCCCTCCCCCACCGCCGGGTCGCCGCTGCGCTCCGCGGGCGGGTCACGTGCAAGCGCCCGGGCGGGGCGGTGACGTCAGAGGCCATATGACCAGCCGGGCCGCCGCTGCCGCCGCCCCCTGTCGTCGCCGCCGTCGTCCCCGCGCTCCCGCCTCGCCC
>VWPW01014674.1:78808-129249 GCA_013389825.1 Crypturellus undulatus
GCCCCGGCCCCGCTCCCGGCCCCGCCATGGCCCGGGCGCAGCGCGCGCGGGGGCTCCTCGCCGCCGTCGCCATCATCGGTAAGGTCGGGAGAGGGGGGGGCGGCCTGTGGGCCGAGCCGGCGGCGGCAGCGCGGAGCGGTGGGTGCGTCGTGCCGGTCACCGGACACCCCCGGCGACCGTTGGGG
This sequence comes from Crypturellus undulatus, assembly GCA_013389825.1. Lineage (NCBI taxonomy): Eukaryota > Metazoa > Chordata > Aves > Tinamiformes > Tinamidae > Crypturellus > Crypturellus undulatus. The sequence continues at coordinate 78,994 of VWPW01014674.1, forward strand.
CGGTTGAAGAGGAGAGGGGGAGGAGGCGAGGCGCCAACCCGATTTGTTGATAATAATAATAATAATAATTGTTGTTATTACTTATGTCTGCGCGGTGTTCCGCGGGCCCCGAGCCGCCGCTTGGGTCGCTGCGCAGCGCGGGGTCTGCAAGGCCCTTCCCGGAGCAGCCGCGACCGCTCGGGGTGCAGGGCCCGGGCGCTCTGCAGGCTCCGGGGGGCTCAGCGCTGAGCAGCCCCTGTGGATCGGAGCGTCCCGTTGACAGGAGCTACTGGCGCAGAGGGAGCTCCCTGTGCGGCCTGGGTACCGAGCAGGCTCCAGACCAGGGCTCCCGCGCGTTCCCTGAGCTGCCCGTGGCTGCAAACTGGTGTCGTGGGCAGTACTGGGGGGCTCTAGAGGGGTGTTCTGCTTACCCAGCAGCTGCAGATGTATCCCTGTGCGTTCAGCCTTGTCACCTCCTAGCCTCTGAAGTGGATGGCTTCTCAGACCAGCTTGATCATTTTATTACAAAGCTACCTGTATTTCCTAACCATTAGGACCTTGTACCTGCGCTATTAACTGAATATTTCTGCATAATATTAGCCTGTGATTTTGTCTTTTAGTGCAGGCAGGTGCTGTGTCCGTGGTGCATGGAGAGTCTCTGCCTGCGTGCATCAGCGCAGGGTGCGTGAGAGAGGAAGAGCCTTAACCCAAGCTGAACTTGTTGGGCGTCTGCAGCTCCTTTGCCCTTCAGCTGCAGCCCTTCGGGCATCCCCGTGAGCAGGGATGAGGGTAACTCCGAGATCATAGGAGGCTTGAGGATTAGCATGTGGAGCTCAGATGTGAAGCATTGCTTTGCCAAGGTCTGAGTTTGGGACAGTACCCTGATACCCATCTGACTTTTTCCTTTATAGGTAGCTCACCGCACCCTACTTAATGTTTCAGTTTCTCGCATTGGGCAGCAAGCTCCGGAGCTGAATATTTTATGTGTCAATGCTAAGTATTTCCTGCTGAATTTCCTCGCGAATATAAAATGCTCCTATGAAATGAGCAAACATTTTGGGCAATACAGCAGTAAATACTGGGACGCGGGGAATGGGAGCTGAAGTGCTTTTCCCTCAGATTTAGCTACTGCTTTTGAAATATGGAAGATGATCACACTCATCTGCCAGTAAGGCCTGGAAGCGTTGGTGATAGCGCGTGCCAAACCCAGCAGACGTGCTTGTGCTCTTTGGGTGTAATAAAGTAGCATGTAGCTTTTTCCTACTGAAATTCAAACACATCGAAGAAAACATCTCCAAAAATTCAGAGTCCAGAGTCAAGCATGGATTTGATATCACTAAGTAAATGAAGTGTCTTAAGACATGGGAAAGGAAAATGAGCTTGGGAAGGTAGCACGATGCCGTTTCAGCGCTGTTGACTCATAATCCACGTGTTTGTTGCACAACTCTGGTCTAAAGGGGACGTTTAAGCCAAGCCTTAGTTGCATTGGATGTACTGATGAGAACTGCCCTGATAACAGGCACAAACAGCTCTCTAAAACGGGAACTTGCAGGGATAGTGAGGGGAAACTTAGATAATAATTTCCAGACAGTGAGTAATTTTTGTTTTTTTTTAATATTGGGATCACTAGTTATGTAGAATTGCCTGAGACTGGAAATAAGGCAATTTTCATAAACGTATAATTGCTTGTACATTGTGTGACATTTGAAATACTCTTTTATCAAGTGCTGCTGCTTTCTGGTGCCCACAGCATTGGTTATACCTCATAGTTTCTTTGGGTGTATTAAAACTAATATAGAAAACTTGAGACTGTGTAAAGTCTGTCATCCTGTGATAGGCTATTTGGCTTTGACTTTTGCAGCTTTTTTAGACTTTTAAAGTAGCTTCTTTCTTGCAGAGTAAGAACTTTTTAGGTGTCCTGACCTGCTGCTTTTGACATAGACTCCCATGGTTCCTGTCTGGACCTGAAACGTCGTTTTTGACAGAACATGTTTCTAGATTATTCTGTGAGGAATAGGGCAATTCCTAATCATTTATAAGTGGTAAGTTAACAAGTTTACTCTAAAGTTGAGGTGGGGAACGCTGCTGGAAGGGCGGGATGTGTATTTTATTGAGAAGTTGACTGCAGTAGCCTAAGCTTAGCCTTCTGTATTTCTTAAAGGAAAGTATTTTTCTAGTACTGCAAAGGCACCTTCCCACTGCTTGTTTCAGTTCAACTGCAGTAGCTTAACCTTTCCCCTCTTGGGTCACACATGATTATTTGGAAATTCTTTGAGAAAGATCAGTGACATCATTGATTTCTTGTTATTTATTTTTTCTGTTAAGCTTGACAGTAGACCCATTAGCTGTTTGAATACTTTATTCTTTCTAAATGACATGCCTAATATTATAAAAAATACTTGAAAATTGGTAAGTCATGCTTTCGTGCCCTTTTGACCGACTTGAAGACAAACTGCTATTCCTTTCATGCTAAGGGTAACTTCTGTAGTGTTCCATGTCACTTGACAGCTCTACTGGCTGTAATCACTGCTTCTCCTGTAATTGCCTGTGTAAGAGCATCAGTGACAGACCAACTGCCAGCAGCCTTGAGCGGTGCCTCAGCCACATGCCGGGGTGCAGCTGCAGGGGCAAGTGCACAGGGAGCCTGTGGGGCTCTGGAAACGGGTCGCACGATGGTGATTCAGAGCTCGACATGGACTCATGTCGTCAGCTGCTGTGGACCTACCCCAGACTTCCTTCCTCTGCATAGGAAACCATAGAGAAGTTTTCATGTGATTAGACTCGATGCCATTGTGCAATTACCTGGCCAAGCCTCAGGAGCAGAACTGCTGAGTGGCCCTTCCTTTCTTTGCTTTCCTACCCTTATGAATGTTTTTGTACAGGTGGGAGTCACTCATGCTGTGAGCTTGTATTGCAAAATGTTTTTTTCTAAGATACGCAAGTGGTTCACCCCATGAACTTAAATCAGTGGCATAAAAATGGAATCTGAGGCCGGCTATGTGAATTTGTGCCTGCTCCTTGGCTGGGGATGCGTTTGCCATGGTTGGCCCTGGAGCTTGATGCGGAGACACGGCACCTGCACGTGCAGCGCAGCTGGTTCTCTTTTCTTCCCTCCTGAAGTGCTCTTGCCCATCCTTGAGCAAAGCTGCCCTGCCCCTTTTCTCACTCTGCTCATTTTCAAGTTGTCTGACTGAAGTTGAAGCCAGTCCAGCTTCCTCACGTGCTTTTCAGATATTCTTCTCTCTCCAGTTTCCTGATTCCATTGATGATACTTGCAAGGTAAAACACTTGCAATTTTGTGAAGATTGTCTTGCTTCAGGCAAAGTGGTTCATATGCAAAGACTTTAAGGAGATTTTTTTCCTTTTTGGGGCTTTTTTTCTTCTAAAAGCACAGGCGTTAGTAAGTAGCAAGTATTGTTTTTTAAAAGAAAAATATTTATATATATTTTTTTCTACACTATCAAGGTAGTACAAATCCTGAATCTTTAGCAAGTGATCTTGCCTTTTTCTTCTGAGAAAGATCTTGTTCCAGGAATATCTCTGGAAGTGGACCCTATGTTAGAAATGATCAGAGGACAGGAATTAATTCTTCCTCAGTAGGCTGCTCTTTCCTATCTCTGGCATAAATCTTTAGTGCCTAACACACTGAAGTTACCGATTTATTCACAAAAAAGGCAGTGAGATGACAGGGTTCACTGGAACCATTGAGAAGAGTAAATTACTGAAGATCTTTTCACATGTACTATGGAAAAATATACCTTATTTAGATGAGAGTAAGCTTTTTTTTTTTTTTTACTTCTATCGATCAATGCCACAGGGATAGCAGTGTTTGCTCTGTACACACTAAGAAGTGCCAAAACACCTTGGCAGAGATGCAGGGCAGTAATAAAAATACCAACTCCATTAGTATAGATACAGAATGGATGTGTGATAGAGTCTGCTAACAAGTGTCCCTTACCTTCAGTGCATGCGTTTCTTTCTAGCATTATAGTTGTTCTCTGCATACATGCCAATAGCCCAGTCCATATCACTTAAACTACTTACAATGTGAACTTTGTGTCCAGATAGACTCAGATGGTCTACCCGAAGGTAGATATGCTTGACTAATAGAATTTAAGTAATAAACAGTTTGAAACCTGCCATGTCTCTGAGGTCGAGAAGTGAGACATCCTGGCATGCTGAAAACCATATTCCAAAGGGTCGGGGCTCAGGCCTGCATCATTTGCCGTGCTAGTGTTTTGCTGGCATTGTAGTTTTCAGCTTAAGCTTAATACCGTGTGGTAAATTGGTTGAAGACAAGTTGCTATAGGACAAATATCGTCCTTTTCCTTGACATGCTTATTTTATTTCAGAGTGTATTAAGTTTTTGATCAAGTATGTTAAATAATGAAGGATATTAGATTTAATTGGAGTAGCTTACTTAGCTGCTCCTCAAGCAGTTAGTTCCACCTACATTCTTTCTTGCACGACAAGATGATTTAAGAAATGAACTTTAAAAGAAGAGATTCTTATTATCTTTTTATTTATTTATAACTATATTTTCTATTAAAGATCATATGTAAAAGTCGTTTTTTAAAGAAATTTACTAGAGTACAAGGAAACAAAGTGAGGGCAAAGTGAGGTTTTTGTGATGCTAGAATACTTTTGATGATTACTAGCTATCCATGACACTTTCCAGCAGAATGAATCAAACTCAAGATCTCAAAATTACTTTTTGCTTTTGGGAAGTTCAGCAACTGCTCAGCTCTGTGAATCGGAAGCACTGCTGTGAAGCAGATAGTGTTGCCACAGGAGCCAGCAGCTTATAAGCAAGAGCGCTCAAAGCACGAGGCTCGGAGGCTGGAAGTGCTTTCGGCACGTAGCGCAGAGCCATGTTGCTAACAGACAGACAAACATTCTCAACCTGTGGTATATACTAATGAGGCACCGTGATAAAACTGAGCATTATTTATGTAACTTAGGAATATTCCTAGAGCAGATTGATTCAGAAGTTTGCTCTTCTGGATTCCTGATGCTTTGACTGCCTGCTCTTGGTGCTTGAGGGCTGGCCAGGATTCATGTGTTGAGCAGGGGTCAACATCAAAGCTACTTTTTCAAACTCAGTGTCTGCTTTCCTGCCAAGCCCAGTGAGCTGTTGCTCTGCCTCAAACTGGACAGGATGAATAGTAAGGAGGGGAACTTCTTTCCTTTGGTGTTTTCATTTGCTCCTTAAGTTTCTTGCTCACTTCTTTTTGCCTTGATGTCTCGGTGGTTCCTCTGTGTGTCGAGTCCAGCACTCATGCTGGCCGCCCTGCTCATGAGCAGCCACTGACTCATGGCCAAGCAGTCCTCTTGCCACCCTGTGAGGGGCAGCCCCTGTCCCGTGCTCAGCGCTGCTGTCTTGTCGCCTGACGGTCACCACCAGCCCAAGCACCACATCTAGCCCTTCCCAAGGGGAGGGGATTGTTCCACAGTAACGAAACATGCATTCATGTTAGGATGTGGATTTAACATTGTGTTAAGTCTCGTATAGGCTACTGTTTGTCTGGACACCTTATTCTTGTTTTACTTTCCAGGGGTGACTTTCTGCTCTTCTTTCCCAGCATGTCTTCCATGTGGTACCCTCACATCTTCCTTTGCTTTTCCTTTTGAACAATCTAGAACGGACCGGCCTTGTGTACTCCCAAGTCAGCAACCTTGCCTTCATGTGGTTTGTCTCTGCGTTTTTCTTCAAGGAAGTATAAGCAGCTCTATTCTTGAGAAAACAAGCACTTTGGTAAAATGTAAATAAGTTCCAGATGTGAATTCAACTTGAAGAAAACACTGCAAATTGAAACTTCTGTATGGAAGAGCCTTGGTTATTTCTAGTACCGCACTGAGCTGCAGTGGAGATGATTTTATTTATGACTACGTGCACTTTCATGAGTGGTATAAGCTTGATAAAGCCTGAAAACAATTTTGCTTTGGAACAATCATTTTTCTACACTATTCGTTCTTAAGCAATTTCTTCTTGGGTCTGTCTCTGCATTTGAGTCTAGACTCCTTAAACAAGTGGATAATAAAGTTTATGAAACTGTTGGTCACCTTTGGTACTGGGGGAGGATCTATTTCTGTTGTCAGGACAAAGTCCTAAATGTGACTTTCCGGCCAGAAAAGCTGTTCCCAGTGTGTTCTTATGGCCAAAGTGCCAGGTACCAGAGTCCTGCTCACAGAAGTCGATTTTTTTCCTCAGAATTGCTGTAATCCAATTCTATGCACTGTGGTTTAGCAGAAAGTTTTAAATTTGAGACTTGTTTTTAAAAAGCATTTTAGAGCAAAGTTAGGTGGTAGGTAATCTCTCAGCTGGATCTTCCTGCTGTATCAGCAGCTGAATGGATTAGCTTGCCTCCTTAAAGGTTATTTGCTTGAGATAAACTGAGTTTTCTGTAAGGTTGTGAGGTGGTTGTAATCCAAGCTTGTGAAAGAGTAGCATAGAAATTGTGCAGGCTTTTGAGTGAGATTTGCTTCAGAGATGTGTGGATTTAAAAAAAAAAAAAAAAAAAAAAAAAGCCATAATCAGAAATAGAAAATGCCCTTAAATGTGAATGCTGTGGTGTGACTACAGACACGGGAGCAGTACTCGGCTGGCCGTGTGCTCCCCCCGAAGCGGGAGCACGCAGAGCTCAGTGTCACTGCAAGCTCCGTTAGCTGCTGCCAGGGCCCCGCGAGGACACTAGTGCCGGAGGGCTCGGGCTGCTGCGATCCCAGAACAGACAGGGAAGGGTGGCCCTGGCCTGGCCTGCGCAGCCAGCAGGGCCAGAGAGGGGCTCCTGGCCGGGAGGGCTTGCTCGACCGCCCGCCTCCTGGCAGGGCCTCCAGAACCCAAGGCACCCCAGGTCCTCTGGGGCATGAGGGCAGCGAGGGGGAGACCAGGATAGGGGTCCTGAGTGCTTGTTACTCTTTTTGTTTGTTTGTGTTCCCTCTAATGAGCAAGAGTGTCGATAGTTTCAGTTTGGGTGGCTTTGTCTTTTAGAAACTACTAGGTGTTAAATTTGTTTGGTAGCGATGCTGGAGCTAGTACAGACTTGGGCCAGTTTCCAAATTCAACTGTGCAGTTTGGGACATAGTGTTGAACTGGGGAGCTGTACGCACCTGTGAGGATCCAAAATAAAAACTGATGTGGCATGAACTTAACTACTTGCCTCTCTTTGCAGGCTTTCTACAGGCTGCTGCTTCATTCGAAGTGAAAGATTCGAGCGGGAACGTCTGCCTCATAGCTGATATGACAGTGGCCTTCTCAGTGGAGTACAACAGCAGTGAGCAAAGAGAGGTGAGGGGAGAGGCTCACTGCTACCTCCAGCTTGGGCTTTAAATGTTATGTGTTTTAAATGTTATTGCAAGTGTGTAGCTGAAGCTTGGAACCAAATATGTAGGCCTGAAGAACAACTTCCCCAAACAATTCCTCCTTCTGGCCAAGTTGCTTCAATATTTCCTTTATTACTGATACTTCCTCTAATTAAAATGCGACTAAGACTGCCTGAAGCTGTTCCAAATAATAAATACATGAATTATGTGGCAATTCAGTCACAAAAGCTCAGTTTTATTTACAGCTAAAATGCCTTTTATTGGGACTATAAAGAAAAAACACTACCAGCATCCTTTAGGTAAACTTGATCATTGCAATTACTTACATAGGACTAAACCTAAAATTAAATGGCTACTGGTAGGTAGCTTTTAAATTTTGCCTGAAATCTGTGGCTCTCTTGTGTGGGCTTCTGCGTGTTTCAGTATCTGCAGACCCATGCATACAGGTTAACAGCAAAAGTCAATACAGCAGGAAAATCTATTAAGGAAAAAATAAAAGATCTTATTTCCATTTACTCTGCTTTTCAATTCAATATTTTTGGTATCTCTCCTCCTGAATGGGAATTTTGGATTATTTGTAATCCATTGCAATGGTATGCCTTAATATGAGATTAGAAGGAAGGAAAAAACCCTACTGCTCTGCGACTGGTACAGCTACGTGGTGGAATTTCTTTGATCTGGGAGCCACACGGCATAGTCCACTTCCGTACTGGTACTGCTGTACAAGTTTGCACTTGAAGGAGTCTGCTTTGTGGCTTTGGCAGTTTCTTGTAAGCCATGACCACTAACTTCGCACTAAACATTGTTTGTCATCAGGTGCTGAGTTACTGGTCGACGCATAATGAGCTTGAAGAATTACAGCCAAACCACAGGGGCTATGCTCTGCGCTTCTGTAATGTCCGCTTGGTTGTACTGCAAGAATCAAAGATTAAATCCTCTCATTTTTCACCTCAGAGTTTGCCACATTTGATTCTTCTCGTACAGAAGTGTCTGCAAATCTCTAGCGCTGGTTTAAGGGAGCAAGGTCTAAGCGTGTGCTGTTTTCTCCTCAAATTTCACAGGGACTGAGATCCTTAGAAATCTGAGCACCAGGGTCATGCTGTTTGTTGTGTATGTGTATAAATAGACAGCTGACAGGCTGTGCAAGTGTTGGCTGTTTTATAACAGTAAGGAATGGCTGTTGTGTTATCCCACTTACGCGTTTTCTTCTATACCCCTCAGGTTGCACACTTTTTTCTTCCACAAAATGCCACATTGCTGCAACGAAGCACGTGTGGTAAACAAAACACGTCTCGACCAATTCTGGCATTGGGTTTTGGAGCAGGACATTCGTTAAGTCTGTTTTTCATGAAGAGTGCAAGCCAGTACCAAGTTGAAGAAATACATTTCCACTACAATCTGTCAGATAAAACTTTATTCCATAATTCAACTGAAGGTAAAATGAAAACTTGCCATTCTTTCCAACATTACCCCTTCCAGATGCAGTACTACTTTGTTTCTGTAAATACTGTTGATCCTAACACAGTGTAATTCTCTTGTAGAAAAAGTGGTGAAAGTATCACATAAATCTGATATTCGGGCAGATATGGGCACAAAATACAGATGTGTCAACGCCAAGCACATCAGTCTGAAGAATGTGAACATCACTTTCAGCAATGTTACTTTAGAAGCCTACATGGTGAATGGCACTCTCAGTATAAACAGTAGGTATCTGGTGGCAAAAAAATGCACTTTGTAAGCTTGTATCATTTTCAATTATACTTTATTTTTAAAGTCCTGACAAATGATACCTAGATAGGTACAGACTGGATGGGCAGTTCTAATAACTGTGTGGTGGAATCTCTTGGGGCTGGTAATGCATTTGCTTGAGGCTTTCTCTGTAGAGATGTCAGCATGCTTGACTGGAAGATACTATTTCCATGGGTTTCGTGCAAGTACTAGGGTTCATTCTTTCCATTCACAAGTAAGAGTGCAGACACGTGCTGCAGCAGCTCAGCCAGGCAGGTGGCCTAAATCCTAGTTGGAGGAGGGTCTGATCTTTTAACAGCACAGTCCTCCCAAAGCTGTTGACACTAGTTGCTGCATTGTCTGGGGGAAAGCTGGTGATGCAGTAGAGGAGAGGGGATGACAGGCTTGTAGGGAGTAGCTACATGCATATTTGTGCAGGATGTTTTATAAAATCTTTAAGAAATTATCTTCTCTATCAGCCTCAAGCACAAAATTTTTATCCCGAGCAAGTGTCTTGGACTTTCTTTGCTGTAACACTGAAGTGACAGACTGTTCTAATGGGGTGTTCACCTGCTTGCTCTTAGGGCAACCCTCTTCATTTTATATGGCTTGCTCTTGCTTGCTCATCCATGGACCATTAGGCTTAAAATTAGGGCAGAGAGAGCTGTTACTGCTCTGAATAGGAAGTCTCCCCTCTTCTGAGAAAAGTGTAGAACTTTACATTTTTAGCCTAGTAATCCTATTTGCACTTCTGTTGAACTGAAATCAGTCCTGTGACTAATAGACCAGTGGTGATGTGTGAGTTCATTGGAAAAAAATGCCCAACAGTGATATCTATCCTTTTCCCCATCTCTCCAAGAAATACAGTAGCTACCTGAGGCATCATAATCCTGAAGTGGATATTTTTATGGTGCCTTACACTGCTGGCTCAGATATTGGTGTGAATTAATTTCTTGGAGAGCCTTTTCTGTTTAGAGTACTATGATGTGCAGAAGAAATGTAGACACCAATTTGCCATTTAAAAAAGAAATCTGATTTTCTTTAGTCCTCTAAATGTTCCTCTTTTCCTTTAAGTCAGTCTTGGTCCAGCTCCATTATCAGCAAGCTTTACTGCAACTACTTTACTTTATCTTGTGCAGGTATCATTCATTGGAAAAAAATGTTTTTTAATTTCTGGAATTTCAGTGGAATCTCCTTACTTTCTAATAATTTTCCTTTCAGTGCCACTTATTAACCTGCTCTTGTATGTTTTTTCATTTAAAAAAATTGCATTATTTTGGGATGGTGTTACTTCATTTTCTTATGCATCAGAAGTTTATCAGCATTTGACTAATTTTCTACTCCTACTTCCTTCATTCTCACCTAGAGTGGCTTAGGTTGCCAGGATCACTTCCTCACAGCTGTCTGTTTTTTTTTTTTTTTTTTTCTCCTTCATCCTATGGTATCACTATGTCTCGAAACTATTAAAACCCCTACAAAAGGCATATGACTTCATATGATCCAAGGACAGGCCCTGTTTAGTCCATGTTCAAGCCCTTTGCTTTATTTTCATTTCCACATCCCTACTGTCTTGCTTATTTTTTATATATTAATGCTTTCCTTTTTTTATTGTTATTTTTTGTTTTGTTACCATCTTGGGACTGCACCCAGATCTTTATTCCGATCAGCTGTGTCTTTTTTTATTATTATTTCTTACTACATTTATTCAAGTAACTCAATCTCTGCTTTATCCTTCTTGTGTCTTTATCCCCATGCTTCCTGACTGCAGCATTCTCTCCAAAACAGTTCCTCCTGTCCACTCTTCTCTAGATTTTCCCTGTCCTCTTGGCAGGGATTGGTAATCTCTAGATCTGGAAGCTTCTTCATTAGAGGTTCTCCCTCCCTGCCTCATTCATCTCCGTTTTGCTCCTCTACCTTCCAGAAACAGAGCAGAAATGGGGAAGTGCTGTGTTGGAGTCTGTTCAGAAGGTGTGATTAGCGTGCCTTTAAAGGAGAGTTCCTTTTTCTCACTCTGAAGTTCAAGCTAAGTCACTGCTTGAGCATGGAGGCTATATATCGTGCATCTTCATATATGATATATCTAGCATCTGCAAGGGGACTACATTTGTAGCGGGGGCTACAAAGGGAGCGGGTATGGGACTCCCAGGGCAAGGCTGTGTGGGAATGCCTGCCAGCAGGGAAGTGGAAAACGCTACTGAGGGTAGAGGAGTCCCAGCACTGCTGTGACGGCTTGGGGTGCCCAGAGGGATTTTGCCTTCAGGTGTTGCCAGAATGATGAAGGAGGATCCCCACAAACTGCTAGTACACTGGATGGAAGGAAGGGATGAGAGCAGCACATCTCCTCAGGTCTGCTTTTCATGCTGGCCCCAGATCTGGCCCTCTACCCCTGGCACACGTGCCAGGAAGGGTCCAGGCTCTCCTTGCTCTGGAGATACGGCAGGAAGGCAGTGACACTGACCACGTAAGTGTCGAAGTACTCCTCCTGATTTCACGGAGGAGTAAAAGGATAGTACATGAATAAAAGCACATGCGGTGTGCATGTGTTTCCATAAAACAGCGGCAAAGATGTCACTTTCATGTTAGGTTTTAGGAGTTTCTTAAAAATACCCTTTGTAACAAGATCTTTCTTGTCGTAGTATCTTCTGTTAGGAGAAGCTATTTAAAATTGCATCCTCCTTCCCCTTCAGGATTAAAAAAAATAGTGGCTTTTTGTGTAATTTCTTTCTGTTTGATGACTGCCTGTGTTTGCTTCCCTGCAGAGACAGAGTGTGCTGAAGACATGGTCTCTACCACTGTGATGACCACAACTCCCCGGCAGACAACGAGCCAGGTCCCAACAGCAACCGCAGCGCCAACCGCGTCACCCCAGAGCCCCGCGGTTGGGAGGTACAACGTGACTGGTGCCAACGGGACCTGTGTGCTGGCCTCCATGGGGCTGCAGCTCAATGTCACCTACCTCAAAAAAGATGAAAAGGTAGATTTTTTTTTTTTTTTTTTTTCTTCCAAACCTTTGGATTCCTTTTTTGCATAGGACTTGCTAAATTATTACAGGCTGATTTCTACAAAATCATAGTGTTCATCCATGGTGCTGTGTTCAGATTTTCACTTGGATAAAGTCAGTAAATGCTCAGACATGTTTTTTTGTCCTGCAAGTTGTCACTGAAGATTTTTCCATTCAGTAAGAGTACTAAACTTACCTGACAAATGCAGGTAGTATATTTGACTGTTCAAAAAGCAGTGAAAATATCAAAATGTGACTTGGGCAATTCTGTATCAAGTGCCATCTTAGACGGGTTTTTAAATGTTACTTGCAGAAGTTCGTACTGAAAGATATGATGAAAACAAAAATGTGGCCCCGGCACAGGTCATTTCCTTCCACTGCTGTTGCAAATAGGTGCTTGGTAGGAAGCTGAAAACATATCCAGGTTCTCCCAGAGTATAGAAGGGCCTCTGGTTCCAGGCTTTTTTCCTGTCCTGTGTCTTAACCTGAGGTCACAGCTGCAGGTGGATGCAGCTACAGCTGCTTTTCTGTAGCTTGTGCAGAGTCCTCATTGAGGCCCGCCGCTGTGAGGGTCCTGGGTGGTTGGAGGTGCTTAGTGTCGTGGTGCCGCGTAGCTGCGGGTGCACGTGGCACTGACTGAGGCAAAGTTTGGGGCCAAACTCTTCTTGGTGGTGGCCAGTGATAGGACAAAGGGTAATGGGTACAAATGGAAACACAGGAAGTTCCACCTCCATGTGAGGAAGAACTTCTTTCCTGTGAGGGTGACAGAGCCCTGGCACAGGCTGCCCAGAGAGGCTGCGGAGTCTCCTTCTCTGGAGATCTTCAAAACCTGCCTGGATGCCGCCCTGTGCCATGTGCTCTGGGTGTTCCTGCTGGAGCAGTGGAGTTGCACTAGATGATCTCTAGAGGTCCCTTCCAACCTTAACCAATCCGTGATTGTGTGAAAGATGAGCCTGCAGGACTGAGGCCTGCTGCTTGTTGGCTGGCTGTGATGGGGAATGTGCTGTAGCCACCTCACTGTGTGAAACTCCCTAAGCAGCTTCCTGCAGTGTCATGCTGCAGCACTGCTGGAACAGCTGATTTCCAACCCAGTGACCAGTGAGGAGGGTGGTCTGGGAGCAGTGACCTATGCTGGTGGGCCAGTTGTAACCAGTTCCCTTCTCTTGTAGATGGGGTTAGATTTGCTGAATTTTGTACCACGCAATACAACTTCTTCTGGGACGTGCAGCAATACTTCTGCCTTGTTGACTTTGACTTTTGAGAAAACGAGACTTATCTTTCACTTTGCGCTGGTAAGAATCTCTAGACAAAGCGTGCAGGGTCTGTGGTGCTTTCAGTAGGGACAAGCTAATTGGGGTAAGTCCAAGAGCAAGAGATTTAGCTACAGGAAGAGGGAATAATTTCTTTGCTTTAATACTGGGATTTAAGGGTTTTAATATATGGGTAACTGGGAGAAAGGAAAATACATGTATCTTCACACGTGTTGTCTGCAATGGGAATTTCTCATGACTCAGAGCAAATGACATTGCTCACTCCTCAGGGCTTTTTATGCAGACTTTGTTTTCTGTGAGCAAGTCTGCTGTAGCAGAACAATATAGCCCATGCCACAGGCATCTCATCTCATTGCAGAACTGAGGCACTGGATTTAAATTCTCTCTGATGTTCTGTATGCAGCACTAAGGGCTGCGTGTTTGTCTCACAGTCTCCTCCCATGGTTGGGATTCCAGTTTCTGAGCGCTCTGTGCTAGTGCTGCATTAGCAGCTTTGTACTGCTGAGAACTGAATCCAGGGAGCTCCCTGCTGCTTTTAATACATGTTGGATCTGGTGTGATCCCCTCCATCTGTCACTATGTGTGACCTTCTGCATCTCTAATACTGTGCTACAGCAGCATAGGTGAGGGCAGGCACCATCCTCGTCCCCTGAGAGTGACTTCAGCGAGGAGGTCAGGTCTGATAGCAGCAGTCCCTCCTCCTTCCCTGCCAGTAACCTGCTCTGAAACAGAGAGAAGCTTCTGTCTCTAAAGGTGATGAGGCTGCTCTGTGTTATGCTGGCATTTTCAATTAAAGACTGTGCTTTGAAAACCTTTTTGTAATTGCACAAGGAATTGAGCCCTCATCTTAGCAGCTTAGGTTGTACATCGTGGGTTAAATGACAATTACTGGTTTGTCTTTTAAAGAATGCCAGTGCTGAAAAGTTCTTCCTGCAAGGTATGAATGTGAGCACGATTCTGCCTTCTGAAGCGAAAGGTAAGGAATCTTCAGCATCTGACTTTAGAAGGTTATTTTTATTAAAATATTTTTATAAATATTGCCTGCATTAAAGGGAATGAATGGTCTTAAATTTAAAGCCGTATGAGCCTACACCTGTTCTTCAAGGTTCTGTAATAAGACTCTCTTGCACAGTTCCAACGTTTGAAGCGTTCAACAACAACATGAGTGAGCTGAGAGCTTCAGTGGGGAACTCCTACAAGTGCAGCGCGGAAGAGAATCTTTGGGTCTCGGACAAAGCCTTTGTCAATGTATTCAACGTCCAGATACAAGTTTTCAAGATCGATGGAGACAAATTTGGGGCAGGTAAGAGGTCTATCCTTGTGAAATCTACCAAATATTTGCAACTTATGCTTTGATGTTAACATAAAATATTTCAATCACAATTTCATTTAATTTTACAACCTCAGCTCTTAAGTGCCTCTGCATGCGCTGTTACAGATGCTGCAGGAGTTGCTAACATGCCTGAGCTGAAGCTACTAAAGAAGTATGAAAAAGCTTGGAAATGAGTAGCACTTCCTAGCCCAGAAAAGAGTTAGAGACGAGCATTAACTTTTCCTCCCAGTTTTTCCTGGGCTGTTATACTGAGGGGGCAAACATGTGGGAAACTCCCACCTGTTTTATTTTGTGCTCTCCTTGTGGCTGCAGCGGGATGGAGGGAGGGTGGTGCTGGGATGCACAAACCGCAGCTCTGTGTGTAGCAGTCCTAATAGCACGTGAGGGAAATAATTATAAATCTCTACATTGTGCCTGCAACAAATAATGCTGGAAAGACTTGATCTGGAAGGATCAAACTCCACTTCCTTTCTGTTGCTGGCAAAGCCAAGCTAGAAGTTACTCAGACCTGTTTTATCTGTGTGCTTAGAGTGAAAAATGGAGTTCAAGGACATGCCTGTCTGCTGGTGGACTAGTGCCTAAGGTATACTTTTTTCCCCTCTCTTTTCAGTGGAAGAATGCCAACTGGATGAAAATAACATGCTGATCCCAATAATAGTTGGTGCAGCCCTTGCTGGCCTTGTTCTCATTGTCTTGATTGCTTACTTGATTGGCAGGAAGAGGAGCCACGCTGGATATCAAACAATTTAAGACTTGCACTCAAATCCAGTGTAGATAAAAAGCAATTGCAAGAAGCAGAGAAAACAAAAAAAAGTAACACTTTCCCTGAGCTAAGATTGTTTTAAGGAAACACCCTTCTTGCAAATTGCTTCTTCTCAAAGTCTGCTTTATTAAATGTGAAATCATCTTGCAGCATTTAACTATGCACAAAAATAACTGAAAATTCTGGTATTTAATTTTGCTAACTAGTTTAAATATTTACCCACTTAGAAACAAGCTAAAAGTTTTTAAGGGTGCTTTTTTGGAATTGGCATAAGATGATGTCAGCTAAAGATTCCAGACAGGGATGTTGCTAATACACATTGACTTAACTTCAAAACTCTTAACAAAGGGAAAAATAGCACTCTCAGTACTGCTGCCATCCAGTGATAAATTTAATTATATTGATAATGTATTAAAAGACACTTAGTAACAACTGACTACATGGAAATCTGAAATCTCAACTCCACCTTGTCTCTTAGGTGTGTATTTTTTACTAAGCTTTAAACACGATGCCTGGCATATGCAGGGTGTGAACAGCGCAATACTCAAACCTTATAGGAACTCTTGATGATTGGACAACTCCCTTGTTTGATATTTTTGATGCTCTACCAGCTTGTTAGGAGCTGGTACTTTTTTAAATGGGTGTTATTTTTTATTTACATTTTTTTTTGTAAAGTGATTTCAGTCTCTTCTGTTGGAAGGTCCAGAGAGATCCTATTACTGCACATGTGTACAATATAGATCTCAATCTGCTGATTCTCTTGCTTCAAACTTGGCTGGGGGTTGTACACTTTAAGGATCAGTTCTTATGTATGCATTGCCTGTAACAATGCTAATAAAGACACTTTTTTTTTTTTCTGTATGTCTTAATATGTCTGATCTTTTTTTTTTTTTTTTTTTTAAGACCTGACTTTGGTATGTGCTCATGTCCTGTCTTGACTCTTTCTGAAGCTTTAGACAGTCCTTAGTTTGGGAAACTAGTGTTTCACTTTTCTCTTGGGACAGCACAAGGGTGAGGCTAGCCTGTGTGTGTCTCCTCAAAATGCGGGCTCATGGGTGTTTCTTTGGGAGAGGGAATGTTCACGATTTTCTGCCTGCAAAAAGGTAAAGCTGTTTGTGTCAGTAACTTGAAATCCTGCTCCACCTAACATGAAATTGCAGCTTGCTGAGAATGGGCAGGATTTTAGTGTGTCCCCTTTGAGGGTTGCTTTCCGAAGGCCCTGAGCTGCTCTGAAGGGCCGTGTCGATGGCCCCACGTGTTGGTGTTTCACCCAAGCTCAGCTTGTGGGGACTGCTGCAGTGATGGGTGTGTTGCACTGCACGCCCTGCCCCAAGGCCACCAGCTCCCCAGCCTCTGCTGCAGCAGGAGCAGGGCACAGGCAGGGCCCAGTGCAGGGGCCACTGCTGCTCTTCCAGCAGTCAGAGGTGAACGGGCTGCTCTGAGGCTGCAGCACTGGGCCCTGTCTGCCCGATACCGTCAAGGCAGAAGGAGCTGCAGAAAGTACCATTCCCAGCAGGGCTGCATTTCTGACAGGGCAGCAGGTTCTCATGTCCTGAAAATTCTGTACTTGGGGAGGAAGCGCTGCTAGTGAATGTAAGGGATGGCCATAGCCCGGTACCATATTGATGAAGACCTAGTATTACTTTAAAAGCAATTTTTACCATTGCTTTGGGTAAGAAGGAAAAAGCCTGCAGTATCTTGGCACCCCTGCATGATGTGATGACCTAGGGCTTAGCTGCACATCACCTTTCAATCCCATCTCCTTCCTCAACACCATGATGTACAGCTCTCTGGAAACCCTGGCCATGGGTTGAGGCCCTTGCAGGGTGCACTTTGCCACTCCAAGGCCTCACTTGGTGAGCTGTACCTGGGAAATACTTTTGTTTTCCACATACCTTTGACCACATGCAAGTTATTAATCTGTTATCTTTACTGGGAAGAATGGAGGGTCAGAGCCTCTGGGAAGAAAATCCAGCTGCCTGTAGAGTGAAAGAATCTGCAGCCCCTAGAGGCAAACTGCCTTGGAAGAGGAAGAAGGGCTGGGGTGGAACGCATAAAGGAGAGTGGTGGTAAAGGTGAGGCTTTGTGGAGTGTTTGTTCCAATGTGGGAGCCTGCACAGGCCGAGCGCTGCCCTGCAGGAGGCTCCGGCCGCGAGAGGGCACGAGAGGGCCAGGCTGGCAGCGCCCGCGCTGCGGGGACGGGGCTGCCGCAGGGGGCTGCTCGGGGAGGCTTCCCCAGCCCTCCCTGCAGATACGCGGGGTGGGGGGTAGCAGTGTCCAATCCTCTGTCCAGCAGCATGAGCTAGAAATGCATCCTCTCACCCCTGCCTACTTCCAGCAGCCCTTAGAGCAAGGTGAGAAACACTACTTACTAAAGAGAGGTTGGGTAAAATAACTTCTTTCTTTCTTATGATGATTGCAAAGCTACTGAGCTGGAAAATTTTAAAGAACCATAAAAACATGAGGTGTGATCAGTGAGAAGGGTTTGCTTTGCTTTTCTGCACCTTTACCTGAAGCCACTGCAAGCTGCATAGAGTCAACTAGCACTAACGATAATGAGCACCTTGGTAACTGCTGCCTTGTCCTGACCTGCTCCAAAGTGATGAAGCTCCCTCCTGGACAGAAGTGGTGGGGGAAAAGGAAAACGCCTTTATTCCAGCCAAGTAGTGACAGTCAAATCACGAGATGGTTACTCTAGTTCACTGTGGTCAAGGATCAGGTAATTCCCTTTCACCCCCAAGAAACAGGTTTTGACAAATTAAATTATTTATTTTGTACAAATGATATAGGCATCACAGTTAATACAGTAGGAAGGATATGTAATTCCATACACCTGTTTTTTCTAGCATTGCAAAATGCCCTGAAGAGACAAGGACAGCGACTATTTTTAGAAGGAGTATCCTGACATCGATCACATTCTACTCTGAAAACACTTTTTAATTAAAAAAAAAAATACACAAAATAAATCACCAGTTTCCAGTAGTTCCAGTTACCAAGTTTGACATACAGTACAAAGTTAACAACACTTACTCAAGAGGCAGGAAAAAATTGGTCAAGTGTCAGTTAACTCACGGAAAGCTTAAAATGTGCTTTTAGTCAGTGCAAATAGAGGAATGTGTCAATTTGTCATTTCTGACCAGCTGGTTGAGCCAGGTGAGTTATCCCTGAGAAAGCAGCTTCTCACCGCAGGTCTCCCGGAGTTTGGTGATTGTCGCCATGGACAAGCTGCCCGGCTCCGTGAATATTTTCTGAGGAAGAGGAGAGGCGTTAGGTAAAACCCTGGCTTGGCCAAGGGGTCAAATGGTGCCCCAGTTCTCCAGAGACCCCTTGCAGAACAGAGAGCCCCAGCTCCGATCGCTGCCCCCTGCTGCTCCCCTCCTGCCAGGCTGCCGAGACTGGGGAAGGCAGCAGCTCCCAGCCCGGCCCCTCTTACCTTACACAGCAGCCCCTCGGCAAAGGCTGCTCTGAACCCCAAGGGTTCAGGTAAACTCATTTTACATGCCAGATTTGCTAAAATCAGCTGCTGTTAAATGGCAAGTAACTAAGCAGAGGGGACAAAATAGAAAGGGAAAAAAACTATATATATGCAAGAATAAGCAGTGGTACCCCCCTCTGAACAGGTTTTCTCAGGGCAGTTACTATTTGACAAAATTCATATTCTGAACCCTTTATGGAAAGGAAAAAAAAACTCTCTCAAGCTTCCTTCTAACTTGAGCTACACATCTGCTTTAATTTTCATCACTCTTTTATTTAAAAACCTAATAAATAAATTAAGCTTGTTTTTCTTCTATATATGCAAGAACAAAGTATAGTTTAACTTACATATCCAAATCTGTCAAGCCTATGCACAAAAGCGACCTAAGCACAAAACTGCCCTGGGGGTAGCAGTCACTTTTGCAGATGCAGATTTGCAGGCCCCCAGTAACAACAGCATCAGAGCTGGGTAAGTTAGGGCCAAGCTCCTCTTCATTTTTGACAACTAACTTGTTTTACATTTCAGTCTTCAGAGTTAAGCTCTATACCCATTTTGGCATCCAATCTATTAGCTGACAGAAATAATTCTTAGTCTGCAGGTTGTTGTAAGACTTGGTGCTCTCAACTTCATCCTTCCCAAGTGGAGGCAAGAACTGGCTGTTATCTTTCTGTTCCTTGACTAAACCTAATGCTTCATACTTTGTTACAGTGAATATCTATCAATGCAAGTTTAAAACCCACTTTGTGTTTAGTCTGCCCTAATGTGTTGCAGTTCACCTGAAAAGGGCACAGGAGCATAACCTATAATTTACTGGAAGTATTCACTGAAGTTATTTTCTTGTCAGACATCCTACTCAAACTGGTAAAAAGGGCAGAAGGATTTTTTACCCCTCCATATAACAGATAATATGACTGGATTGCTAGAGATGAAATTGGGTAATAATCCTTTAAAATAACTTTTAAAATAAAGTTTGAGTTTCTTAGTTTCTAATACAAGAGAGATTTCTCGTGATTCTAGTTGTTATGTTTCTCAAAACAGAACTCATGATTTTGATGGAGCAAGGCATTTCTGTCTTGTTTTTAATTCCTAATGATTAAAAGCTGTGGAGAAGTTACCTGCATGAAACTGTGACACTCCGTTACAAACGTCCCTTTGGTGATCTCCTTAAATTTATCACAAATGTCAGGGAAATTCGTGGCTTCCAAAATAAAAGCTTGGTGTTGCTTAATTAAGGTTAAGGCCACGCGAAAGATAATCTTTGACCCCTCATAGAATAAACAATCCCATATTCGGAGCACGGTCTGCAAGAAAAGAGAGAATGCAGATGACAGCTGTTTGACTTGCGGTTCATAACTATTATTATTAAAACGTTATAAATTAGTGATTGCACACGTGCATTGAAATGACTATCATCTGCTACCTCTACGGGAAGAATGTCGATGAACAAGCAGATGAACCAGCGAGACACCACCAGGGTCCACATGACTCCGTGTCTCTCCATCAGCTCGGCCACCGCCGGCACTTTCATTTTCACAAGTTCTCCGAGAACCTCCTGGTCCGTCTTCAGGCCTGTCATTGCCGGGCTGTAATAATCTTGGAGAGAAGAACCCAAAAATGAAATAAACATGCATGATTTTCCACAAAATTGACAAAGTCCTGGACACTGGAATAGATAAAGTCATTTGAAGCAGATGAATCCCAAGCAGATCCCTCGATACAAAATATTACATAATTCCTAACTACCCAACTACCTTTCTAACTTTTTAATCGTTGTTTCCTCCTTACTTAATTAAAGATAATCTAGGCAGTTTTAAAGATAAAATTATGACCACCTTGAAGAGTTCAGTGCCCTCGTACCCCCCCGGAATTTAACCAAGACATCCGTGGAAATCGGACCTTCGCCTGCCCAAATGCGTAGTCCTGCCCTGCTCTGTTAGGACTCATACGAAGGGAAGGGAGCACACCAAGGCGGCCGCTCCGGGGCCTGTGCTCATCCCAGGAAGCACCTTCCTTGCCACAGTACAGGCTGGATGCAGAGCAGCTCAGTTTAACACAGAGGCAGTTCTGGGCACAACACTTACAGGAGGAAAAAAAAAAAGATTATTTTGGTGCGTATGGAGTCCCGGTGCTCCAGGAGGAGACACGAATTGCTTGGGGGGTTAGGGAATGCAGGGCTTGATGTCCACAGAAACATTCAAGCTGGAGCTGAGGGCTCCAGGCCTGGGAAGCCAGTTGTGGGGAGTCACTAGTGCTGTGCTGGCAAGATCCAGAGGAGTAACATGATTTGCTGAAAGAAATCTGAATGAAACTGTAATACAAGCACCTTTCCACGTCTACCCCTCCTCTGACTCTGGAAAGCTGCAACTGGGGTTTCTCTGAGCCAGTCTTGGCCAAGGTTCTCAGACACACAGCACAGACACATGAAGGTGAAGGAATCAGAAAGAGCAGAGGAGTCCTCTTTTCTGAAATAATTTAAAAAGCCTCCAGTGTCACAAGTGCCTCAGGAGATGTCCAAATTATGCATAACATGCATTTACATAACATTTTAATCCTTACAGTGAGGTCAGCAGAGCAGCTCACTACTTGGCTGTGTTCCGTGCAGACGGTTTTACAGAGCAACGACGACCCCTTTGGCCATTTGCTCTGTACTCCTCCCATTCACACCGTAGAAGGTCTCCAGTTTTCATGGCATTCAGAGCCTGCCATTCACCGTTTAGGAGTCCAG
The DNA here is from genome assembly GCA_013389825.1 of Crypturellus undulatus. NCBI lineage: Eukaryota > Metazoa > Chordata > Aves > Tinamiformes > Tinamidae > Crypturellus > Crypturellus undulatus. The sequence continues at coordinate 100,592 of VWPW01014674.1, forward strand.
CTTTCTGCTTGGCGTGCATATAATTATGTACAGTGTGTATATACACACACACACTTATATATGAATTCAAAACTACGTAATGACTCCTCAGCTCAGGAAAGCAGCACCTCCAGTCCTTTGGAGCCAGCCCTGCAGGACGCCGTATTCGTGCACGAGGTACCCACCTGCACTTTAAAAACTGCCCTATACGGGTTGGGCCCGGGGCACGCAGAGCCCGGGCGCCCGGGCTCCGACACGGGCGCTGGGAGGAGGCGCCTCCCGCTCCGGGGGAGCTGGGACACGGCGGGAGCCACAGCCGCCCGCGTGGCTCCCGCTCCGGCCTCGCTGCCGGCCCCGGCCTGGGCTCGGCGGCAAGAACGATCCCGCAGCTTGTTGAGTGCCCAGCGGAGCCCAGCCCACGCGGCCCCTCTGCCCCACTCCTGCCTACGAGCTGGGCTGACCCTGCAGCCTCCTGCTGACCTCCCCTCAGCAAAACGGGGTCAGTTCTGACCCTCGTCCTTCTCACAAGCTCTTCACTGTGCGCTTTACTGCCCCAGTCTTCTGCAACGGGCTCAGAACTCCCCTGCAAAGTCAAAATATCCCTGTTTGTAAACAGCTCTGCATAAGCTCCACCTGCCCCTACCACAAAGCTATTTCTACTCCAATAACCCCCTTACCTACCGTCGAGACACTTTATGATCCTGACACATTTTAATTTCATGTTACAAAGTATGTGAAGTGTCTGCCAAACTTGCATTACCCAGGTGCAATTCCCCTGTTCACTGCCTTGTCCTCTCACTACCCCACTAAAACACCAAGCCCTTAATGACCCAGTGGGGCCTCGAGTCAGTCTCTCCTCCCAACTTGTCCCCTCACCCATTGAAAAAGTCACTAGCTACGAAGCTGACCAGGCTATTTGGATCTATTTGGATCGTGCAGCTCTTAACCTGGGTGCGCTGACTGTAGGATTCAAACGCCAATGCAGATAACATGCGCCGACCCCGGCATCCTCTCACTGAGCTGGAAACCCGGCCTAGTTCAGATTTTCTTTTTAAACACATCTCAGTGTCTCCCTGTCACAGCAGCCGGCACCTCTCTGATCCGACCAGAGATGCATCCAGGGCTGAGATGTGGCTGTCTGCTTGCGCTCCAGGGCGGTAATGAGATTTGCAGGAAATAAAGACTTTAAGGACTGCATGACCTTGTTCTCACTTACAAAGAGATTAAAACATTCCGAAAATAAAAAGTTTAAGAAGCCGTACTCTTATGGCCCTAAATTACCTTACAAGTCAGAGCTGCGGAAGTTAAAGAAGCCTTCAAGTCTGCTATGCATATGCCAGGATTAAATACTCCTACGAGCGGTCGGATGATCTGAATTTTCAGTATTACAGCAACACAGACAAGACCTTGGCTCTGCAGCATCTCCCAGCATTTCTGACTATTATTTTAAAAGCCTGTAAAACCCTATCTGGGACAAATTGAGTGACAGATCTCCCAAGTCTGATGTATTTAAGCAAAACGAAAAACTGAAAAGGGGCTGCATTTTCTTTTCTCACAGTCAGAGGTTATTTCAAGTATTTTGTTCACAACAACATGTTTAAAACGCTCATGACAGCCAAGGGAGAACACAGGGTGCGAGGAGGCTGTGTTAGCTATAAAGTGACCTCCGAAGTGCAATGTGCAAACGCTGCGGCCTCCGCACGGACTGCACGCAGCGGAGACACAAGTGAAGTGAGGAGCAGAGCATAAAACTCACACTGTGTCTAACTTCCTAAGGTAGAAGTCCGCATCTTTAATTTTGTTGTTGTTGTTTTCTTCTCTCTTCCCCAGAAAAAAAAAAAAAAAAAAGGCGAAAATCTATGTGTTTACACCATCCTACACTGCTCGAAACCAGCTCCTCACCTTGGATGCACGCTGCTTTTTGAAGTTAGACTTTACTGGAACCCAGAACAATAACAACAAATATATATTTTAAAACAGAGCAGGACTGGATACTGAAGAGTCAAAGCAGGGGCTGCCATCACCTGAAATTTGCTGAGTTCATGAACAGCAACGGGTTCCACGTTTTATGTGCGCACAGAAACAGACCCCACCACATACTTCTGTGGCAAAAACCCTGTGTAGAATCCTTCGCCATAAAAACTTATCTGTTTGCATGTACTGAACAAGCATTTATTTTTTAAAATAACCTTGGCAGCACAAAGCTTTCCTTTCCACAGAGATATACTATCATTAAGCGCAGTTACAAACAGCACGCAACAAGCCTGGCAGCAGTTTCATCACTTTGGCTGCATCGGGAGCCAAGATGGGTTCTGAGCGCGGTGCCTTTGCACCTCAGAGAGCCCGTACCCCTCTATGCTCTCCCTGCACTGTTTTTGAGTGTCCCTCTCTCCTCGTGGGTGACTCAGCCCACTTTGTCCAGGAAGGCAGAGCAACATCTGCTCTTCCACGGGAGCAGGGCAGAAAGGTGCAACAGGTCCTGTAAGAACCTCCATCATGAACCCAACGTGAAGAACTGGACAACATCTACTTGGGAGGAAATCACATCAGGAAAAGAGGAAAACCCAGACTACTGCCAGCTCTTTATGCAGTATCTGGCCAAAGTGACCCCTGCAGATATCCCAGCCAAAGAGATACCCTGCAGACATGTGGCTAAATAGCAAGCTCAACTCTTGCTGTGTTATTTTTAAAACACAGGTTTGTAATACTCCAGGGAACAAAACAAAGTGCAAAACAGGTCCAAGCTATAGTTCCTTTTTCTTTACCAAGCTGACCTTCTATTTCTGTTCTCAAGCACTGAGCTCGAAGCAGACACCTTATTCACAGCTTCGCACGCCTTCACAACGCTGTGCGCAACGCAGCTCATGTCGGACAGCGGAATCACCTTTTAAAAAACAAGACCCAGGCCTCACCCCACCACCTCCCTCCCACCTATGTCAGAAGCTTCCTTTGCGTCACCCCCAAGCCGCTAGTGTCAACAGGAGTCATTTTTAATTGTAATATTTTGAGAAATTATTTAAAATCACCACCATCTCAGTGTGCACAGCTAGGTACCCTCCACGGCTCCTGTCGAATCCCGCCTGTGGCTTCCAACCCTGAACGGAGCCCGCGGCGCTGGAGGCAGGAGCTCCCTGGCTGCTCCTCACGCAGCGCGCAGGATGCTGAGCTACCCGCTGGGAACGGGACAGGATCTTGTTCATCACAGAGGCAACAGCAAGAACGGCCAAGATCACATTCCCCCAGCCACTGCTCCAGGTGCAGATGAAATACAAGGAAGTCACGACTCCACGCCTGGCAGCCCAGGTGCAGAGCAATAAAAGCAGGTGGGTGGCATTCATCAGCAAAAACACAAATGCAATTTTCAGGTACTCAAGCTACAGAGAATGAGAACAGGTTAGGTCTTTTTTGTACTTCTCAGCCATTACAAGCTGTTCAATTCGGACATTTGCATCATCAGGGACCAGCCTAGATTGCGGGTACCAAAGCACACTCAGGTTGCAAACAGCCCTCTGTAAAATGTTGTTGCCCAATTCCTCTCTTTTCCCCTAATTCTCCTCTACAATAACTAACACTGGAATTGCTTCTTCCATAAACACCATTTTTTCACCCCATCTCCTGTTGGCATTCACCGAATGGCCTGGTCTGGCTCTAGTCATGATGCTCCAGCCTAGAGAGTGGCACTCCCTGGGGTAACGTTGCAACTTACTGGCTGTTGATGGCATCGGGAATCAAGGTTTTTAATTCACAGAGCACTTTTACATACTTAATTTGAACTTCCTCAAATGGAGGGGGATTCACGAATATACACAGAAAATTACCCCAATGGCTTGCCAGGTGTGTGAAGGAGACAAAACTTCTTTTAAGAATTTACAATCACATAGTGAATCTTAACGATTGATGACTTCAGCTGAAAAAGGATATCCTGGATATCTGCCTTTTTTAACGTAGGATTTAATATAGGATATATAGGATTAGGAAGAATGACTATTTTATCAATCCACTGACAAAATAAGTGACATGATTGATCACTAAGAAAAATATTCCTAACACCTCAGCACAAAATAAAGCACTTACTTACATTATCTCACACTTAAAAGTAAGCCCATAGCATTTCATTTCTTCCTTACAACAAGGCTACTGTCCGGCCACAGGACTTTCCCAGTCCATCACTTCAAAGACACAGTCAGAAGCAGCAGGCTCAAAGCAGAAAGCAGAACAAACACAGACTATTCCAGACTGATATCTGGAGAAGGAACCAATCCAGCCCTCCAGGCTGAAGGGAAGGGGAATGAAATCCCTAATCCTCTGACTTCAAGGTTGAGGAAGCTAACAAGAGAATTAATTTTAATCTTGAAGCAAAAAGTCTTCAAATGTAAGAGGCATGATGAGCTTTTCTGCTTGCCATAAACTGTAAACTTGGTAAATTGTTCAAGCCCTCTAAATAATAATAATAAATGCATAAACCAACCAGTGCAGGTCCTCTTCAAACCTGGGCTTTCCAGACATCTCTCTTGCACTAAACTGACAGTGGCTTCTGGTACATTTTGGAAGACAAAATTTACCACTGTATTGCACATAACATGAAGAAAATGATTTCCTTTACTCCAAAAACATATCCTTCCATGAACACATTCTTTATGTAGACAGCTATGTTGTATATGCATTACACTACAACTTATTTTGAACAACTTCAAAGCCTCCTGTTAGCACTTCTTCATAACGTGTCATATTAAACAAAAATAAAATACTTAGATAGGCAGCTGAGCAAATGAACATGTTAGCATAATCTTAAAACAACAATGTGATATATAACGATTATGCAGGCCTTAGCTCTGGAAAAGCACGTGCAATCCTTGGACATATTCTCCACTGAAGGAGAGAACATGTCACTGCTGTGTCTGACACCGGCAAAATTGAGGTCAGAAAACTGCATCCAATTCTAACACTCGCATTTAAGGTGAGAAGTTGAAAAACTGGAAAGGAGGTGAAGGAATGAGCTACAAAGTTCTCAAGGTATTGAACTCTGTAAGGAACTTTTCTATCTGCTTAATTTATACAAGGAAAATAAAAAGCAAACTTCAGCACTTCCTAGAGAAGTTGCCCTAGCCTTTATGGGCCTTCCAGTCCAGTAAAGACAGACTCAGAAAAAAAGCAACTGCTACAAGTCAGAACTAGAAAAGTTGCAGTAAAAACTGTGTCAAACAAGCTCTCCTCCAGACCAAGCCCTTATGGGCTTTTCCCACAGATAATCTCTAGCCAAATGGGTCTGCTAGAGAGGCAATGGGGGGAAATCCATCAACCTGCTGGACAGCCTGGTCGCACAACACATCGAATGGCCTGTCCAGGTTTAATGCCTAAGTTTTGGTATTTCACACAGCAATGGCTTCGAGTATATGAAGGCATCCTCCACGAAGTTACGAGGCAAAATACAGAAGCGGGTGCTAAGATTTAAATCAAGCAGGTGCTAAAATTTAAATCAAGATTTAAATTTAAACCAAGTATTTCTCAGCACTGTTAAAACAGTTTGGTTCTTTCTGGAAGATAGCCAAAATTTAGCAATATTCCACACCAGATTAAGGCTGAGAATGTGTATATTCTTGTCTTATGCAAGACAAGGCTGTTCTTTGATTAATAACACTTGTAATCGCTTGTGATCGGGGCGGGGGGAAGGTTTAAGATTATATATAGAAAATAACATTATTCCAAAAGCATAAATGCACTCACCATAGTGAGGAAGAAAAACATCCGTTCCTTATCTCCTGCTTGCTCAAGTCTTCCAAATCCTTTAGCAGATGAGATTTGCAAGTAATAAGCATTGCAGGCTTCTCAAGGTTTCTAAATATACATACACGATGACCCCTGCGCTCCACCTTCCGCTTGGCAGGCCGCCGCACGCTTAGCTCCGACATAAACAAGTACGACGGACCCGACCTCCGACGCTGCAGGCCGAGGGCTCGCACGCGGCCACCCCCAGCGCGCGGTGACTCCTGCGCTTCCTGCTCCCGGCCGTGTCTCGCTCCCTCGTGGGACATGGGACGCTGCATCCCATCTAGGAGCTGCCACGGCTGCACGGAGCTCGGAGGGAATCGTGAGGGAGATGCAAGAGGCACCAGCCCTGGAGATGGGTGCTCCCGAGCAAGGAAGCAGCTAGGAACTGTTTAATCTGTTTAAATTTTACGGGTCTGTGGTGATACTCATACAGTAAAAGCCTGTCATTTGATTTCTTTGCTGTCTAACCTGCGGTGAAAAGCTTGGTGAGCAATAATTGCTTTTGCAAACAGCATCATAGCCCCGCACGGAGCTCTCCACGCCACAGGCCGGGGCCCGCGGTGCTCAGGTCTCTCTGGAAAGGACATGCTTTTCATCACATTTCCGTCTCCTTCACAAGCTGCAAATTCAGCTGCACGTTATTACTATTCAGGTCTAGCAGCTTCCCTTGCCTTCTCATTTCTCAGCTGAACAAAATGCTCCATGTGAGTCAAATTTCCACTCCCCTGTGGAGAAGGAGGTCTGGGAAGCTGCAGCTGCTTAGCCAGTTCTGCATTCAGAGTTTCCACAGCTAGACATCGAGGCATTAAAATAACTTTAGCCACCAGAAGGATATAAATCCAGGCTTAATTGCAACCAAAAGCGGTGTAAAAGGAAACATTACACAGATAATATTTTGTATTTCTCAAGCTACTCTCCCCTTCAAACCTGGAAGTCTATACAATGGTCTTGAAAGAAAGTTATAACATTAATCAGTGGAAGTGCAAGACCTGGATGCATAATTTATTTTTTCAGTGCAGACATTCATATTTCTTGTCCCAAGCCATACCTTCTACACAACAATACCTGCAAGTCTATGGCTGAGAGCCACAGAAAGGAACTCAAAACCAGAAATGTGCTAGTTAGAGATTATCTGAATACGCAGAAATTTGTGTTAACTAGGAGTGGCCTAGCTATACACCAAAGCGGTATCTTGCACTGCACCTTTTGCCCTTGTCTACAATAATTCTGGTTAGTTCACCTTAAGCTACCAGTTTGTGACCATCTCCTCACTCAAAACTCTGTTTTTATTTTAAATTACTGATAAACAACCAGGCAGTACATAAAGTTAAAAAAAAAGAAAAAAAAAAAAGTTAGAAAAATACCAGACTGAAGGAAGATTGGTAGACTGACCCTCCTTGAGGAATGCTCGTAGGCTCAACTTAATGTATGATTTTTATTAGCAACTTTGGAGACAAAAAGGAAGAGTTGGTATTTGTTAATGCTGATGGGTCCTGTCGTGGGAGGCAATAATGTAACACAGTGAAAGGACTCTATTACCTGGAGAATTGCAATAAGAGGGATACTGAAATAAGAGGAGGACAAGAATGTGCAAATACAGCTCAGCCAAAAGGTGTTATGAATTCTTGTAAGTGGCAAGGGTGAAAAAAAAGAAATGTTGGCAATGCCAGAGAACCAATATATTACAGAGGAGCAACACATGTACTATTACTGAGATCACAGCCCCAAAGCAGAGTGCCACCAGCAATAAAACATTTCTGTCTCAAATAAAACACTGCGGCATAAGAGAAATAATGACACTGTGCAAGTGGAGAGGGAAGGAAGGAAGGGGAAAAAAAAGAGACATTTTGAACACATGGTCAAAAAAAAAAAATCAATTCAAATGGGAACAAGCGCACAAAATAATTACTAGGCTAAAAAGGGAACAGAGACCTAAATACAAGAAAAGAGCTTGACTGAAGCATCCTAGGAATATAAAAAGACTGAGAAATGATGCATCTGAATCCTACAAATACGTGACGGGTAAACAAAAGGGAGATTTTTTTGCAGAAGGATAATGGTGGCTCAAGAATAAAAGGATATAAAACTGGCTATGAACAGGCTGGTTCAGAAATTGGACGGTCACTGTTAACCATTGGAAGAGCCAGACTCTACACTGGGCCTTCAGTAAAAGTAATTCCAGCAGACTTATCCGACTGTAGCTCTATAAATGCTGCTGCTCGCACACCAAGAGCTCCTGCCGCGAGGAGGTGGGAGGGAGGAGGTGGGATTCATTCGGTTGTATTTAGGCATACTTGCAACACTAACATGAATTCACATTAGCCCTCAAACCCTTCTTCTCTTAAACCCAGTATTTAATCACAAATATGCAAACGATGGCAAATACGCCCCTTAAATTACATGCCAAAGTACCAGAGTTAAAAATTACCTCCCACCTGATGCTTTTTAAGTCCAAACCCCAGTATTTCCCAAAAGAACAAGCAGACACTAGAGCTATGCAAAACACTATCCAGAAATTGCAAAGACATGTTGTCCTGAAGTATGAATTTAATCAGTTTTGGTGGTTCGGAGCAGCACTGTCTCTGCCTATCATCTGCTGAACGAAGAGCTCTTGGTAACACCCAACCTCCAGCCAAGCAAACAACTCTGCCCCCCACTTGCTGTGTCTAAATGAGATAAGCGACTAATCCCTCCAGAGCCCTCGCTGAGCAGCTGACACACACACACACACACACACAGAGCAGACAGCAGCCTACGGACCCATCTCCGGAGTAGCGTCAGCCCTCCTGGCCTCGCTCTGCTGCACCAAACAGCTCCACGTTTGGCCCGTGGAACAGAGGGGGGACACACACAGCTCCATGCACCCCCCAACACACACCGCTCCATGCACACCCCAACACCCCACCTTAAGTTCTACCCACTTTGGATGCAACAGTAATCCAGCGGGTGGGCCAGGGAAGGAAGGACACCTAGGGACACCATGGAACTGTGTGGGTTTTTTTTTTTCTTTTTCTTTTAAATGTATTGTCCTAAATTACAATTGATTTAACTGTCAGTGACAGGACACACTCCAAAAAGAGGGTATGTCCTGGAGGCATATTGGTTGTAATGAAAGGAGAAAATGTACAGATCAAAATGCAAACGTATCAAGAGCAAAATATCAGCAATGAAACTAAAGAAAAAAAAGCAACTCAAAAAACTGCTGGCTAAACAAACTGTTAGCAACAACATGAGGTACGATTGCTACTTACACCTCTGGAGAGCACCCCTTGCACTTTATTTTGCTGAAGTTATGCCAATTATTTTATCCATCATGCTTGGAGTTTTATAAATGAACAATTAAAGCATCATCTAGTAGAGTAGTGAGAATTAAAAGAAAGAAAGAAAAAAAGAGAATCACCACTAGAATGACAAAGAATTATCATGAAAAATGTTGAGGAAAACAAGCGCAGCAACAAGTTTTCTGACAACTGAAGCCTTAGGTTACTCAATGCAAGTATTTTTGATTGTGAAAGAGAAAGGGCAGACTCAAAAGACATATTCTGATCAGATACCTTCTTCCCTACCACCCATAAATGAAACTTAGGCATCCAGGCTTCTTCTAACTTCAGCACTGCAATGCAGTGCCCTTGTTGGATGTGCTGGATTCAGAGCACAGTCTATAACAAGACCCTTGCTGCAGGGTAGTAAAAATAAAACTATGAAGAAGCTATAAAAATATATCTATATATATATAAAAAAAAATGAAATAGATGCACATCTTTATCCACAGCAATTACTTTTTGTAATATGAGTTTCTTATCATCAGCAAATAGGAGAGATGCAACAAAAAAGAGATGAGAATCACAGCAATTTCTGTCATTTAGATACCAGCAATGGGTAGGAAGAGGATATGAAAATCATGACAACCTAATTAAAGTAAGCCCTCACCAAAAATAGCTTATAAGTATTTCTGCAACTACTCCCTTGCCCCAGATAAAATATAAGATTGTCAAGATTAGCAGCAAAAGTCACCAACATCACTTTGCAATCAAACTTGCCTTTCACTGGGCGTCTTATCCCACACACAGTGGATGTCAGTGCAGAGATATCCACTGATTTCAGCCAGTGACAGGTCACATAGCAGGCAACAGCCTTCAGTCTCCTTCCTATCTGTTTGCACACCTTAGGGATCTCAAGGCTGAATTACAGCAACAGACATAGTTCAATTCTTCTGGCTATTTTTTTAGTTCAAAAGTAAACCTCAAAGCCATAAAATCTCAAATGTTTGCAGATCAATTCAATGTGTTACACTGTTCCCCGCCTGTCTCATCTCTTGCAATTTGTGATCTACGTGGAACCATTCTGTTCATACAGAAGGAATAAAAGAGTTCCTGCATGATGTATTCAGTGTAAACAGCAATTTCTCACAGTCATTCAAAAGCATTTTAAAATTCCCTCAGTGATTTTTCTCTTCTTTCTCAAAGTCTCTCTCTTTTGTTCTGAAGTGGAAGAAGTATACACACATTTCTTAAACACGAAGAGAAAGAAACAGAATTGCAAGCATCGATGTGGATACTTTTGACAAGTCTCTTAGTTGAGGCTGTAATACTGTGTTCAACCTCCAACTGTTTGCAAAAAAAAAAAAAAAAAATCTGTTCAAAAAGCAAAACTAGGCCAACTGGGATTTTCAAAGGTTCTTCATATAAAAATTAGTCTTCCATTTTGAGTATGCTTGTACACTGAGTTTGCAACAACAGTCAGTCCTTTACAATACTCAAAGTAATTCACAGTAACCCATTCTTCCTCTATAAATCCTAAGCAAGAACATCCCCACATATATTTAGAGGTGTATGGAACAGCTATGCCTAATGTCTGCTTCTCATTTTGAATTACTTCACACACATGGGGAGAATCAGATCACACACAGGACTAGATTCAGTTTTTGAGCTCCCCTTGTGTATCCAGAGATCTAAGCAAGGAAACCTAGAGCGCTTCTGAATCAAGCAGAGGTAGATGTTGTCTACCTTAGTAGGGGGGACAGAACTGCCCTCTAGACTATTCCCCAGCCTGGCTAGTCCATCACTGATTAACAGAGCTTTGACAAAAAACTTCACACGTGGACCCAGACAGGGATTTTGACATGTTGCACAGTCACGATGGGTTCATTGTCCAAGGTCCCCATGCGCAGCAGGAGCTGCTACACCGCCTTGCCGATTACCTCCAAGGAGGCACCACGCAAACTGCTACACTGCTCGGGTCACTGCTTAAGCTGTGGCACGTCTCCCATCTTCGTCCTGCTCTGCAATCACTGCTGCAGCGGCATCTCACATTCCTGGGAGCAGAAGTGCCAAATCCCAGACACCTGCACCAGTCCTGTTCCCCAGCAAGACACCGACACAGGAATAAACTTACCCAACAGCTGCAGCCAGGGAGGGAAAAATGAGCCACCTACCAACATCTTTACAAATCACTAAATCAGGGCTAAAATCTGATTATAAAACGGACAGCCTTAAAAACTGACCCATAGAAAATGAATACTTAGAGAATGAAATTTTCAGCCCATGAGAGTCCATTTTATCACCTAAAACTAAAAAAAAAAAAAAAATATTGCAAAGAAAAAATAAAAGCCAAGCTCCTACGTACAAACATAACTGAATAAATTTAATAAATTTTAGCATACCAGGCAATATTCTTCCAATAAGAGCATCTAACAACCAAAAGGACTCCTCTTCGTTCTTTGTAATAAGAATCAAGTATCCAGCTATGAAATTCATGCCCTGAAATAGAAAGAAAAGCTTTAAGATGCATACAGTTAGAAGTTATAAGCTGAGGGTTTCTGTCTTATTTCTTTTGGTTAGCCCTCTGAAATATTACCTGCCCCCAAATTTTGTAATACCAAAAGCAACTGCTAAAACTAGTGAAACCTAGTAATAATCATCACTGATTGAGTAAGCTGTAAAACCCTGCAGGATGACAGCTAGTAAAAAATATTAGCAAAGCTCATAGAGATAAAATTAAAAGAAAATTCAGCACAGTGGTATTTTTTTTTTAATTCCAAAGCCTTCTCTTGATGCAACGGGTGACCAGTTTGACTAGCACAAAGCCACAGGTGTTTCCAATGTGCACGACACACATCGCACACTTGCAGGTGGACGGTGCAGCTGCAGCAGGAGAATGCCCACTCCAAAGGCCCTTTAGCAAAACGTTACAGATTTTTTGAGCTGCTGCTGCCCTCAGCTCCTCACCTGGCTGCTCACACATTTATTTTCCTTAGCACCTGCACTACTCCATTTGCTAACGACTCTGGCCACTAGAGCCCCTGCCTCCCAGTGTACAGATAGATGGAAGGGAAACAGACTGGAAAAGTAATTTTAAAAAGCTACAAAAAGTGTGAAAAGTAGTCATGTCACCTCCCAATTGTACAATTTGCCTAACCTGTACTGAGGCTCTCTGAGCAGAGAGGTGATGTGCAGAACTGCAAATTGGTATTCTCTGTAAACACACGGCCTCAGAAAGCACTCCAGAAAGCTCTAGTTTCTCACGCCCACCACAGCACTGCAAAGTGAGGGCAGTGCTACTAATTTACATGCACACTGTTTCGGTTTCCTTGGCTTCCTCAGCTTGAGGGAATTTTTGAAGACTGTTTTGCCCCATCATGAACAAGATGCCAGCTGCACAAGACCCACATGGTGATGCAGAAAAGCTACCTCTGAGGTCCAAGCTGCCCCTGGAGTCTTCATAAGCTAACTGAAAGTCACCTGTACACAGGCTGTAGGAGGGCTGCTATCAGTTATGCTGCTGCCTTTGGTTTCATCCCTTTCTTTGGCCTCCTCCCTGTTCTGTCCCACAGTGAGCTCTGCTTCCCTGGCACTGCCCGAAGTGCAGGCTCAGCACCGTATGCCCAGGGTTGCCAGCAAGGGCTTGGGACAGGCGAATGTCACCACAACCCCTGCCCTTGGGAGATGCTGGAAGCTGCAAGCTCCTCTCTATACTAGAATCTCACGTCTTGCCTTCAACTCATCTTACCCGCCCGCCTTGCCCCCATAGGTCCTGTGAGATCCCAGATGACCAAACTATGAGGACACTACATCATCCCCGACGCTTCATTCCTGACCATTCCTGATGAGTCCCGGCAGCGGTTGTCCGGCCCCGGGCTGCCAAGGCAGCTCTGCCTTCCCGCGCGCCCACTTGGCTCAGCAATCGCGGCCATGGTGACAAGGGGCTGTTTGGCACAGCAAGCACAAAAAGCTGCTTCTTTTGCATGTATTCACAAGACACTGCATTTCACTGGTTACACTGGAGAGAGCAAACTGTGCCACTGTCACAGTGCGGCAATGCAGAGCCTAACACACTCCCAGCTGGGGGCTGACGAGCCAGCGAGCTCCATGAAGGCACCAGTGTTACAAAAACCCTGCCTTGGACAGTCTTTGGCTGCTAAAAATCTCTGCAAAACACTAAAAAAAAAAGAAAAAAAAAAAAAAAGTCTGTCCTTTACTTTGAATTTTCTGGCACTCAGAGGATCTCTCGTAATGCAAGAGGCATGGCAATATCTATATTAAGGAAGTTCGTTGCTTTGCTGGCAGAAAAGGTGATTTTCTGAAACACTCCCTGCTTTAAGATGTGCACTGGAAGGCAGATTCCAGCCTTTGCTTTCTGTTCTAGCTACTTAGACACAAAGGAGAACATTCATCATCTGAGGAGACCTGAGGCAAAAAGACCTCAGCAAGGCTCTTCTAGCCTACTTCTTGCATCCCTCTTTGAGGTCTGTGCACAAGCCCACTGAGAAAACAAATATCATACCAACACTTTTTAATAACAATTGGGCATATATTCCGGGTAGAAGCTAGCATGGTTTAGTAGCTGTGTATATGTTTGTGAGTCCAACTACCTAAATACAAGGGCTGTACTTTGTAAAGCAGGAAGAAAATGCATCTTTTACTTTTGTATTTCAAAGAATCTCAGTACTAAAACAGGTTGCCATGCACCAAAAGGATTTGCTTTATCAACTTCAGTCTAGGCTTAAGTCCTTGTAAGTCTCCTGCGATCCAGGTTTCAATAACTAATTCACACTCTTTTAGCTCAGGGGTAGGTATATTTACTGGACTAACTTCCTTAACTAGCCTAAGGTACAAGTTAGCACACATAGCTTTGGTGAGAAAAGGGAGGAGACAGGGGAGGGCTTTATATGAACTGAAAACAGACTTTGCTCATTATCAGTTCCTGCTTCTGCTTGATCCATAAAATGGCCTTTTTCTTTCCCGACTGATTGCCATGAATCAACTAGTATCTGCTTTGTGTCCCCATAACAAACTTCACAGTTTAGAAATGGCAACAGAAGCTTTTTTGAGCTGCCATCTAACAGCATCAGGTGGAATTTCAGATAATTCTTCTTCCTACTTGACTGCCAAGATGTTGAGATGCCACCAAAAAAAGGCTCCCAACATGCCCTCCCCCCTCTCCAACCATCCCCCCCCACCAGCTAGCTAAGATCCTAGGAGACGTCACATGAGCTCTGGTTTTCCTGTTCTTCAAAACATGTTCCAGTGTAAACAAATGAAGTTGAGATATGATAATCCCTTGTACACAGCAAGGAAAACCTGCAGAAAGCGATTTCTGTTTTCTGATTAAAATTTCTGTTTTTAAAATGTCAGGGGCAAAATCACTGGAGGAAAAAAGAGTTTATGAATCCAATTCTGTCCTCTCACATCAGCTTTATCATCTACAAACTTTACATTCAAGTGGAGAAAAATAAACAATTACCATTGCTGAAAGGCAGCATTGATCAGGAAACACTGATTACGTACCTGACAGTATCCCACTGCTTTATTATGATGCCCATACGCTACCAACACATTGTAGAGCGTATGCTGCAAACAGGGATCTGCAGTTTTGCGGAATTTGACGTTATCTGGAAATGTTCTATTCATGTCTGCAGCAAAGGAAAAGAGAAGACCAAAATTAACAGCCAATGCCCCCTCCTTCACCTTCCGAAAAAATCTTTACAGCTTTCCTGAAGTACTGCTGAAACTTCACTACAGTTCATGAAACTGTGGTGTCGATGGATGAGTTTTAAGAAACAGCTTGACCTCTTTTGTTGGCTAAAAGGCCATCTTACACTCCAGGATAATCTACTTCTAGAAAGACTAATCCTAATAGGCTACAGAAATCCTAATAGGGTACAGAAATCAATTTTAAGCAGGCCTAAAGAGATGCTCCTGTAGACTGGGCTTTCTCAAAGGTCCATTAGTGAGGGGTTAAATGACAGCAAACCATCCCATTGCACTGATGGAAACAACACAACCCAAATTTACGTAGCCAAGTGGTGAGACATGCGCTGCAGCTTTGGGAAAGCACATTTTCTTACCAAATCAGGTGAGCTTTCAACTGATTTAGCCTTTGGTGAATTCTTACAGAATAGTCCTGAGCAATTTAAAAGTCCTGTTCCTGCAACTAATCACCCGCCTTGAACCACAGTATTTTTTAAAGATTTTTTTCTTCAGAATGCAGCTAAGACAACCCGTTTCTTCATTTGTATAAGATCACACAGAAGGAGATGTATTTTTGAAGTCCACGTAGCAATACACATCCCACATGCTTCATGTTCAATCCTAAACAAAGTAAGACTATGCATCTGCTCATGTCCCAAAGCAGTCACTCCTTCCAGACCCAACCTCTCCTGACTGAACCGTCCACAAGGCGGTCACACAGGTTTGGGCCAGCCACCCAAAACGTCCTTTGGTTGTTGGAAAAAAGGAGGCAGAATTAAATTGGCCTGTTTCACTCCATAAAGACGAAACCCAAGGTGACTAGACCTGACTTGCACATGTGATTTTTAGACATCTAGGGCAGAGGAGAAAAATCCAATTCAAAACTCACTGTATTTCAAAGACTTTCAAAACTCAAGACCTATTAATGAAACATGAACAGTTATTTTGGTTATATTTAACAACTTAAGAACTTTTTGTTTTGTTTTTAAAGTTTAACACAGTCAGCCTTATTATACAGATGTTTATGTCCTGAGATATACCAGTTCTTATCTGCTTTTCCTGTGTAAAGGAAGTCTGTTACATCTTTGACACGAAGCTGAGCTATAAGCAACTAAGAAAGCCCCTCAAAACCATGAGAAATTACACTCATCATATTAATCAGCATTTCTTCCTTTTTAAGTCAATAAATCACTTACAGAAATGGAAGAGCAGAAAAAGGTTTCAATTCACCCCTCATGTGACTTAAAAGAACAACACAGACAAAAACTTTTTTAAAAGCACTTGAACACCAGCCAGAGAGTTACAGGTTAAAGAAATCTGTTTGGTTTCCTCTTGCTAGGAAGAGCAGCACGATATCTGCATAATCAGGACAAGCTGCTGTTCAGCTTGTTGTATATGCTGCATGTTGCAGGAAAGATTAACGCTGACATTTCACTTATGGCTGTTCCCTTCAGCTGTGCAGAGTATGTGGGGGGAAAAGGAAAAGATCAGCACATACAGTGCAAAGGCTAATCACACGGTACTCGCATTCACCTTTGCAGCCTGCGGAAGGCCTGCTTTTGAGAGCATCAGCTTCAGTTTACTTTCTCATTACACTGCATGTTTTGGGGAAGTCTCTGCTAGTTTTATGAAGGATTTGGTACATTTCTTCATATTTAGTAAAGACATTTCAGCTCAAGGAAAGGGGCTTTAATGAATACTAGCATCTTGAACACACCAAGGGTGGGAAGTCTCCCTGCCTCTCCATCTCCAAGTGAGCACTTCTATGCTCACTTGCATGTTCTTCCTCGCCCGCCAGGTCTGATGCTCCTCTGCTCACAGGACAAGCAAAGTTATCCTATTAAGCCAGCATTCACAGAATGATACATTTTTTCACTTCTACTAGAAAACTGTCAGAAAGGATTTGAGGCAAAGGATAGGAGCAGGCAAGAGGAGCTGTTCACCTGGCTGCAGCTCATTCTGCTCCCCCTTGCAATCTCCCAACAGAGATATCTGGACATCTCCTCCTGCTGCTCTGTGTGCAGCCCACTCGCTAACCTACTGTGCATCAACCTCCCTCATTTCTAAGGGAGAGGGAAAACACATAAAGAACACAAGGTAGCAGAAGCTGAAAATTATTAAAAATTGTGCAGTTAAACAAAAATGAGAAAACAGCATGGTGCTTTATGCCACTAGATAAATGCCCAAACTCCCCATCTTGTGGCTGTGTGCAGACCTGTTCACTTTAACCAAACAACGTACAGGAGCATGGGATCAGGGAGGAGGAAGAAAATAGAAGGAAAAGACCAGCTACTTCTTTGCTATAAAACATTAATCCCAGTAGCATTTTTTTTCTGCCTGACCTTCAGTGATGTGAGATGACAGGGAACAGAAAAACCACGATGGCCCTGCAGCCCCTTTCCTCTTGATTTCTCTCTGCACAGCAACCTAGAGAAGACTGCTTCTTTCTCTTCACATGACTGCAACATTTTTACCTCTTATTCCATAATAAAAATTTGGGCAGAAAACCAAATTATTCTCAGTTCAAGATATAGACATCTGTTTTGCTGGAATTGCAGATATTATTTCTGGAGCAAAACAATTTAAATGTGTAGTATGGCAAATTAATGTTTTTGTATCAGCCTTGTGCTTTCCAAACCTAGGGTACTTCAGCAGCCAGGTGTACTCCTAACTCAGGCTTCTTTATCTTGCTCTTCTACCCTTTCTGTACTTGTCTTCACACTCAGCAGCCCGTCTACTCCCAGATACAATGCCCAGTAAATTACCCAAGTAGTTTTAATAATGTGCATGTAGCACTGTGCTTTTGCTATTGATCTAGTTGCTGCTACATCTGTAACTTGCTTCTGTCCCTCTAGGCACGCTAAATATTTTTTTAAAATACCCAGCAAAGAGCAAATTCTGCTCTAAAACAAACAAACAGCCCTGACACTGTACAAATTTGAGAAGCAGCCTACATCTTAACTACTGCATAAATCCTGGTCCCCCTCACCACCCAAGGTGGTATCAGAACTGGACAAATACAGAGAAAGACTGGCAACGAGGAAGATCACAGATGCTACCACATTCACAAGGACAAGGTCAGCTACAGCTCCTTCGTTTGGAAGGACATGCTTCTGGGTGAGCTGGAAAGACAAAGGTCTGCAAAACCATGAGGAGCAGGTGAGAAAGAAGCAACTTGTTTTTTTTTTAAATGACCTTTTTCCCCCATCTGGTGCTATTAAATACAAACATGCTGCATTTTACTGAGGAATTCCCCAAGCCACAGATAACTGGAAACTAGGAAAATATTCAGAGGGAGTGTCACTGTATACTTTCCTCCTTCAGTTCTTCTTTTAGCTTATGTGGCAGGGAAAAGACTAGACAAGGAAACCGCTTGGATATCCCCAGGTGTGGCTTTGCTTTTCCACACACACAGAGCCAAAAATGCTGCCCCTGCTTCTCCCCTTGCTCTCTCATGGTTAAGTGTCCTGAACACCCTCAACTCTTGTTTCCCAACCTTCAATAACAGTTTAATTCCTTCACAGAAAAAATTTAAGGCTTTGATAATCAAATTCTCATTGTCTCCAATGAAGTGCCAATAGCTACCATTTGAATTACTTTTCTCAGCTTATTATAAACTAAACTCATACCCTGCTATTGCTATCC
Source organism: Crypturellus undulatus (assembly GCA_013389825.1). Lineage (NCBI taxonomy): Eukaryota > Metazoa > Chordata > Aves > Tinamiformes > Tinamidae > Crypturellus > Crypturellus undulatus. Next base: position 118,954 of record VWPW01014674.1, read on the forward strand.
AGTCTGCACAGCCAGCTCCTTAGGCCCAAGGATCTATGAGGCACTGCACAGGATCGGGGAACTGACCCAAATTTCCTGGTATGAACAACTCTTCTTCATGCAATGCAAAAGCCAAAATGTGGATATTAGGGGTGTGTGTGTGTAAGCTATCCGTCTACATACACATGTGCACACTTTTTTTTTTTTTTTTAACAGCTTTGCTAAGAAAATTTCCATCAAAATTTAGGCACTCACATTTTTTAAGCATTTTGTTCAATCTCCCTTCATTTATCTTTTAAAAGAAAAAGGGGGAAAAAGCGATATATTGAAACACTGAGTGCTATATAAAACACAAGGACAGCAATAAAGTCTATCAGTTAAACATCAGCAAGTTAAACAGCAAAAATGGTCAAAGGTCAGATTAGATTTAACTGAGGCTTTTGTTGCTACTACTAATCAGATTTAAATAATAATAATAATAATAAGATAAAATTTCTCTGTGGTTTACCTGCCCTTTTTAACTGCTACTCCATTAAAAACATTCCCATATTGAAAATAAGTTTAAAATGCAAATAAAAACTGTTTAAAACTTCTGGACATATGAAAAAAAAAAGTTGCCTTTTTCGCAAGCTTTAAACTGCATTTGAAAGAATGCTTTTGGTTGACCCCATAAAAATGAAGCTTGGCTGATCTTCTTTTGTACTACAGAATTACTTTACAGCTAGGCTATAAGACTAAACAAACACAGTTGTCTGAAATCTTCAAAAACTGCAGATACAAAGGGAATAGTAGCAAGATTCCACATCTTGATTTATTTTACTGTGAATACCAACCAAAGCAATGGGAAAACAACGTGAGCAGAAATGCCCCGAACATTAAACAGAAATTTACACTGAAATGATACTCAGCTAAAACCCAGTGTAAATCTCCATGGTTAACAGAAGCACTACATTAACTATACACGAAATCTGCATTAACCTTAAGCATTTGTTTTCTCATTCTGTCCCTCTTCTTTAGCTCTTCTAAAATGTCATTCGCTCCATAATTCGCATCATCTTCCATTATTTTTCCTCCCTTCCCCCCCCCACACAAATATTTTATTTCTTAGTACGGCCTGTGTGAAAATCCACCTGCTGTCCTGATATAATCCTTGACGTTTCTGTCTAGAAGTGGAGTGGAAATTGTAAGATCCTCTTGCAGTAATTGCACTTTTGTCAACGCCACAAGCCTACTCCTTCTCTAGGTCACTAGCAAGGTTGGCTTTGGAAATTCATCTTAGTAGTTCCCTCTGCTACTCAAAATCAGAGCTCTGCTGTTCCCATCTCCGAGCAGGACATGTGCCTGGAGATCTCTGGCTAGCCTTCCCATTTGCAGGAACATGAGAATTTTCCAAAATACCTTACTAAGGCGCGCAATCCCCAAAGACCACGTTGCTGCTGCTGTTTGGTTTGAGAAGGAAAAAAATAAACTTGACCTAAACCAAAAAAATATTCAGAGTTCAGATGATTATACAACTCCAACTAAAATTAGCCAAGCCCTAACTTCAAGCACTCAGCTTTTTCAAGGGGGAAAAGGTGACAATAACTGCACCTGCCTTCTTAGTGAAGCCACCACAGTGTTGTGCTGGCCCCAAGCGCAGCCACACCTCCACTCCCAAGTTGGGCCATTGTACCAATACATCTTCATAAAAGCTCTGCTACAGCAAGTTGAAGTGGTTCAGGACAATTACAGCTTACATCAAACTTCTTTATTGACCTCCCCTATTGCCTTCTTCTAAGAACACCCGGCAGGTCAAGGTTTGGTTGCCCCCTAATACCCATCACCAAGATTGGCCACTGGCCAACTTCCACAGGCAGAGAACAAGAAACTGAACAAGTAAAGGAGAGCTGTCCCCCCTTCCGGGATTTACATTCAGTGGTTAGGACTTCATGAGTCAGAGGTTACACCCATAACGCTATCACAGAATTGCAGAATGCCTAAGGTTGGAAGGCACCTGTAGAGATCATCTAGTCCAACCTCCCCTGCTCCAGCAGGGACACCTGGAGCATATGACAAAGGGTGGCATCCAGGCGGGTTTGGAAGATCTCCAGAGAAGGAGACTCCACAGCCTCTCCGGGCAGCCTGTTCCAGGGCTCTGTCACCCTCACAGGAAAGAAGTTCTTCCTAATTTGGAGATGGAACTTCCTGTATTTCAACTTGTACCCATATCACTATGATCATACTGAATAATGTCCCCACCCTTCAATTTGTTAAATTCTTTCTGATCAGGTTTATGCTATGGCCTCTGCAGCACTCTCCAACAACAAGTGCCACGGAGTTCAGCAACACTTTGCTCTAAACCTGCACCGTGGCCAATTTCCTTTTGTGCCCTTGGTTCTTACGTTACAAGAAAAACTAGCGTTTACTCCTCATTCACCCTGTTTACAGCATTTATCATCTATACACGTCTCTTAGGAGCTTTTCCTCAGCAGACTTCTTCCCACGCTGAAATCGTAGTTTAACTCATCTGTCTTGTACGGGCATTGTTCCACATGTTCAGCATCCCTGCTGCTCTTCAGTGCCCTTTTCAAGTCAGAGCTAAGGAGAACCAGGCCCAGAGGCAGCTCTCATGGTACGGTGGTAAATAACCATTCACTTAGGAGGTGATATAATAGCATATTCTCTTTTGTTTTCCATTGTTTCCCAAATCATTTCTGGTCTTCCTTAATGTTTTCTGACCACATGATGCACCTGGAAAGAACTGCACTGTTAAAGAGCTTATGGCTAATCTAATTTATATGTTAATTCTGCATTTAAATCGCTACTACAACGGCCTAAGTTTTCCATGACATAACTTGATCTCTAACATTTAAGAGCACAGGACAGAAAAACACGGATATCAATATAAGGAAATAACCTGTTTTGATTGCTTCAACCAGCTTGTCATTTTTCTCTCCTTCAAGCAGTCTGTGGTAGTATCCAGGGTTTTGCTCCATGTTGGCTTGAGCCCCACTCACAATCATCCAGACCAATGCACGGTGTTCATTGGGGATGCCTTTCCTGATATATCTCTTCACTGCAAAACAACAAGGTTTTCGTTTCAGAACACATTACAAGCTGTATTTTTTGCTTTTGGAAAAGAACAACATAAAGCTGAGAAGTCACAGAAAAACTACTGAATAGAGTTTATTGTGCTTTCCTTCTACTATAAAGTTTAGGATAAACATTTCTCCCTCATCTACATGGTACATTTTAGACTCCTAAGTTCTCGCTACCCAGAACCTTCAAATCACTTCCCAGGACCAGACTTTCCTCCCTCCTCCATTCCCACATTACAATTTTGATTCCCTCTTCCTTCTTTCCAATGTCTTTCTGGGTGGAGATAACAACAACAAAAGGTTTCTCATTGGTCTTTGCCCTTTTTCATTCAGGAAAGATTTGAATCTTTTTTTCTTCTTTCTTTACATTTCTAATGGTGTCTAACATGATAACATTTTCTGATGGCTCGGTTATACACTAGCATAACTGAATTTGTTGACATAACTCTAGGATTTCACCACTGAAATTACAGTAGGAACAGAAACATCTTTTTAGCCCTTAAGCACTGGTGGCTACTGTCTGCACGAGCTTCCTGAAGAACTTAAGATGTGACAGAACAGCAGATGATTTTTCCAAGAATAACTAGGAAAGTCCTTTCAAATCTCAAGTAGCTTGCCTCTCATGCATCTTATTCATCATTAAGTTATTTTTTCTTATTAGCGGATGCTTCAGTATAAATTAGTAGGATGCATGACTGCAGGAAGAAGCATCAGGCTAATGACAGCCAAAGCAACATCGTACTGAGAAAGGAATGAGAAATATCCACAAGGACCTGCTGCTGCTCACAGGTGTATCAGTGGTGTAAATCAGTACTACTATTTCGGACTCAAAAGACAGCAAAAGGTTTGGATGCTCTCCATCAAGAGAAATAAATGACAAAGAATTGCGCATTTCTTACTAAATACATGAAACTGAATTCAGGGAAGAGACTTTGATAACATTAATTAAACAGCAGGATTCAAACGATTGGGGGACTTTTTGCACACAAAATAAATCATCATCTAATTTAGCTTTATCCAGTCACAAAGATTGGTAACTCAAGGTAAATGATGCCTAAATTAAAAGTAGTTTGCCTTAAAAATAGCAGAGTGAAATAAGGGTTTACAACAACTCAACCAATCATTTTCCAGATTTTCATCCCACCTAATTTTATCTGCCTATATCTTAAGTATCAAAAACTACCTTCTCCAGTCAACAGGGAGATCCGTGCACCTCCAAAGGGCATTTTATCCACCTCTTATCTCCCCTGCTTTGTCTCTCAGACAAGGTAAACGCTCATACCCTTCACAACTGCAATGAGCACCTGGCCTTCAGTGTGGTTTTTATTTAGTGGTCCCATCAGGAATGGTCTCTATCATTCAACAGCAAAGTAACATTAATTACACTTTTCTTTTGGATGGGCTAGAAATAGCTTAGAAATGTGCATGGGCTTCAACAGCTTTCAATTCATCTTTATAACTCATTTTGAATTATAACACTCAAGAAATCCTATAGACAGGCCTAGCAAATGCAGAAACACATCTGAGGAACCCCCTCTTGTGTTTGCCAAGGGGAAGAGTTGTTTGGATGAGCCTGTGAATGCCACTAAAAACATAGTTATTGGATGAATTATAGCATTATCATATTCAAACATGTAATTCTGATGGACTGTGTTAATGGAACAACTCTGAAAGCGTGACCAGCATCCTCAACACGCATTAAATGCAGGAAAGCAGGCCTTTGACACTGACCCCAGGAAGCAGAGGGCCAGCACAGCTTGCACTCAGTGCTCTTCTGTGCCACTGTGTGCTCTTGTGACATTGCACAGCCCAAGACTTGCTTTGCCCGAGGTGACCACCCAGCCCCAGCAACATGAGTTCCTCTATGCTCTGAGCAATGAAAATCCACCATATGTTTGGACCAGACCTCAGTGTCTTTAGAGGGTGCTTTTCCTCATGTCATTATCCTACCTGCCAAGATCTGCACACAAACTTACTGAAGTAGCAATGTAGTCTTAAAAAGACAAAGGAAACCTGCAATTAAAATATTTCTTTCCTACAACTCCAACACCATGTTACCCTCAAGAAAGAAAAATAACCACAGCAACATTCTATAAAACACTATTCTCCCACTGTAATACTTGAGAAGCTTTCAGATGAAGCATGTGTGCAACACTGATCATTCATCTTTACTCCAACCGTAAACCAAATACTATAAACTGTACACAAACTGCAAACTACTACCACTACTTTTGCAAACAAAAGTAGTTTTAATAATTATGTTTGACACTACTGACAATTTCTACAGATTTGTTAATATATTTTTCTTCCTTGTTATATGATAGGTAAGTAGTCTTACCACAGGCATACTAAATCATGTGGTAATTATTTAAAAATAAAAACTCTCTTAGATCCTAGAAAAATAAATTGTACAGCACAGCTGAGAGTGGCAAATCAACAGGAAATTGCACATTTTATTTTATGAACACAAGAAACAAAGCACATTTTCTGTACAGTAAATGTTCACTTTAATTCACAAAATTTCAACAGGGTATACTGACTTTCTAAGATGCTCCCTTTTCCCCATCCCTATGCTGAAAAGAAATGTTCTACCTATGATCATTTTCCAATGCTTTTACTTTTTACCTTTTGCTGTATTTTATCAGCCTCTAAGACAAGAAAGTATTTTCTGCTACTGCGCAGTTCAGACTAGCCCACTTGCCAGCTCCCTTTCGTGGCACACTTTTTGTCAGAATTAAGCTCTTTTGGGTAATTAGGGTGGACAGCTTGCTGCCCACCTGTAAACAGGCCAGAGCAGGCAGCTGTCTCCTGGTCCCATGAAGAAAGCAGCTCAAGGGTGAAAGCAAAAAATAGAGGAGCTCAGGAGTGGAGGAGAGAGAGGAGGCAAGCGACCAGACACTTCCCACATGTGAAGGAGGTGGTGAAAATAACAAGGGTAGAGAGGGGAAAAAAAAGTACCACAAAATGACAAAAATAATGTGTCTGGAAAAGGAGAGAAAGGACCTGTCAACCAAAATTCCTGTCACCCGCCCTTCCAGAAGGCTCTGATCTGGAACAACAGGATATGCTGCTTAATTACTGTTGCTCAAGAGTAGCCTAATTATTTTTCCTTATAATAGGACAGCATTATGTATACGCACACCACACCAGACTTGAGGCAAAAGCCAGTAGCACGTGAACATGTCACATTTCCAGACACATTAGCACCAGTCATGAGTGCTTCCTCTGGCCGCTGCAGCACAGACGAGCTCCACACGCATACATGTTGCCACGCAAGCAACGTCTGGGCGACATCGGCACAACAGGACACTGGAAGGGGCCCCCACAGGACTCTGGAAAAGGGAATGGGCTGCAGAAATCACTAGGGGGCCTATGGGGAGGGAGCAGGAAATCAAATGTACTTCTCAGTTTTGGCTATGGTCAACTTGCAACGGAGTGGATGTTACCAGCAAGAGCAGTGTGAGTTCCAGAGCAAAGCCGCAGGACAACAAAAAGACAAACATGTCCTGGAAGAGGGGGACTCTGCGAGCAACCCAGAAGACTCTCCATCCTCAAAAGATCCCACGAGGAAACCACCACAGAATCACCTTTTACAGGATCAAACATGCCCAAGCACCTACTTAAGTAATTCTACATGAGTGTGCCACCAACTTCAGTCTCTATACTGACACCACAGGGCAAGTGTCTGAAGCACTAACTGCACAAGTTAAGCTGTTGCTTTCCTCCTTGGAGGTCTCAGTCAGTGCTACAGCAAGGGAGGGAGGCTCATTGTGGCAACTTTGATTTTACATTAAGACCAAAGTTCCTCGTCTCTACTGTATTCCAGTCATTCTTGTAATTACATGTTACATATCACATATACACATGAAATGCGTGGTCTACAAATCTGAGTAGGAGTTAAAAGCAGAAGTTAATAATGTGAGAGATTATTTTTGCTACCGACATGATTTGTCGCCTGTGTCCCCCTACTAGATCTACTGCATCCTACATTGCCCAAACAGCGTCATATTTCTGTGGGGGGAACACAGGGGTAGATATCATAGCCTGTTACTGAGGATTAACACAGTAGTAAGGTTATTGCCATGACATGGTTCCTGGGCACAGGACCCTTCACTCACAGTAAAGTCTGAGAGACAACTTGAGAGATTTAACTGAAGCTTTGGCTCTTAAATAAGACCAAAGGCATTAGATACAGAGTGCTTGCATCTCTGCAGCACTCTGTATCTAATGCTGGAACAGGCTACGCAAAACAGCTGTGGCCAAACCAGAAATTGCTTGAGGTCGCAAGTGTCACACTTTGTTTTAACAAGACAAGGAGATGAATCAAAACACAAGGTTATTATTTTTTAAAAAAGCTAGAACATTAAATTCCACAGAATCTCAAAGCCCTCACTAACTTAAAGTACTACACGGTTAGCACTGCAACAAAACTTCATGTCCAGAACAGAAGCTTCCTTGCATTTGGAAGAAAAAGAAGAGAGTAGAAGTTGCTACTTCTACCTAGCAGTTATGGCCCAAACCTACATTTTCTGGTGTTCTTCAGCCTTAAAACCCATCTCTTTCTACTAAAGATACTGTCCTACTTATCATGTCTAACTATTTATCATTTAATTCTTAGTGATGAGAAAACTAACACCCAGAATTATCATCCAAATCTATACCTGAAGCACGGTTCTGAATATTCATCTATACTACAGAGTTTGATGAGCTTTTTCTTAGTTTTACTCATTTTTTTCTTTAACAGCCTCACAAAGAACTCTTCCCAGCTTTAAAATGTTCCCCAGAGAAAGCAAACTGGATACATCATCAAAAGCAAAGGGTAAAATTTAGATGGTTGTACAGAAAAATAATGAATCCAGAGAAGGAGTTGGGGGAGAGAATGGGGGCGGGAGGGGAGAAAAAAAAAAAAAAAAAAAACACTTCCAGTCTCACAAGATTCCCTGCCACCTTCTAACTCTCTTCTTTCCCGCTCTTTTACAAGCTAAAATATTACTAATTTTCCTGCTCCTTGAACTGGGCATTAACAGCTCCATCAGCATTTTCTCCAATGTTGCACTAGTTTCTGCATTCATTTTACTTTCTACAATTTGTAAGGCACATCACGTTACTAGTTCTTTGCACACATCCTCTTAGCTGTGAAATGAAAAGCATTTTACAGAAGGAGTATGAGGAGTCAGTAACAGATCTGTTAGTAGAGTCCTAAGGTCCTGACCTCTGGGGTCCCAGAAAGAGTCTTCTACATCATCACAGGTCTTTTAAAGAAAGCACAGTGTAGAATAAAATGCAGCAAACTGCCACAGACTGACACTTTGAAAGTATAATCTATCTATTTTATGGATGTAATAAGATATTGCAATGTATGCTAAACAGGATTACTTCTTTGTAAGCCCTAAATCAAATCAGTGATCCCCCAAACAACTGCATAGTTGTTTACATGTTATGTTTGTGCTACTGTTTTTCATTTGAAGGTGGCAAACCAATTTAAATATGATTTATAGTGGTTCCAATGTAATGTATTATTAGCTATAAATAAACATATAACTTACCTTTTAAAGTCTTCTGTATTCCATTATGCCCTTTTAAGAGCTTGGACCATTTTATTGCTCTTCTAGTGAGCACCACTAGGTATCTGGAAAAAAATGCTTCATAGGATGCATAGTCAAAGTCTTCTGGCCTTTCAAACCCATATGGATCAACCCTATTAAAAAAAAAAAAACAGACAAACAAAACATACATTATATTTTCTACATACCCACAGTTGAAAAAAAAAAATACTGAAGCATGCTTTAAATAACTTCCAGCTGGTATTTCTAAAAGCAGTTCAAAACTCCCTCCTCCCAAGAAAACCACACTTTACATAAGCTGTTGGCCTCTAAACAGCATATCTGAATCGACCGAGTAAATGAATGAACATGCAGAGTTCAGTCAGCCTTACTGATTTCACAGGGAGATTATTAGAGCAAAAATCTATTGCAGAGAACATTGCCTTCAATGATGATTACAAAGAAGCTTGAGAGATGAGAATTCACATGGTAAAGGTTTAGCACAAAAATGACAACAAAGAAACTAGCAGTTCTACTGAGTTACATTACTTTTAAAAGCAGTTCTTTCTGCAATTAGCTTTTTGAAAGTATACAAAGTCTGGGAGAAGAAAAAAATAGACCAAACTCTTGTGTTTGCCTACTTTGTACATGGATACTACTGAAAATTTATATCAATTTATATTTACATGAACTTTTTTTTGCCTTTAACATTGCCCGAGACACCAAGGAACCAAACGCAGGGTTCGGGGCCACTTGGGCTGCGCAAGGCGTCCTCGGCAAGAGGGAGTTACGGCACCATCCCGGGACACTTTCTGCCTGCGGGCTCTGCCGCGAGCTCGGCTCCCCGGGGGGCCCGGCAGGAGCCGCGGGGCAGGGGGTGCTGCGTGGGCAGCAGAGCCCGCGGGGCGCCACGGCCTGGCCCCGCGGCCGCGGAGGGGGCACTGCCCACGGGGCGGCCTTGGCGCCGCGCGCGGCGGCTCCCAGGATCGTCGGCGCTGGCAGCGAAGCAGGAATCGGGCGAGGAAGGTTGTAATATGCAGCCCTTAAAGCGATACCACGCAACGGCAGCGCGAAGAGTCACCTTTGCGTCTATAAACCGGGCAGGTGCGACACGCGAACGCACCCGCCCTGCGGCGGCCCGCGGAGGGCAGCGGAGCACGGCACCCGCGCCGGGAATCACCCATCTCGCCCGTTTCTCGCCCGGCGTCGCCGCTGCAGCCGTTCAGGCAGCAAACACAGATCAGCTTTACGCTCAGCTCCACTTTTGAGGAAAAAGTGGGGGGGGAAAAAGCAGTCCGTAAGGGCGGCTGTAAGGCAGCCGGTCGCCTTGGGCAGCCGCTCTCAAGCCAAGGCAGGCGGTCGCTTCACGACGGGTCCCCTTCGCTTTAGTAGCTGCATTTATTAAGTGCTCCCTCCACCAAGGCTTCTCCTCGAGCCTAGATCTTCCCGGTTCTCAGGAAAAAAGAAAAAAAAAAAAAAAAAAAAACAGGAAAAAAAAAAGGAAAGAAAGAGAGAGGGGGAGGAAGAGGGGACAAAAAGTAGATCCCCGCCAGAAGCGGAGTTTTCCCGCTCCGGCTCCCTCGTTCCCATTAACACTTTCCGAGACCACCACGAAGTTACAAAACGCGCGTTTCCCGCCGCGACGCCCCGCTCCGCCGCCGCGGCCGCCTCCACGCGGCGCGGGCAGGTGGCGGCGG